>CM065907.1:33230000-33687500 GCA_033439115.1 Firmiana major
AAATTGTCAGTGAATCATAATATACTACTTATTAGTTCATAAATTTTAAAATTAGAAATCCTTCAAAATAAATATTATTAGAATCGATATTATTGAAAGACAATGTTGAAATTTATAAATTAAGAATGCAGGGAATATAAACTCCTTACAAAATTAAAATTTGTTACTTTAAGAGTTAATTATGATCTTTAATACAAAAATAATATTCTCATAAATAATATTTTAATTAATACGAACAAGTGATTTTTTTAATAGTATATTTTGATTAAAAATAACAATTATATTCAACGTAATATATTTTTAAACCGATAATAATAAAAATTATTTTATTCAATTTAAGAAAATTAATAAATAATTAAAATTTATTAAATTAAAAAATAAGACTAAATTGTCACTCACATTTGGTGTTACTGAAAAAAAAAAAACGGCAGCAGGAAAGGAATGCAGCCTGTATAATATGCGGAAGGTAAACCGTGAACCGTTGAATGTTCTGATTCGCTGGCTTCTGTGTGCCACTTCCCTTCCCCGATCCCTGCATTTTCCACCTAATTTTTATATAAAAAAAAAAAAAAATTCCTTCCTCTCCAACTCTCTGGGGATCCGAACAAACTAATTAAGCAAGCCCCCGCTTAATTACACCCGCCTTCCTCATCAATTCTAAACATTCTCTTTCCCTTCATCTCTCTCTTTCTCTCTCTCATCGAACGCCCGCCTTTCCCAAACGGTACGATTGCCCTTCATTTTCTTTTCCCTTTCGATGCGTTAGATCTGTTATTTGCTTTCTCCTTTGATTTGGATTCTGAGATCTATCACTTTTTTTAAAAAAAAATTAATTTCCATTTTGTCATTTCTTTTTCT
Organism: Firmiana major; assembly: GCA_033439115.1. NCBI lineage: Eukaryota > Viridiplantae > Streptophyta > Magnoliopsida > Malvales > Malvaceae > Firmiana > Firmiana major. Next base: position 33,230,859 of record CM065907.1, read on the forward strand.
TCTTTACTCGATCTGGATCTGTCGCGTGATTGATGAGAATTTTTATTTTATTTTGTTGTATTTTTTAGTGTTAAAACAGTTCAATGTGACACGCTTTGCTTTTTTCGATTGATCACTTAACGAAATCTAAAGTAAATAGTCATAGTTCAACTAACTATTTATTTGTTTTTACTATGTTTAACCAATGTGGAATTTCACATTTATCTTGATGAGGGAAAATCCAAATGTATATTCTGATGTGAATTATTTTATGCATAAAATTTTGTTCATAATTTGATCCAAATAGGGAAACATTTATTATTCGTAGTTACTCTGTAACTAAAAAAAAAAAAAAATTCATAAGCTGGAGTTGAGTTCATGTGTAGTGGCCATAGTCATGATGATCTAATGAGCACAGTGTCTTCAAGTCTATGGATGTATTTTGCACGTCAATGCTTATATTTAGGAATTAGCAAATCTGCTCTGTTCTAGAGATTGATATGGATTTTGAGGTAGCTTTATTCCTTAATAGTTACCTACATCTGGTGTGGAATGGAGCAATGCGCCAGAGGCAGAAGATGCTGTAGTCAAAGTCTAGGCATTGAGTTGGTTAGATGGATATCTTGATTGTATAATGCTGTAATTAATTTTACAAATTTTGGTTAGTATTTGATGGGGAAAATGTAGCTAACATGTTTTATGCAGGAAAAAAAAAAAAAGTGGTTTGGACTTTTTTCCCTAATTTTTCCTCCCTGAAAATGAGGCAAAATAAATTAAATACCTATTTACAAAAGGGGAATAGTTGCAGAAACGGTGAATTACTGCCAGTCAAAGGTTCTTATAGGCGGAAGGATAATAATTTTTAGCTATTTACAAGAGATGTAAAGCCACTCTTCTGCTTTTTACTAATTCATGACATGTTGGAGTATCAGGCTTTTATCGGTTAGTTTGAGTTACCACCTCATATCTTCATTGTAATCATGTATTTACACGAGTGTCTTGTCAGCATATGTTTGTAGACTATTTTTACTAACATTTTTAATTGTGATTTCAATAAATTTGCAGCTGTTCAAGTTTTGTTTTCTTATTTGTTGCTATTATTTTTGTAGGACTTATTGCTGACATTGTTGAATTCTCCTGGGCATCATATGCACATGGATGGCTTACTTATAGAACGTTGAGTGATATAGAGTTTGGGGTTATTACTTGCAACAAAATATAAAATGGCTCCAGCTAATAAGGCTGATGGAAAAGCAGTTGTAGATGCAGCTGCTTGGATGTTCAATGTCGTCACTTCTGTTGGAATTATTATTGTCAATAAAGCCTTGATGGCTACTTATGGTTTCAGTTTCGGTAAATTCCTTTTAAGCACTTTTGAATTGCCCCCTTCCTTCCCCCGTCTTCATATTGCCACAAACCGTTAATGCCTGTTATAGTTAACTGAATTTGAAATTTTCCTGTCATATTCTTTTATCTTTAAGACAAATATGTAATATTAGAGTGGTGAGTGGCCATGAAATCATCACTTAAATTGCAAACAGATGAGAATAGTTTGTTGAGTAAAGTGATGTTTTAACAGTCATGAGCATTATCTTGGAAAATGAAACAGCAGGTGGAATGGTTCTAAATGTTTGAAAATTGAGATCAGGGAATGGTAAGGCTGGAGAGCCGATAGGAATTCTTGCAAAAAAATCTGTAGAATTGGCCTTATCATATGCAGAATTGAGCTTGAGGTTCAAAGCTGGAATATGTTTGGTTTAGGTTTGTGAGGGTTGTAAATGGTGGAGAAAGTGAAGAACAAGAGCTATCATTCCCTTCCCTGCCACCACTCTTTTTTGCCTGTTCTAGAAGTAGAGGACATGGGTTGAGATAGTGGAAAACAATTGAAAAATATCATAAGTAGAGATGAAGAGGAAGGCTGGACTTGGAAGTCGGAAGTAGCTCAAGATTAACTGGAGGATGATTGTGATGCTGGTATAATAATCATCTGCAAGTAAATAAGCTAAAGATTCTGGTTTTTTAACATTACGGAGGTTCTGATTATGCTTGCTTCAGTAAGGATGTAATAAGCTGTCACTAATTCCTTTGTATTTTATTGCAAATTGTTGCAGCCACAACATTAACTGGTTTGCATTTTGCTACCACAACCTTGATGACAGCTGTTTTAAGATGGTTTGGGTACATTCAATCTTCTCATCTACCCTTGCCAGAGCTTTTGAAATTTGTTTTATTTGCGAACTTCTCCATTGTTGGAATGAATGTTAGTCTGATGTGGAACTCTGTTGGATTTTATCAGGTAAAGTATAATATTTGCTAGATGTTACTAGTTGTGTTTTTGAATAATTTGGAAATCACGGATTCTCTAATTCAATGACAGATTGCAAAGCTCAGTATGATTCCTGTATCCTGTTTTTTAGAAGTTGTGATGGACAAAATTCAGTACTCCAGAGATACAAAGCTGAGCATAGCTGTTGTTCTTCTGGGTGTTGGTGTTTGTACTGTCACTGATGTGAGTGTTAATACCAAAGGTTTCATAGCTGCCTTTATTGCGGTTTGGAGTACTTCTCTGCAGCAGTATGTAAGTAGTTAATTCTTGTGCATATAACTTGAATCTTCTAATGTTCTAAATTGCTGTATCTTTTTTAGAACTTATAATGTAGTCATTTATTTATTCTTTTGTTTATTTGTGCAGTATGTACATCACCTCCAACGGAGGTATAATCTTAGTTCCTTCAACCTACTGGGACATACTGCTCCTGCCCAGGCTGGCACACTACTGCTATTGGGTCCATTTCTGGATTATTGGTTGACAAACAAGAGAGTTGATGCCTATAGTTATAGCCTGGTTTCTGCAGTAAGTGTTCTATCCATATGTATTCTTTGCTTTATGAGTTATGTGCATCATGGATGTTGTTGCCATCAATATAGAACAAGGTTAGATTAACTTGTTTCTGAGTTACTTTCAGAATCTTGTTCATGAATAAAATTGCTTGTGTTCATGAATGTTCTGACATAAAGTTACATTTAATTTGCATTCTTATGATGTTGTTGCTCGTATATCTGCAGGCATCTCCTAATACTGCTTACATGTCATTTAGTGCTTAACATCTCTTAAAACATCTATCCTCTACTCGAATTTAGGCCTTGCGGAAATATTTGTGTTCAGTTCATTTTGTTTGATCCATACAATGATATTATAATATTTGAGTTATAAGTTCACTTTTGCACATTTCAATGTGGTTCAGCTTCTCCATTTGTAGCAGCCAGCTCGAATTACTTTTTGCAAGGTTCCATTTTTGGTGCCCGCCTTTCCTGTTTGCAGTTGTGGGATGTTTGTATGTAATTCCAATCATAGTTTTACAGGAATAGTCGCTCATAGTTGCTTTTGGTTCTTGGGCTTTGCAGGTGTTCATAATTCTTTCATGTACTATAGCAGTAGGAACGAACCTCAGCCAGTTTATCTGCATTGGCAGATTTACTGCAGTGTCCTTTCAAGTACTTGGCCATATGAAGACAATCCTTGTGTTGATTATGGGATTTTTTTTCTTTGGAAAAGAGGGTCTCAATCTGCATGTGGTTCTGGGCATGATCATAGCGGTGGCTGGAATGATTTGGTATGGAAATGCTTCATCTAAGCCTGGTGGGAAGGAGCGTCGGAGCCTATCTCTCCCTACCAGCAGACAACAAAAGCATGGGAGTTTGTCAGATTCTAATGAACGTGACGGGAAACTCTAATTCTCCATGTAGGATAAGTTAAGCATACAAGTGTAGCTGATTTCAGGAAGTTGTTTTGGTTATCCATGATTAGAAAAACCAACCATAGTATTAATTATTTTTATCCTGATTTTTGTAATTCTTATTCTTTGCAATTGGGTTCACTTTGAGGGAATGGATCATTTCGGGTAGGATTAGATGTTTTTGAAAACTAGCTCTTGTTTTTTTTTTTAAAAGAAAGTTATTATTATTTCAGGAATATTATTCATATAAATTTTTCATGTTTTTGTTCAACTTAGATGCATCAGTTTTCTTCATGCCGAGCTATCACTTAGAGTGAAGTAATAGTAAAAATGTCTGGCCAAGCAAACACTTTGTGGACTGGCGTGAAAGCATGTGCTATTCACCATTTCTTATAATTTTATGAAGCAAATTTTTGACAGCTTGAATGAACAATAAATTTGATTTTATTGAGATTGAAAATGATAAAAAATTATTAAATGTATGTTTTTAATAAAATAATAAAAAAAAATTAATATTAAAAGTAAAATGATAATTTACCTTAAATTTTTTTTTTTTGTCATTTTGTGGGACTATTGGCCCGTGATTCACTGTACTACGGTAGTGAACCAAACCGGTCACTAGACGCAAGTACTTCATAATAATGTCATTTTCGTTTAAGTTTGTTTCATATTGTGATGGATTTTGGTGAAATTAAAATTAATGATGTACTGATATTAATGCAAAATGATAACATGTTTAAATACAATTGCAATAGTGATTATAAAATGAATATAGTAAAATAAAATAATATTAAAAATATTATATCAAATTGAAATAAAAAAATACAAAAGAGTAAATATGTAATTATAAGGGTTTCAATCGTGGGCCGAACTTACTGAATCACATCTGATGGTGGTCGTGTCACCAGGACCCAAGCGTACAACTGACCGCCAACCAGAGTCCCCAGAGTCTCTCGCACGGCCTGGGGCAGAGTCCCCAGAGTCTCCCGCATGGCCTGGGGCAGAGTACCCAGAGTCCCCAGAGTCTCCCGCATGGCCTGGGGCAGAGTACCCAGAGTCCCCAGAGTCTCTCGCACGGCCTGGGGCAGAGTCCCCAGAGTCTCCCGCATGGCCTGGGGCAGAGTACCCAGAGTCCCCAGAGTCTCCCGCATGGCCTGGGGCAGAGTCCCCAGAGTCCCCAGAGTCTCTCGTACGGCCTGGGGCAGAGTCCCCAGAGTCTCCCGCATGGCCTGGGGCAGAGTACCTAGAGTCCCCAGAGTCTCCCGCACGGCCTGGGTAGAGTCTCTCGCACAGAAGCGCGACAGAGTGCTCTATAACTCTGTCGCGGCCCAGACACGCGCCTGGGCCTCAGCCCGAACCGACTCAGAAGCCTATAAATATGAGGTGAGCCCTCTGAGAAAAAAAGGAGGAAAAATCCAAGAAAAACAGGGAGAAACACTTAAACACTCTGATTTAAGCAATAAATTCCCCTTTTCTTACATACACAACTCCGATCACTAACTTGATCGTCGGAGTGCGTGTGCAGGGAATTATCCCTGCCCCCTCTGATTCCTGTTGTTTTTGCAGGATATACGAAGAACACGTGGAGCAAACTGTGACGATTGAATTAACCGTCAACAGTACAATCCGATCACGTGGAAAGCAAAGCACTGTTGCTGTCAGGTAGGCAACATCAATTGGCGCCGTCTGTGGGAATCTCGACAAAAAGTCAGGTTCTCTATCGAAATGGTGAGGACACGCTCAACTGCAGAATTGACGGGAGGGCAGAACTCTGTAAGTCCCCCTGTCAGATCAGAACAGCGAAGAAGACACCGTGAAAGGGCTCAAGGAGAACCCTTAGTCTCCTTGGAGGAATTTGATGCCCTGAAGCGCAAAAATGAGGAGACTACAGCTGCATTGAAAGCCATGGTGAACTTCTTCCAAGAAGCTCTCCCCCAATTCAGCTTACCCCATGAAGTGCGGCAGCTAGTGGGGGAAAGCACACCGAGGCAGACCTACGAGAGAGGTCAGCCCTCCAGCCTGGTAAACATTGGACAAGAGGCAGGAACGCCACACAACGCTACTGCCGATCCAGCGAAACAGAGCATACCCTCAGCTCCCAGGCGGCAGAGTTCGCCGATTGTGTGGCAGAGTTCCCCCGTAGCTCAACGACGACCGAACTCTCCCACGGACAACATGCGGCAGAGGTATCCTACATCGCATGCGAGACGATGCACTCCCACTGCTTATAGGCGGCAGAGTTCTCCTCTGCCCAATGTGCGGCAGACTTCTCCTATCGCCGCTCAGCGGCAGAGTTCTTCCGCAGTCCATAGGCGGCAGAGTTCACCTCTGCCCAATGTGCGGCAGACTTCCCTTCTGGCTGCCAGGCGACAGAGTTCTCCCGTAGCCCATAGGCGGCAGAGTTTCCATACCTGCCGCAGCTCATCCCCTGTGGAGTTGGAACATGACCTAAGGGCACATAGAGCTGGGGAGTAACGAAGACAAGGAGATTTTGACCCACAAGAAGGTCCCGAGATATCAAGTCCCGTAGTCAGAGGTACTGGAAGAGGTATTTACCAATCGGCCTCTTCTAGACCGGAAGGGACAGGACCTTACTCAGCTCGAGGGTCGGAGGACGTGGAGAAGGTCGTCCAAAGGATCCTCGAGAAGAAAAGGCTAGTGTCTCCGGATGACGGACAAAGGAGGAGGATCCCATTCAGTCCGGAGATCATGAACAAACCCTTGCCGAAGAAGTTCAAAATGCCTTCTATGGCTACTTATACCGGCAAATCGGATCCCTACGACCATATTCAGAGTTATGAATCCCTCATGCTGCTTCATGGATGGGAGGACAAAATCATGTGCAGAGCTTTTTCTCTCACATTGTCCGGGCACGCTCTGAAATGGTTTAACGGGCTGAGCGAAGGTTCAATCTCCTCTTTTGATGAGTTGAGAAATGAATTCCTCAAAGTCTTCATGATCCACAGCCAGAGGAAGAAAGATGCTACCTACCTACTCACGCTTAAACAAGGGAATGAAGAACCCTTGAAAAGCTTTGTAGACCGCTTCCGAGATGCAACCTTGGAAGTGGAAGATCTACCGGTAGGCGTAGCCTTGGCTGCAATGCTGCAAGGGACGAACTCTGAAAAGCTGCAAGAATCCCTTTCTCTTGATCAATCGATGACAATCTTCGATCTCTTTGCTAGGGCCAATAAGTATGTGGCCCAAGAAGAGGTGATGAGTTCGATCCCTCGGGGACGCGAAAGAAAACCGTGAGGGGAACCCTTGGTTCGGGCCCTGCGAACGCAGGCTGCCAGTGGGCCGTACCCAAAGCGGACTATGTCTTGAGTTCGATCCCTCGGGGACGCGAAAGAAAACCGTGAGGGGAACCCTTGGTTCGGGCCCTGCGAACGCAGGCTGCCAGTGGGCCGTACCCAAAGCGGACTATGTCTTGAGTTCGATCCCTCGGGGACGCGAAAGAAAACTGTGAGGGGAACCCTTGGTTCGGGCCCTGCGAACGCAGGCTGCCAGTGGGCCGTACCCAAAGCGGACTATGTCTTGAGTTCGATCCCTCGGGGACGCGAAAGAAAACCGTGAGGGGAACCCTTGGTTCGGGCCCTGCGAACGCAGGCTGCCAGTGGGCCGTACCCAAAGCGGACTATGTCTTGAGTTCGATCCCTCGGGGACGCGAAAGAAAACTGTGAGGGGAACCCTTGGTTCGGGCCCTGCGAACGCAGGCTGCCAGTGGGCCGTACCCAAAGCGGACTATGTCTTGAGTTCGATCCCTCGGGGACGCGAAAGAAAACCGTGAGGGGAACCCTTGGTTCGGGCCCTACGAACGCAGGCTGCCAATGGGCCGTACCCAAAGCGGACAATACGGTTGAGTGGCTCTACCGGCTGGGCTAGACGTCACAACCAGACGAGCCATAAGAGCCTGAGGCGCTATGCGTCACTGTGGCTAGGCGTATACTCAGACGAGCCATAAGAGCCTGAGGCGCTATGCGTCACTATGGCCAGGCAATGGAAACATAAAGGCCGGAAGAACTAAAAACGCGCTCGCGTCGTGATAGTCAGGCCTGAGAAAGAATCCTCTTTCGCAGGAAATATTCCTACCAAAGAGTGGGGAGCAATTGATGGTGGTCGTGTCACCAGGACCCAAGCGTACAACTGACCGCCAACCAGAGTCCCCAGAGTCTCTCGCACGGCCTGGGGCAGAGTCCCCAGAGTCTCCCGCATGGCCTGGGGCAGAGTACCCAGAGTCCCTAGAGTCTCCCGCATGGCCTGGGGCAGAGTACCCAGAGTCCCCAGAGTCTCTCGCACGGCCTGGGGCAGAGTCCCCAGAGTCTCCCGCATGGCCTGGGGCAGAGTACCCAGAGTCCCCAGAGTCTCCCGCATGGCCTGGGGCAGAGTCCCCAGAGTCCCCAGAGTCTCTCGCACGGCCTGGGGCAGAGTCCCCAGAGTCTCCCGCATGGCCTGGGGCAGAGTACCCGAGTCCCCAGAGTCTCCCGCATGGCCTGGGGCAGAGTACCTAGAGTCCCCAGAGTCTCCCGCACGGCCTGGGTAGAGTCTCTCGCACAGAAGCGCGACAGAGTGCTCTATAACTCTGTCGCGGCCCAGACACGCGCCTGGGCCTCAGCCCGAACCGACTCAGAAGCCTATAAATATGAGGTGAGCCCTCTGAGAAAAAAAGGAGGAAAAATCCAAGAAAAACAGGGAGAAACACTTAAACACTCTGATTTAAGCAATAAATTCCCCTTTTCTTACATACACAACTCCGATCACTAACTTGATCGTCGGAGTGCGCGTGCAGGGAATTATCCCTGCCCCCTCTGATTCCTGTTGTTTTTACAGGATATACGAAGAACACGTGGAGCAAACTGTGACGATTGAATTAACCGTCAACAGTACAATCCGATCACGTGGAAAGCAAAGCACTGTTGCTGTCAGGTAGGCAACATCAACATCCAATTCGATTCAGAACCAATTGGCTGATTAGCATTGTAATTGTTTAATATCCATTAAAGATATCATAACTTTGCCATCTACTTAACCTTCCCATACAGTTGCAACAACATGGGCTCTAAAACTTAAAGAATCGATGTAACAATCTGGCCTCCAAGACTCGAAATATCATGTCTTGGCAACTCGTCCATTTTCGTATACTGTGCACGATCCTCAATGATGACTGCTTGCATCTCAACTCGTTGCATGAATTAGTAGTATCATATACCGACACTGTAGACAGTCCAACTCCTCATGTACGATCATTTCTGTAATAGAACATAATTATGAAAATATTATATCTTGAGCTAACAAATTCTTCATGACAACCAAAAAATTGAAATTGTAGATCATGATACACATGAGATGGTGAATCTAGATTTAGAAATCTAGATACGTGGACCATTTCAATATTATAGCTTATAACGCATGTTTTCACGTTGTTAAAGTTTTATGAATTTTTAGTTCAAAACATGTACAGGATGAAAACAAACTAGAATATCACAGCAAAATTTGTATAAATTTTACATGCTTTGATAGTTTGAATAAACATTAATACTTAAGTTAATATTTGGCTCAACTTATGAAAGAGTTTATATATCTTAAAAGCAAAGTCAAGTGTTTAACTTTCAAAATTTTAAAATTTTTAATTTATGCAAAAAGCAAGTTTGTGTTTTTTTTATGAAGTTATAAATTAAAGTTTTTTTTTTCCGAAAAAGAGCGTAATACAATACAATTCCTTTAAATTAATCTCTTTTAAATCAATAACTTTTCTAAATTAATAAAAAATCATATTTTCGAGTCAGACCAATATAGAAAATTAATAAACTCCTCTATCATAACTGTTGTTGCTCAATCACAACAGTGACGAATTGCTGACGCCTTCCCCTTAATTTTTGTGTTACGTGATATCGAGAGCTTTGTAAGAAAAAAATGATCAGAGAAACGTAGAGATTTTTTCCCTGCGTTAACACTCCGATGCTTAAGTCCAAAAGAGAGTTTGACAGAGTTTCAGTAATGAATATAAAGGCCTCCTTTCAAGAATCATATCTGGCACTTATTTATAGGGATTAATTTCACATTTAATTATATATTTATCCATTAATTAAATGTCTCTTACTGCTTTACAAGTCCGTCAGAATAAAAAATATTTAAGGGTAAAATTGTCCAAATAAATTTTAATACATGGAGCCAACCACATGATTTCCTCCATGTGCAGACTTGTACGTGAATGTGTCACGTGGCACGCCCGCGTTCATGGGCAGGAGACCAATTTCGCCGAAGGTTTCTTGGGCGAAAGACCCAATTGACATGGTCTCTCGCCAAAGAAAATTCAGGGCCCGTGAGACCAAGTCTCCTGCCAAAAGAGTTCCTGGTCTTTCGCCATTGAACTTTCGGGTGGGAGACCAAAGAAATTCTTGGCGGGAGACCAAGTCTCTTGCCCATGCACCTAATAGCACCACATGGCACGTTCCGATGGCGCCATGTGGCGCATCGCACTTCTTTTTTTTAATTATTATTATTATTATCCACAACAATTGTTCTCCACTCTTTCGCTAAGTATAACTTTGTGGAAGAGTACATATATTCTCGTTGTAGTCTCAGATAAAGTCCTCACGTTAAACTCTGACATCAAATTCTCAAGCCAAACTCTAACGTCTAATTCTCAAGCTAAACTCTCCGGCTGCTTGGTTTTTCATATCTTCTAATCGTCGATTTTATGGCTTGCTCCCCAATGGCCAGATAAGGTAGCGAAAAAATAAATTTAGGTTCCTCTTACATGCTTAAGGAATCTGACATTCGGTTTATTCATAACGCTTTTCCTTTTCTTAAAGGTTACTCTTATGGGCTCCCAACTAAATGTAGAACACGCTCCTTAAGCTGTTAGTAGCGATGTTTATGTACATCGAGTTGCATTCGAATTTTGTTTTCTTTTATGAGTATGGCTTATTTCGAGAGGGTGGCTTTTCTTGTTCGCTTTTTACTTTGAGCTTTTATTAATTTGAGTGTGTGGCTTACTTCGCGTATTTTTCGTTTCGAGCCTTTGTACTATTTCTTGGTGGTTTACCTTGCCCACTTTTCACTTCAAGCCCTTGTTATTTTGAGTACGTGGCTTATCTCGCTCATTTTTCACTTCAAGCCCTAATTGGGTGCGTGGCTTACCTCACACATTTTTCGCTTTCAGCCCTTGCTCTATTTCTTTGTGTCTTACCTCACACACTTTTCACTTCGAGCCCTTATCTGAGTGCGTGGCTTACCTCACACATTTTTCGCTTCAAGCCCTTATCTGAGTACGTGACTTACTTCACGCATTTTTCGCTTCAAGCCCTTGCAGTTTTTCTTTGTGGCTTACCTCTCGCACTTTTCGCTTCAAGCCCTTGTTTGGGTGTGTGGCTTACCTTGTGCATTTTTCGCTTCAAGCTCTTGCACTTTTTCTTTGTGGCTTACCTCGCGTATTTTTTGCTTCAAGCCCATATTTGGGTGCGTGGCTTACCTCGCACATTTTTCGCTTCAAGCCCTTACACTTTTTCTTTGTGGCTTGCCTCGCGCATTTTTCGCTTCAAACCCTTGCACTTTTTCTTTGTGGCTTACCTCGCGCATTTTTTCCTTCAAGCCCTTATTTGGGTGCGTGACTTACTTTGCGTATTTTTCGCTTCAAGCCCTTGCATTTTTTTCTATGTGGCTTACTTTATGCACTTTTCGCTTCAAGTCATTGTTTGGGTGCGTGACTTACCTCGCACATTTTTTGCTTCAAGCCTTTGCACTATTTCTTTGTGGCTTATCTCGCACACTTTTCGCTTCAAGCCCTTATTTGTGTAGCAGGTATGATTAGTCACTTGTCAATTATTAAAAACCCCATTGAGCAATAAAATATCAATATGGAATAAATCATAGTTTAAAAAATGAAATTTCAAACCATAGTTCAATAACAGGAAATAACATTGAATAAACCAAGGTTTCACTACTAATATGATTTTAAGCGGTTGGCACTCCATGTCTTCACTATCTTATTGCCTTGAAAACTTTTCCCAAAGTACAAGTGCTGGATCCAATCATCCTCTCGACTCTGTAGGGCCCTTTCCCAATTTGCCCTAAACTTCCCATCTTCCTTTAAGGGATTGGTGATGGCTTAGGTGGCCTGGCGAGAGTAAGGGTTTCTTTCCTTTGAATTTCCTTAGATGTAGTTGACGCAGTATTATATATTCTTACTTTCCTTTGATCTCCTCTTACTTGTCTCACACCTTCAGGAGTTGAAAACTTCATCAACAAATAACACGGAGAAAGTACGGCCATAATGTCGCTCAATAATGGTCGTCCTAGAATAACTTTGTATGCTAGAGATGTCGATTTGACTACCATAAACAGAACTTGTCTTGTAATACTTTTAGGGTTCTCCCCTAGAGTAACAGGTAGCTCAATGGACCCTACCACCTTCACTTTCTCTCTTGCAAAGACAAACAGGGGGTAGTCACAGGCTTCAATTTATCTTCACTTAAATTCATTTCTTTTTTCAAAACAGTTCCAATAGATAAGGTTCGTCGAACTTTCATTATCTACTAGGATTCGATTTATTGGATGTTTGGCCACAACTACCGATATGACTATAGGATCATCATGCGGGGTAATTACTTCACCTTGCTTAATGGGCAAAAAAGTAATCGTCTCTTCTTTCTCGGTCATTTTCATAACAGAATGAACGTAGTAGCTGTCTGGCTCTTGCCTCTCAAGTGCAGCAGACTGACCAGCAGGGTTCTCTTGTCTACCCTCAAATCTGATCATCGCCTATGTAAACATCTCCATAACCGTGTCTACACTATGCTATAACTACGATATACGTTTCTCAGCGGCCTCACTAAGACTGGGTGGATCTCTACTAGAACTAGACCCACTACGTCTCTCGGACACATCTCTACGCTTATGAGAGCGCGAACTCTCTCCTCTACGAGTACGTCGTCTATCAGACATCTTGCATACTCAAAATACGTGTCTTAGTCACATTTTTCAGCTTGGTATACACAATTGTATTCTAATAATGCACAGTACTTTGGGGATGTATAATTTCTTAGATATAGATACTGACTCACATCAGTTTCCATTAATTCCTGTCATGACCCTCACTCTCTGTCCGTGACTTTACCTTACCACTTACAGTTGGGCTGTGAGTCAACATCTGCTTCATATCTCATCCATTTTAGTTTAATAAATTCATACAAATGAAGTAAAAATAGAAACTGAACTTTTATATATAAGTGCGAAAACGTTTACATCAGTTTCTATTATATTGTTGATTTCTGCACATTGTTAGTTGTTGCTTACACTACACATACAAACTGTTTTGAAATTAAGGTCTATATATATATATGTGTGTGTGTGTGTGTGTGTGTGTGGAGATAGTCGACCATAGACTTAAGCTTCCGCAGTTGTTAGGAATAATTTGGGGTGCTACAGGTTCGTTTGCGGGAAGACACCCCTAAACAACTCAACCATAACCTGCAATGCTTGGACTGTCTCTTCTTCATGCTTCTTCATAGCTTCGAATTCTGGCCCAGAGATTGTGATCACGAGTGCCTCTCTTTCCCCTCGAGCTTCATGGCCCAAGTCACCAATTGGAGAACTCATAGTATCCTCATTTCCATAGCTCCTCACTGCTGCTGGTCGTGTCCTCACCATTGTTAGAGAGCAGAAAGCTTTTTTTTTTGTTTCCCACAGACGGCGTCAATTGTTGTTGCTCAATCACAACAGTGATGAATTGCTGACGTCTCGCATTGATTTTTGTGTCACGTGATACCGAGAGCTCTACAAGAAAAAGAATGATCAGAGAGACACAAATATTTTTTCTCTACATAAGCACTCTGATGCTTAAGTTCAAAAGTGAGTTTGGCAAAGTTTCAATAAAGAAAATAGAGACCTTCTTTTAAGAATCATATCTGACCATTATTTATAGAGATTAATTTTACATTTAATTACGTATTTATCCATTAATTAAATGTTTCTTACTGTTTTACAGGTCCGTCAGAATAAAAAATATTTAAAAGTAAAATTGTTCAAATAAATTTTAATACATGGAATCTAACCACATGATTTCCTCCATGTGCATACTTTTATGTGGATGTGCCACGTGGCACACCCACGTTCATGGGCGGGAGACCAATTTCGCCGAAGGTTTTCTGGGCAAGAGACCCAATTGACATCCTAGGCGAGAGACTTGGTCTCCCGCCAAAGAAAAGTCTGGGCGTGAGACTAGCTCTCGCGCCAAAAGAGTTTCTGGTCTCCCGCTATAGAACTTTCGGGTGGGAATCGTCAAAGAAATTCTGGGTATCCCACCCTTGTACCCAATAGCGCCACATGGCGCACCACACTTCTTCTTTTTTTAATAATAATAATAATAATAATAATCCACAACAATAACACTTAATACTTTTGTTTTAAAAGTGTTATGTACAAAATAATAATAATTAAAAATATATATAAAAGGTGCCACGTGGCGCGTTCAATGTGCGCCACGTGGCATGGGAAAGTTGTGGGAGAGTCTCCCGCATGTGGGCGGGAGACCACTCTCCCGCACAGTGGCGGGAGAGTCTCCCGCATGTGGGCGGGAGACCACTCTCCCGCACAGTGGCGGGAGAGTCTCCCGCATGTTGGCGGGAGACCACTTTCCCGCCAACTGTTTTAGGAGCGCCACGTGGCGCTTGAGGAACGTGCCACGTGGCACGCATGGGAGCATTGGCGGGAGACTACCCTGCCGCCAAAGAGACTTATGTTTTGATGCCACGTGGCGCAAGGGGAGTGCGCCACGTGGCGAGAATGAAGAAATCACATATTGAAGTTTTTAGACATTTTGACCTTTGAATAGTCTTTATTTTTGATAGAGGTAATTTACTCCAGTCCAGTTACGCGCCTGGGCCCCAGAAAATAAAAGGCCCAAAATAATAAAATCTTGAGGCCCATATAAATATGAGTCCTGAACTAATTAAAAAGCGCTCAGAATTATCTATAAATATCACAGGTATGGTCAGTAAAACCCTAATCTCTATTTTGCTTACTAAAACTCTGCTTAAACAGGTCTTCTGACTTAAGCATCGGAGTGCGCGTGCAGGGACAGATCCCTGCGCCTCTCTGACTTTCACTGTTTTTGCAGAATATTCAAGACACGTGGAGAAGACGACATCAGAATCATTTCATTGTTGTTTGGAGCAACAACAATTGGCGCCGTCTGTGGGAAAAAGAACAAAAAGCCAGATTCTTTATCAACATGGTGAGAACACGTTCGACAGCAGCAGCGAATCTGGGGGAAGAGAACTCTGTGAGTCCTCCTCCCAGACCCGAGAGAGGACAAGAGCAGAATGGTGAAGGTAGCAGGGTGGTCACTGTTTCCGTTGATGAATTCGAGGCCCTGAAGCGTCAGAACGAGCAGACCACCACAGCGCTGAAAACTATGGTGGATTTCTTCAAAAATGCCCTGTCACAGTACAGCCTACCTCCAGAAGTGCAGCAGATGATAGGGGAGAACGTCTTGGGGCAGACATACGAAAAGGGTCAACCCTCTACCATGGTGAATACGGGACAAGGAGATTGGCGACAGGATACTGCTGCTGGACTGATGCAGTATGCTACCGCTGGACTGGAGGACAATTCTGTCGCTTCGCTGAGGGAGTACCTTGCTACGGAGAATGACCCTGTCGCAGGTCTGAGACTGCACTCTGCCGCAGGGATGGAGAATGACTCTGCCGCAGGTCTGAGGATACACTCTGCCACAGGTCTGGGAAATGACCCTGCCGCACGTCTGAGGCTGCACTCTGCCGCAGGGATGGAGAATGACTCTGCCGCAGGTCTGAGGATACACTCTGCCACAGGTCTGGGGAATGACCTTGCCGCACGTCTGAGGCTGCACTCTGCCGCAGGGATGGAGAATGACTCTGCCGCAGGTCTGAGGATACACTCTGCCACAGGTCTGGGGAATGACCCTGCCGCACGTCTGAGGCTGCACTCTGCCGCAGGGATGGAGAATGACTCTGCCGCAGGTCTGAGGATACACTCTGCCACAGGTCTGAGGAATGACCCTGCCGCAGGTCTGAGACTGCACTCTGCCGCAGGGATGGAGAATGACTCTGCCGCAGGTCTGAGGATACACTCTGCCGCAGGTCTGGGAAATGACCCTACCGCAGGTCTGAGGATACACTCTGCCGCAGGTCTGAGGGTACACTCTGCCGCAGGTCTGAGGGAGAGGCAGACTGACGCATGTCTAAGGGCAAACTTTGCCGGAGGTCTGGCATCGAGCCCTGCCGTAGGACCGGAGCACGCCCCTGTCGCAACTCTGAGGAGACACTCAACCACGGGCTTGCGAGAGGTGAATCCTACCACAGATTTGAGACGGATGGATGCCGCCGCAGATCTGACAGAGTCTAACCCAGCTGAACGACTTCATGAGCAGTACCCTAACGCGGAGTTGAGGAGGCAAAACTCTGCTACACAGTCGGAGCATGATCTTGAAGACCACCGATCTGGGGAGCGGCAGAGACAAAACAGTTATGACCCCCAAGGCCATCTTGAAGGTATGAAGTCAAATTGTGGAATGGGAGGTGTAGGAAGAAAAGGTACGGAGCAAGCCCCTAGAGGAAGGGAGAATACTTGCTGCTCAGACTCTTCAAGTGCGGAAGAAAGGGGAGCACACACGACCCGAGAGTCGGAAAATGTCGAGAAAGTTGTTGAGAGAATTCTAGAAAGGAAGAACTTAGTGGCTCCTGATGACAATCAGAAAAGAAGGGTTCCTTTCAGTCCAGAGATTATGGACAAACCCTTACCGAAGAAATTCAAGATGCCTCCTATGGCTACTTACGCAGGCAAAGCAGACCCATACGACCACATACAAAGTTATGAGTCTCTCATGTTGTTACATGGATGGGAAGATGAAATTATGTGCAGAGCGTTTTCGCTTACATTGTCTGGGCATGCACTAAAATGGTTTAATGGGCTAAGTGAAGGTTCCATCTCATCCTTCGACCAATTACGAAGTGAATTCTTGAGAGCCTTCATGATCAATAGCCAAAGGAAGAAGGACGCTACCTATCTGCTCACCCTAAGACAAGGAAACAAAGAATCACTAAAAAGCTATGTCGATCGATTCCGTGATTCTACTCTTGAGATACGTGATCTACAAGTTGGGGTAGCGGTAACAGCCATGCTTCAGGGGACCACATCTGAAAGGCTCCAAGAATCATTATCTTTGGATCAGCCAACGACCATCTCGAACTTATTCTCTAGAGCAAATAAATATATTGCTCAAGAGGAAGTGATGAAAATGATACCAACTCGGGATATGAAAGAAGGAAGGAAACGAGAAAGAGAGCCCGATTATAGAAATGCAGAAAAATCAGACAAAGCCCCAAAATTGAAGTATGATAATTACACACAGTTTATTGAACCACGTGCTTCAATTTTAGCAGCGATAGAAAGAACTGGGATGCTTCGATTCCCCATGAGAAGTGAAGGAAACTTAGGACAAGATCATAGGTCCTATTGTAGTTTTCATTCTGCCTTTGGTCATACAACCGATAAATGTCGGGAACTGATGAACCAACTTGAAAAATTGGCTAGAGAAGGAAAGCTAGACCGTTATGTATGGAGGAATGAAAGGATTCGATACCCCAATCATGGCAGAGGAGATAATAGACCGCGTGATAGACGTGACAATGATAGAGAAAATATGAGGAGAAACGAAGAAGTAGGTAATGAGGCAAGAAGGGGAGAGCGTAGGAACCGACAGATAGACAATGAACCAACAGGAGCCACCATTCATGCAATATCTGGTGGAGAATACATAACTGGTAGCTCATCTGCTTCACGGAAGGCTTATGCTAGACAAGCGAACCAGGTCCATTCTGTGATGAAAATAGCTGAAGACGAAGAAACGATTACTTTCACACCGGCAGATCAGGGAGATGTTATTATTCCACATGATGATCCTATGGTCATATCAGCAGTTGTGGCTAAACACCTGATAGGTTGAATTTTGATAGATAACAGAAGCTCAGCGAACCTCATCTATTGGGATTGTTTCAAAAAAATGAATTTGAGTGAAGACAGACTAAAACCCGTGACTACTCCCCTGTTTGGCTTCACAGGAGAGAAAGTAAAGGTGGTAGGGTCAATTGAACTACCTGTTACTTTGGGTGAAGATCCTAAGAGTGTTATCAGACAGGTCTTGTTCATGGTGGTCAAATCAATGTCTCCAGCTTACAATGTTATTCTCGGACGACCATTATTGAGTAATATGAAAGCCGTACTCTCCCCATGTTACATGTTAATGAAGTTCCCGACTCCCGGAGGTGTGGGGCAAGTTCGAGGAGATCAAAGAAAAATAAGAACATGTAATGTCACATCAACAACAGGCAAGGAAGTTCAAAAAAAAAAAATGCCTAAGTTATCACCAATGCCTGGAAGGAAGATGAAAAGTTCGTAAGACAAGGGGATAACGAAAGACGCGGAATGCTAGCCACTCAATACCATATTGGCAATAGAATTTTAATTTCTCGATGTTATCTTTTATTTTTTGTTTATGTTATTAAACCATGTTCCGGGACTTAATTTCGATATATTCCATATTGATATTTCTCATTGAGAATTTTAATTATTGAAGCGAAAAGTGCGCGATGTAAGCTAAGTACCCAAACAAAAGGCTTGAAGCGAAAAGTGCTCGATGTAAGCCAAGAAGAAAAAAGTGCGAGAGCTTGAAGCGAAAAGTGCGCGATGTAAGCTAAGCACTCAAACAAAAGGCTTGAAGCGAAAAGTGCGCGATGTAAGCCAAGAAGAAAAAAGTGCGAGAGCTTGAAGCGAAAAGTGCGCGATGTAAGCTAAGCACTCAAACAAAAGGCTTGAAGCGAAAAGTGCGCGATGTAAGCCAAGAAGAAAAAAGTGCGAGAGCTTGAAGCGAAAAGTGCGCGATGTAAGCTAAGCACTCAAACAAAAGGCTTGAAGCGAAAAGTGCGCGATGTAAGCCAAGAAGAAAAAAGTGCGAGAGCTTGAAGCGAAAAGTGCGCGATGTAAGCTAAGCACTCAAACAAAAGGCTTGAAGCGAAAAGTGCGCGATGTAAGCCAAGAAGAAAAAAGTGCGAGAGCTTGAAGCGAAAAGTGCGCGATGTAAGCTAAGCACTCAAACAAAAGGCTTGAAGCGAAAAGTGCGCGATGTAAGCCAAGAAGAAAAAAGTGCGAGAGCTTGAAGCGAAAAGTGCGCGATGTAAGCTAAGCACTCAAACAAAAGGCTTGAAGCGAAAAGTGCGCGATGTAAGCCAAGAAGAAAAAAGTGCGAGAGCTTGAAGCGAAAAGTGCGCGATGTAAGCTAAGCACTCAAACAAAAGGCTTGAAGCGAAAAGTGCGCGATGTAAGCCAAGAAGAAAAAAGTGCGAGAGCTTGAAGCGAAAAGCGCGTGATGTAAGCTAAGCACTCAAACAAAAGGCTTGAAGCGAAAAGTGCGCGATGTAAGCCAAGAAGAAAAAAGTGCGAGAGCTTGAAGCGAAAAGTGCGCGATGTAAGCTAAGCACTCAAACAAAAGGCTTGAAGCGAAAAGTGCGCGATGTAAGCCAAGAAGAAAAAAGTGCGAGAGCTTGAAGCGAAAAGCGCGTGATGTAAGCTAAGCACTCAAACAAAAGGCTTAAAGCGAAAAGTGCGCGATGTAAGTCAAGAAGAAAAAAGTGCGAGAGCTTGAAGCGAAAAGTGCGCGATGTAAGCTAAGCACTCAATCAAGGGCTTGAAGCAAAAAATGCGCGATGTAAGCCACGAAGACAATGTGTGAGAGCTTGAAGCGAAAAGTGCGCGATGTAAGCCAAGAAGAAAAAACTGCGAGAGCTTGAAGCGAAAAGTGCGCGATGTAAGCTAAGCACCCCAAAACAAAAGGTTTGAAGCGAAAAATGCGCGATGTAAGCCAAGAAAAAAAAGTACGAGAGCTGGAAGCGAAAAATACGCGAGGTAAGCTAT
The DNA here is from genome assembly GCA_033439115.1 of Firmiana major. NCBI lineage: Eukaryota > Viridiplantae > Streptophyta > Magnoliopsida > Malvales > Malvaceae > Firmiana > Firmiana major. The sequence continues at coordinate 33,250,526 of CM065907.1, forward strand.
GCACTCAAGCAAAGGCTTAAGAATTTGGCATGAGGGTTCGACTCGAAAATTTAATTTCAGAGTTTGACATAATGATTTAACGAGAGACTATGAAGAGAATATATATATACTCTTCCGCAAGGTTACACCTAACGAAAGAGTGGGGAGCAATTGTTATGTACAAAATAATAATAATTAAAAATATATATAAAAGGTGCCACGTGGCGCGTTCAATGCGCGCCACGTGGCATGGGAAAGTTGTGGGAGAGTCTCCCGCATGTGGGCGGGAGACCACTCTCCCGCACAGTGGCGGGAGAGTCTCCCGCATGTGGGCGGGAGACCACTCTCCCGCACAGTGGCGGGAGAGTCTCCCGCATGTTGGCGGGAGACCACTTTCCCGCCAACTGTTTTAGGAGCGCCACGTGGCGCTTGAGGAACGTGCCACGTGGCACGCATGGGAGCATTGGCGGGAGACTACCCTGCCGCCAAAGAGACTTATGTTTTGATGCCACGTGGCGCAAGGGGAGTGCGCCACGTGGCGAGAATGAAGAAATCACATATTGAAGTTTTTAGACATTTTGACCTTTGAATAGTCTTTATTTTTGATAGAGGTAATTTACTCCAGTCCAGTTACGCGCCTGGGCCCCAGAATATAAAAGGCCCAAAATAATAAAATCTTGAGGCCCATATAAATATGAGTCCTGAACTAATTAAAAAGCGACTCAGAATTATCTATAAATATCACAGGTATGGTCAGTAAAACCCTAATCTCTATTTTGCTTACTAAAACTCTGCTTAAACAGGTATTCTGACTTAAGCATCGGAGTGCGCGTGCAGGGACAGATCCCTGCGCCTCTCTGACTTTCACTGTTTTTGCAGAACATTCAAGACACGTGGAGAAGACGACATCAGAATCATTTCGTTGTTGTTTGGAGCAACAACAAAAAGCTAGTGTAAAATTTTTGCTTCTAACTCTCTTATAAATTAATAATTTGATAAAAAACAATATATATTATATAATATTCAATTCAAGAACTAGAAAGCATTTCAAAATATTAATTTGCAAAATTTTACTATATTTGACATTTTTTATTTAAAAAACTAGAAAAGTACTATGAACCAAAAATACTAGAAAAGTAATAAATATATACATAAGACATATTTTTAATATCAACCAAAATAAAATTTTAAGAAAAACTAAACACTTGAGTTATTAGATAAATTTAATGAATGTAGAAATTAAATAAACATATTTTTATAATAATTGTAAGTAATCTCATCCATTTTACGATATAAGATTAATCATATTCGGGTTCAAAATGATATTCAAGTAAAGTCCTTTCAACAATAATAACTTCAAAATTTTTAAATTTTATTCAAATACCTAAAAATAAATTTACTTTCATTTTTTCCGACCAGTTAAGTTTTACAGATGCATCATTTTGTTTCATCGATTCATGGATAACAAAATCGAGGAGCTGAAAATTCAGAAGCCTTTAAGATAAAACTGCCGCAGAATTACATCGTAAACAACTTCAGTGATGCCTCGCGAAGATGTGTATCTCCGCGAGGCTTATTCACACTAGAATCCTAGATTTACATATTGTTTTTGAAAAATTAAAAATAAAAATCAACTAGAACATAGATTAGTATGAGGTATGAAAACATGATGTTTGAAAGTTTAACGATTTTCCGTGAGACAGAAATTTTAGAAGTCCGTCGCGACTTTGGATGGTTGTAAAAAAAAGTTGATTCGGATTGGGAAGTAGAAAAGTTTTGAAGAAGGATTTAAATAAAAATTTGATTTGGATGGTTATGATTTTAAAAGATCATAATATTTGATTGTAATAAAGAAAAAAAATTTAGGTTGCATATTTAATTTTTGTTTTTTATAAAACTTCTAAGACGCAGAATAAAATAACAAAATTGATTTCTCCTGAAGCATATACTTAAGCATAAAATAAACCATAACAGTGCCAACGGAATTGAAAATTCAAAGAAACAACATTAATCATAAATTTCAAAAGATTACGATCAAACAATTCATTAAAATATAACACATTGTCTGCAATGTTTAAAATCAACTCAAGAGTCCAAAATTTGTGTTGATGCAAACAGTGCTTGAAAGCAAGGAAATATACTCTCTGCCTGAAAAAATATATTTGTTCAAAATACAAAAGCATTTAACGCTTCTTAGAGACACCAACAGTCTTCCCTCTGCGACCAGTAGTCTTGGTGTGCTGACCACGGACACGAAGGCCCCAGTAGTGCCTCAGACCACGGTGGTTCCTGCAAGACAGTATTTCAAATGTTAGCTGCCATCCATTGCCCCAAAACCCAGAAGTTAAGCTACAAATAGTAAGACGAACCAACTAAGATCCAAACTATTTTCTCAAGAAATCTTGATCCACAGCTCACGAAACAATGAGAAAGGAAGAATTTTTTATGTAAGCTAAGGAACATTTAAATGTGTATCAGTTTACGATTTTACGGTAAATGATAAATCTTACTATTCCATTATGTCTGACTAATTATATAGGCAACACATGGAACATATATCATAAAAACGCACTTTCACATAATCACGATAACCTGCACCAACAAACTTCAAAGTTTGTAAGAGCCCAAACAAAAATCAAGAAAAGATGTGTATACATTCAAACAAACTTGTCCACAAGCATAATAACACAAAGGAAAGGCCATCACATGTGTTTTATTCTGTCTCATATACATTGTCTAAATTATTCACACATATGCTTGAAAATGCTTACTAAGAATGTGAAAGCAAGTCCAAATGGTCAAAGGATATATTTTGAGCACTGAGGCAAACATAAACTAAAATTAAACAGCAACACGCATCTTTTTAAGCATCAAATAACGAGCACATAAAACACACAAGTGCTAAGATTAATTCTAACACAAATCAGTAAAACCAAAGAATTAACCTGATCTTCTTCAAGCGCTCCAAGTCGTCTCTCAATTTCATGTCAAGAGCATTAGACACAACCTGGGAATACTTTCCATCCTTGTAATCCTTCTGCCTATTCAAAAACCAGTCTGGGATTTTAAACTGCCTGGGGTTTGCAACAATGGTCATGAGATTGTCTAGCTCCTGCGCAGTCAATTCACCAGCCCTGATAACAACAAGAAGTAAATCATAAGACCTCCACAATAGACCACCAAAACCTGAATACCATTGGACAAAATCCTCAGGCCACATCCTATACTTTATTACATACATGATTCCAGACTAGAAGACTACTTAAAGTAGATAGAATAAATGAAAACTCATAATTTTCTTCTACAAGCACATCAATCTACTCACATCTATGCCAAAATTAATCGTTTTAACATGAAATACCTAAAAGCATACATATAGCATTGTCTAAAATTTGTGCCATAAAGGACATAGTTATCTCCAATTAAGCCTAAAATTGACACAAAGACAGCACTTCGTTGTCTAAAATATTCAAATAAAACAAACCTCTTGTTCATGTCGACATCAGCCTTCTTGCAAACAATGTTGGCGAAACGCCTTCCGATACCCTTGATGGAGGTCAAAGCAAACATAATCTTTTGCTTTCCATCAACATTGGTATTCAGCACACGTAAAATGTGCTGAAAATCTTCGTTCGCCACCAAAGACTACACACAAATAAAAACACACATTAAAATAAAAGTAAAGCAACAATCTGTAGAAAAAAACCATAAACCCCAATTCAAATCGAGCAAAATACATATTACAAACGCTCATAACCTACCCCCAAACCAAAAAAAAAAAAAGAACGGCAAAAAAGAATGAAGCAGATTTAGATAAAAGACAATGTCAGAACAAGAAAAATAAAGCAGAATTAAAGCTACAGGAAAAGAAAAACTAATCAATTCAAGGGAACAAGTCGTAAAGATTAAGGATTTGGAAGAAAAAGATGGAACCCTGTTACCATTTTGAGCGATGAACGAGGAGATTTGATGTAGATGAAAGAAGCGGCTCTCAGGGACTGGTGAGTTGAAGCGAATATTAAAACTAGGGCTTTTAAAGTGCCATGATTTTATTTTTAGAGGTTTTAGGGACGGGTCGCGGGTTTTTAGTTGCTTGGGGATTTTGGGCTAAAAAACAAAAGAAAATGAGAGAAAAAGAATGCACTGTTGCCTTCATCTGACCCCAAATTACTTTTTACGGTCCAATTATGCTTGGGCAGGCTTATAAGATTTTAAAAATTCAAAATTTGTTGTTACCTGAACAATGATGACGAATCGTTGAAATTTTCTCTTTGAATTTCCTGTCACATGTTACTGAGAGTTTCTACAAGAAAAAAGAAAATCAGAGGAACGCAGAGGTTTCGATTCTTAAGTCAGGCAGAGAGTTTGATATAGTTTTTGTATAAAGTTCTCAGATCTCCTTTATGAATCATATCTGACTCTTATTTATAGGGGTCTCTCTCTGTCATTAATTATGCATATGCCCTTTTCATTAAATGTCAGATTCTCTCATGCCTATACATGTTTTCTTCATGCGCCGCTTGGAACACTTTTTTTATTCTTAATATCATGCACAACAATTGCTCCCCACTCTTTTGCTAAGTATAATCTTGCGAAAAAGTACATATGTTCTCATCGTAACCTCATGTCAAGTCCTTACGTTAGATTCTAGAATCGAATTTTCAGCGGAGTGTTTAGTTTACCTCACGCATTTTTTGCTTCAAACCCTTATTTGAGTGCTTAGCTTACTTCGCGCATTTTTCGCTTCAAGCTTTTGCACTTCTTCTTCGTGGCTTAGCTCGCGCATTTTTCTTTTCAAGCCCTTTTATATAAATCTTTTCCTGATGGCGGGCTGCCGTGACGCATTCGTGTCTCTCGTACCATGACACATCTTTTTCTAATGTCTGGTTGTCGCGATCCATTCGCGCCTTTGGCACTATGGCCTGCTTGTTTTAAAATGTCTGGCCATTGTGACGCCTTTGCGCCTCTGGCTCTTACGGCAAGTCTTTTCAGATGTCTAGCCGTTGTGACACTATCGTACCTCTGGCTCTTACGGCTTATTTGTCTTCAACGCCTGGCCACCGTGAGCTATCGCGCCTCAGGCTCTTACTGCTTATTTGTCTTCAATGCCTGGCCACTGTGACGCTAACGCGCCTCAGGCTTTTACGACTTATTTGTTTCCAACGCCCGGCCACAGTGACGCTATCGTGCCTCATGCTCTTATGGCTTCTTCGTTTCCAACGCCCGGCCACAGTGACGCTATCGCGCCTCAGGCTCTTACGACTCGTTTGCCTTTTACGCCTAGCCACAGTGATGCTATTGCGACTTAGGCTCTTACGGCTCGTCTGTTTTTCAATCCTGGCCACAGTGACGCTATTGCGCCTCAGGCTCTTACGGCTCGTCTGCCTTTTACGCCTGGCCATAATGACGCTATTACGCCTCAGGCTCTTATGGCTCGTCTGTTTTTCACGCCTGGCCACAGTGACGCTATTGCGCCTTAAGCTCTTACGGTTTATTTGTCTTCAATGCCTGGCCACCGTGATGCTATCGCGCCTCAGGCTCTTACGGCTTATTTGTCTACAATGCCTGGCCACCGTGACGCTAATGCGCCTCAGGCTCTTACGGCTTATTTGTTTCCAACGCCTGGTCACAGTGACGCTATCGCGCCTCAGGCTCTTATGGCTTATTCCTTTCCAACGCCCGACCACAGTGATGCTATCGTGCCTCAGGCTCTTATGGCTCGTCTGCCTTTTACGCCTGGCCACAGTGACGCTATCGCGCCTCAGGCTCTTATGGCTTGTTCGTTTCCAACGCTCGACCATAGTGACGCTATCATGCCTCAGGCTCTTACGGCTCGTTTGCCTTTTACGCATGGCCACAGTGACGCTATTGCGCCTCAGGCTCTTACGACTCGTTTACCTTTTACGCCTGGCCACAGTGACGCTATTGCGCCTCAGGCTCTTACGGCTCGTCTGTTTTTCACACCTGGCCACAGTAATGCTATTGCGCCTCAGGCTCTTACGGCTCGTCTGCCTTTTACGTTTGGCCACAATGACGCTATTGCGCCTCAGGCTCTTACGGCTCGTCTGTTTTTCATGCCTGGCCACAGTAACGCTATTGCGCCTCAGGCTCTTACGGCTCATCTATTTTTCACGCTTGGCCACAGTGACGTCATTGCGCCTCAGGCTCTTACGGCTTGTCTGCCTTTTACGCCTGGCCACAGTGACGCTATTGCGCCTCAGGCTCTTACGGCTTGTCTGCCTTTTATGCCTAGCCACAGTGACGCTATTGCGCCTCAAGCTCTTATGACTCGTCTGTTTTTCACGTCTAGCCACAGTGACGCTATTGCGCCTCAGGCTCTTACGGCACATCTGTCACAAGATCCATATTTATGAGTATTAGTAAGATAAATATAAGAATAGAGAAATTCCATCTATTCAAAGCATCTCGTGACAACATATTCAAAATAAACAGATAATAATGTGAAGATGCAAAAATATATAAAGGAAACATAATGTAAATGGCTAATTCCAGTATAATTTTAAGTGACTTGAAATCCATGTCCTCCCTGCAAAATTTCAAGGTTACGAGTGTTGGGTCCAATCATCCGTTTGATTTAATGTGACTTTCTCGATTAGCTCTGAATTTTATTCTCTTTCAGAGCATAGGTTATGTGTGACTTTTTCAGCACCAGATCTTCGACAAGTTGGGGTTTTGAAAGGTCAGCTATAGATAACTCCTCATTTCTCTCTATTCCTTTGCATGTAGTAGAGGCGATATAACATGTATGAGCCGCCTTCTTTTGATCCCCTCGTACTTGTTCAACTCCATTGGGGGTATGAAACTTGATTAACAGATAGCAAGGAGAGATGACAACCCTCATGGCATTCAATAGAGGTCTTCCCAGAACCATGTTATAAACAGTCGAAGTTGACTTTACGACCATAATTAACACTTGTCAAGTTACATGTTTTGGGCTTTCCCGACTACCTTTACGTGTTCCCCAAACTTTCGTTGTCTACCAAGATTCGATTAACTATTTCATCACCACTGCTGAGATAACCATGGGATCATCGTGAGGGATGATATTATCTCCCCGATCTGTTGGGGTGAATATAATAGGCTCTTCATCCACTCTCTCCTCCATAACAGCATGAACTGGATACGTTTGCCTCACGTAAGTTTTACGAGAGGTAGAGGAATTTCCCACCATTGAATTTTCACTTGCTATGACATTTATAGCTAGTCCAGTTGGTTCATTATCTTGTCGGTTACCTTCTGAGATTTAGTCTATCTTCTTCCCCATTTTTTGGCCTGTTTTACCTATTTTGTGAGCGATTATCCCTTTGATCTCGGGGAGGGTAATGAACTCTTTCGTTTCTCCAAAGGAAACGATTAATCTTCCCCTTGCGAACCTTTTCAACTAGTCCATCAGTTCTCTGCACCTTTCCATAAAAATGACCATGAGCGAAATGGAAGTCACAGTAGGCATCTATGTGTTGGCCTACGTTTCCTACTTTCTTCTTCAAGAATTCTAATAGTCCAGTCCCTTCAATATCAGCACAGGGCTAGTTTATCTTAGCATAGCTTTCGTACCCAAGCTTGAGAGCTTTATCCAATCTATCAGGTCTAGAAGAGTTCCTTTCAGGTACATCTCTCTCTTTTTCTTTCTTCCTTCACTTCTCGTGACTGTACCATCCTCATTACATCCTTTTGGGCTACATACTTATTTGCTCGAGCACATAAATCTAAGATGGTTATGGGTTGATCAAGGGGCACAGCTAATGATCAACATAACTTTTCAACGAGTCCTTGTTTCCTTTTTTCACTGGGTATTGATCATGAAGACTTTCAAAAACTCGCTTCGTAACTGATCAAAAGATGAGATGGAACCTTCTTTCAGCCCATTCAACCATTTCAAGGTATGCCATGTTAGCGTGAGCGAAAAGACTCTACACATTATTTTATCCTCCCATCCATGGAGTATCAAGGGAGACTCGTAATTTTGCATATGGTCATACGGGTCGATTTTGTCAGCATAAGTAGTCATATAGGGCATCTTGAACTTCTTTAGCAATAGCTTGTCCATGATTTCAAGACAATATGGGATTCTCCTCCTTTGGCTGCCTTATGAAGACACCAGCTTTTTCTTCTCCAGAATCCTTTCTATGACTTTTTCCATATTCTTCTCCGATTCTCAGGTCGAATGTGCTCCCCTTTCCTCGGTACTAGAAGAGTCCGAATCATTTGAATGAAAGCTCTTTCTCGTGTGTCATTGCACTGGATTTTTTCTTCTAACACCTCTCATTCTATGATTTTTGCCTTGAACCTTCGAAATAGTCTAAGGAGTTAAGACTGTTCTGACCACTAGCATGCTGCCTTCTATTTGCTGAGGGAGGGCTCTGTCTCCCCTGCTCCCCAGACCGATGAATTTTGAATTAATTCCGACTAAACCCTGTGGCAGAGGTTTGCTTCCCGAACTTTACGGCGGAGTTTATCTCCCTCATCCTGGCGACAGGGTCTTGAGTACTGGTCCCTACGACAGGGTTATGAAAATGTGCCGCAGGGTAGTGCTCCCTTAGCCCTGTGGCAGGAATCTGAAATTGGGCGGCAGGGTCTTGCGTAATAGGATGCGTGGCATAGTGAGCGACAGAGTCTCGCGCCTTACGGGACAAGCTACGCGGTAGGGTCTCCCACGGCAGGGGTACGCGGTAGTGTCTCGCGTGGCAGGTGTGCGCAACAGAGTGTCTCGAGACAGGGTCCCACTTCAGAGTGTGCGATAGACTCTCGTGCGGCAGAGTCTCGTACAGCAGGGTGCGCGGCAGGGGTCTCGCGCGTCAGAGTGTACGACAGACTCTCACGGCAGTGTGCGCTACAGAGTTTGCGGTAGAGTGTGCGGCAGAGTCTAACGCGGCAGGGTGTGCGGCAGAGTCTAGCGCGATAGGGTGTGCGGCAGAGTCTCGCGTGGCAGGTGTGAGCAGGGTGTGTGGCAGAGTGTCGCGTGGTAGGGTCTCGCGTTAGAGTGTGCGACAGACTCTCCCGCGGCAGAGTCTCGTATGGCAGGGTGCGCGGTAGGGGTCTCGCCTGTCAGAGTGTGCGGCAGAGTCTAGCGCCACAGGTGTGCGCGACAGAGTGTACGCAGGGTGTGCGGCAGAGTGTCGCGCGGCAGGGTCTCGCGTTAGAGTGTGCAGCAGACTCTCGCGCAGTAGAGTCTCGTACGGCAGGGTGCGCGACAGGGGTCTCGCGTGTCAGAGTGTGTGGCAGACTCTCGCGACAGTGTGCGCTACAGAGTCTACGGCAGAGTCTAGCGCGGCATGTGTACGCGACAGAGTGTGCGCAGGGTGTGCGACAGAGTGTCGCGTGGCAGGGTCTCGCGTCAGAGTGTGCGATAGACTATCGCGTGGTAGAGTCTCATACGACAAGGTGCGCTGCAGGGGTCTCGCGCGTCAGAGTGTGCGGCAGACTCTCGCGGCAGTGTGCGCTACATAGTCTGTGGCAGAGTGTGTGGCAGAGTCTAGCGCGGCAGGGTGTGCGGCAGTCTCTCGTGGTAGGTGTGCGTGACAGAGTGTGCTCAAGGTGTGCGACAGAGTGTCGCGCAGCAGGGTCTCGCGTCAAAGTGTGCGACAGACTCTCGGGCGGCAGTGTGCGTGACAGAGTGCTCGATAGGGTGAGTGACAGAGTGTTCGATAAGGGGTGGCGATAGAGTGCGCGACAGAGTGTGTGGCAGGGGTGCGACAGAGGCGACAGAGTTGCGGCAGAGTTCGCGACGGAGTGGCGATAGAGTCTCTCCCTGTGTTTGAAACTTTGGAAGGCCATAACTTTGTGCTCCGTAGTCCGATTGAGGTGAATTGTTTTTTGATTCCATGTAACTTTTCAAGATCTACGTGATGGCAAATTGCCAAAGGCGGTTTGTCCAGGATTTTTCCCCCAAAAAATGTCGTTTTGGCTTTGAATTTTGATTTTTTCGTATTATTCATCGGTTCTAGTCCCTTCCGAACGCGTCCGTACCATAGCTTTTTTCTTTCGATTCTCACAGACGACGTTAATTGTTGTTACCTGAAACAATGGTGACGAATCGCTGAAGTCTTCTCTTCGGGTTCCCTGCCACGTGTTGCCGAGAGCTTCTTCAAGAAAGAAGAAGATCAGACGAACGCAGGGGTTCTCCCCTGCGTTTGCACTCCGATGCTTAAGTCAGACAGAGAGTTTGGTATAGTTTTTGTATGAAGTTCTCAGATCTCCTTTATGAATCATACTTGGCTCCTATTTATAGGGGTTTCTCTCTGTCATTAATTACGCATATGCCATTTTCATTAAATGCCAGATTCTCTCATGCCTATACATGTTTTCTTCGTGCGCCACTTGGAGCACTTTTTTTATTCTTAATATCATGCACAACACAATCAATTTCAACTAAAGTAGCATTTGGTTTGTAGAAAAAAATTTCATTGGTAAAACAGACTACTTCATATCTAAAATTGTGGATTTTTCGGCATTGTTGCATAAAAATTGTCGATGATGACACTTAACATATCACATGATCTTTGTAATTTAAACAAAAGGCTGTGATTTAAAAACCATATTTAGAAAGCATGTTGTAAGAAATAACACTAATCTCGACTCAAAGATTTAGCCAAAGCAATCTAGTAATTAAATACAAATTCATCAGCATGTTGATTTTGCTTATGACCAAGAGAAAAGCATAAAGTAATAAAACAAAAACAATAGATACCATATGAAAAGAGTAAGCCAGCAATAAGCGCAATTATAGGAAACATAAAAAATACCAAAACAAAACTTTAGGTTTTTAATATTAGATAGGTTTAGGTGTAAATTGGTCACAAAAATCAATTAATAGATGGCAAAATAGGAAAAAAATTATTTTCTCCCGGAATCCTAAAAAACCTTACGATAAGAAGGGAATCATTTTACCCTTTATTGTAACGGCTCAGCCCAGCCGACCATGACCTACCCCTCTTTGGGCCTACAATATCTATTGCTGTGACATCATTACTCATCTGTACTGTCCGCTTTGAGTCCACTGACTCGCACAATTTTATTGAGGTAAATATCCCAATTTGCGTCCTCATTGTGGTTCGAACCTAGGATATAAAACCTAAAATTTCCACATTAGTAAGTAAATGAAAGTTGAGAAATAACCAAGTACTTGAAATAATGTTATGCAGGCCCAAAGTGATTAATGTGCTCGGGATTGTGAACGGGGCTCGGTGGTACAAAAATTGAGGTAAGACTCTCTTTGAGACCCCATATATGTATAACCTTGTATATATGTAAATGGAATTATAAGATGAATGATTTTGGATCAAGTAAATGTGAATGAAGTTCAAATGAGAATGAATGAGTATCGTGGATGCATGTGAAAGTTAAATAAGGGCTGAAGTAGCCACAAACTAAGTAAACGAAAAACCTTAAGCATCTGAAATGAGTATAAGGACGTGAAATGTATAAATGAGTGTAAAACGAGGAATTATATGAACCTTTTTGATTTCCAAGTGATATGCACAAGTTTCATAATGTGAAAGTCAAAGGAAATGAGCCTTACCAAGCTTTAGATGGATATGGATTGCAAAATGACTAGTCAAGCAACCAAAGGCAAATTAACCTTTGAAAATTCTGGAAAAACTACAGTGGAAATGCATAAAATGAAGGCCAGATTGATCCCATACAAGGAGAGATCGATCTCATGGCTTAGAGAATACAAAAATCAAGCATGATTGGAAGAGGCAGATCGATCCCCTACTCAAGCATATCGATCTCCCCTTAAGACCAGATCGATCTCCTTAGCTCTCTGCCTGTAGCAAATCGATCCTGTCTCATTGAGCAGATCGATCTCATTATAAAGAACAGATCGATATCATGCATTCGGCAGATTGATCTCATGCCTACAAAATGTCGTGAAAATGAGGAATTTAAGCAAGGCAAATCGATCTCCACTCTATGAAGATCGATCTCATCAATCCAATTCTATAAATATGGAGCAGTTGGATCTGTATTTCACGGGACAAAACCATTCCTTTCCATTTTCATTCCTAAACCTAACTTTCTCACTCCTAAATCCACCCATTTTTCATAAAGATTTGAGGGAAAGCTATTAGATACAAAGTTGTTCACATCAAAGAGAAGAACAACATAGCTTGGAGTCATTACCCCATTTGTTGGATTGAAGGACCAAAGGTGCATTTCCATTTGGAGCAAGGAGGAAATCAAGCTAGGTGAGTTTCTAATGCAACAACCCAAGTACATTTGCTTAGAAATTGATTTTGGAGTAGATTGGTATGTATATTAATGGTAGAAACTACCTAGAATGCAAAAGAACAATTATGACCTAGAATGAGTCTAGTGTGAGAAAGTGCAATGTATTGGAATTAATGATGAATGAGATATCTTAAGGTGATAATGGTGTTGTGAGTATGATTTTAAGATGGTGTTATGGAATGAATTGTGAGACTTATCCAAAAAGGGTAAAATGTGTATTTAAGGCATTGGGTAAAATGCATAAATGAATGAGAGAGTAAGGGTAGAGTATTTCACATCAAGTCCTAAACAAGTAACTAAGTGAGTTACTAGATAAATTGGTTGGAAATGGCTTGATGATGGCCAAATGCAAAAAATGGGCCAAACTTAACGAAATAGGCTCAATGAAATATATTGACTAGTTGAAGTCAAAATATGAGTTAGCAACATTAACTCAAGTGATTGGTGAATGATTTGCAGCTCCCGAGGATACACCCGGAGCAAGTTGAGCCAAAAGCGCGAGAAGCGTAAAGTAAGAGAGTCACACCCCGAGTAAATCGAGGTAAGGGAATTGTGTGGACTCTTAGAGATATTTGTGCGCATTTTGGATGCATTATGTTTTCTAGAATGCATGTGGTAATAGGAAATAAAATGGGTGATTGAAGGGAAAAGAGTTGGGTGTTTGAGAAATGTGCATGAAAACAAAAGCATGATGCTTTGAAAATCCTGTTTTATTGATTTTTAGCAAGTGATTGGTAGGTTGGCTAACATTTAAAATGATTTGCATAAGAAATGACTTGATTTGGTTTTATAACCATGCTTTACAAAGAATTGAGCCACCTACATGGATTTCATGAGAATGAAAGTGTGCTAGAGCATGACTTGCACGAGATTTGATGTGTTTTTATATGCATGAGTGCTGGAGCTTAGCTTGCACTAGTTTTCACATGGATTTTGTTGGCTCTACCTAGAGGGGGGGTTGAATCGGTTTTCTAATGATAATGCTAAATTTTAACCTTAATTGAATTTTATTGCAAGTAATCAAAGAATAAGCAATAAAGTATAGTGCAATAAATTAAATGAGATAAGGAAAGGAAGCAGCAAACTCGGTAATTTATAGAGGTTCGGCCAATCGCTTGCCTACGTCTTCTCTTCTTGACCTTTTTGTCAAGAGCTTTCTTTCACTATCTCAATAGTTGATACAGTCTCCCTTTTTAAGGTTAAGGAATAACCTCTCTACCCCTTTTTACAAAGATGAGTATTTACCCCTTACAAAATTATCTCACAGAGGAACTCTCCTCTTTTCTCTTGGATTGAGGATGACTACAAATTGAAACTTTCTTTTGTGGGTAGGAAGAATAACTTCTACACAAGCTTTTTAACACAATACAATCAATGTGATGTTGAAGACAAAGAGAATGTTAAGAATGATCTCTTGAGAATATTCAGAATTTATAGCACAAGTCTCTTTTCTTTCCAGTGTCTTCAATGCTTGGCTTAATACAGCAGGATTGGTAGTTGAAGCATTTAATGCTATTTTTCCCATTGAAGATTTTGCAGAAAGAGCCGTTGGGAACCTCCAGTAGAGTATCAGATCGATCTTCCATCATGACCAGATCGATCTCTTAGTTTAAATTCCTGCAATTACAAAGCAACTTGAAGCAAGGAGATCGATCTCATATTTGTAGAGATCGATCTTATAATTTGAAAAATGTTAGTGAAGATCGATCTGTCGAACCATCAGATCGATCTTCTAATCTCTCTATTTAAAGCAAGATCGATCTCCAGATCGATCTAGCAAGTATTCTCGTAGAGGGGAGATCGATATCTAATCACCCTAGATCGATCTCCTAAACTCTCTGATTTTGAGGAGATCGATCTCTATCCATATGAGATCAATCTCATAAGCTCTCTGTTTGAACATAGATCGATCTACAGATCGATCTAACACCTTTAACCTTTACCTTAAAGGAGATCGATCTCTTTCTTAACCAGATCGATCTCATAGGCATTCTGTAATTTAAAGATCGATCTCATAACCCCTAGAGATCGATCTCTTCTTCCTCAACATCCTATACATGCTCTTTGAGTGTTTAATCCTTTAGCAGATCGATCTCATATTCTCATGAGATCGATCTCTCATACTTGAAAACCCAGGAGATCGATCTCTTATCTCATGAGATCGATCTCTCATCCTTTAATACACAGTTTTTGGCAATGACATGTATTTAATTAAACTCTTAACATGTTTAAAACATTTCTAGATTTATAATATCCATTATTGAATTATTGTTTTGTCATTTTAAAATATATTAACTTAACAATCTCCCATTTTTTGATATGACAAAACTTATTCAATAAATTAATTTTATAAACATGTTTAGTTTCCCCCTTTAACATGTGCATCAGTTGTCCAGTTTCAAAAACTCCCCCTCAGTTCAAAAACTCCCCCTTAATTTAAGCTCCCCTTAACATGCTTTCTTAGCATATTCTCTTCTCCCCATTTTTGTCATATCAATAACAACAAGGCATAAACTCATGAATCAATAAAGCACATTACTAAGCATAATATTGAATCATAACTTTGTCAGTTCAAAATATGTAAAGATATATGTTCAACCAACAAACATGTTTCAAAATATCAACACATTGATGACAAACTAAACATGCATGCCCTAAGATGGAGGAGGAAAGCGCTCCAGAAGTTCTTCAACTCGTGTACGAGTGACTTGCAACTCATCAAACATGGCCTACTGTGTGGCATGGAGATTTGCAAAGCCTTCATCCATCTTCCTATTAAGCTCCATGACCATAGCCATAAGTGATTCCATCGTCTCGGAAGATAAGGCAGGTGCAGTAGGCTGAGTGGCAGACGTAGGAGGAATTTCAGTAGACGGCGCGGTAGGCTCAGCTGGTATATCCTCTTCCATGGCTGCCTCATGATGGGTTTCGCGTTTCTTCCTTCACTGACCTTGGAACTCTTTGTAATACCCCATATGGTGAAGTGTGCCAATGTTCAGAACACTTTTTGCAGAGGGTACTTCACCGGTCTCACAAGAACAGTCAACCCCGAGTTTTTGTAGCAGGTAAGCAAGGGGTTAAGGGAAGACTATTGAGGAGGCTTGTCCGCGCATGATTTTTAGCCAGTATTCGTAGATGAAGTGGACTAGATTTGGTTTCTGATCCTGAGAAGTGTGAAGATAATGAAGCCAAAAACGGTCTAGTTTTCTGACTGTGGAATGTCGGGTACCGAAAGGTCTGAGGTTCCATGAGATTATAAGGTGTAGTAACCTAGGGTGCATGGGTAGGTCACTATGTCACGACCCAAATTACCTAAAAATTAGAGTAAATTTTTCGCTTTTTCATTTACTATTTAATTCTTACCTTTCTCTCATCATGACCATCTTACCAACAGTTGGGCTATGATTCGGTGTTAGTCACCTCTCACCTATTTACCATTCCATTTCCATATTCACATTCATATATAAGAGTTTACTATCTTTTGACTTTAAATAAATACATACACAATGGTATTTATAACTCTACATCCCCGACATCATATCTGTTTACAGTACTATGCATTACATATTTAGATACAAAACTCTACAAATGTGTATACTTGTCTCTCGATGGGAAGCAGTGGATACCAAGAATGCAAGTCATCAGCCGCTCACTAACTACTGCGAGTGCTCTGAAAAGATGACAAAATAAGGGGGGGTGAGCAAACCACACGCTCAGTAAGGCAATTATGCAAGTAAGTAGATAGCTCCACTATCTACATGCTCATAATGCCATGCCCTTAAAATCCATTTCTTTTCATTAAAATTTCAAGCACAAAATCATGTATTTCATCATGACTTAGTTTAAAAAATGTTCGTGCATATATAAATCATATAATTCATGCATCAAAGGCATTTTATGTGACATCATTAAATCATAATAAGCATGAAGTAAATCAAGATCATGCATTCTTTCATGTCATGTAAGACAAATCATGAGATACAATCATTTCATGAATTTATCATTAAAGCATGGAAAACTCATCATGCTACTGTATTTAAATCATTTCATTTAAAACGCAGTATAAAATAACACAAAGGGGTTAAACATCTCATAATTCAATTCCAAACTCATAAAACAATTCATTAAAATTCATTATAAAACTTCGGTTATAAAACCACCCTTCTTTTAAGGTCACATATCATAAAATCGTAAAATCGGGGGCCTGACCCCTCCATCGGGTCTACCCTGGTCTATCGACCAATAGTTATATCATGTGAGACAAGTAGATGACTATCAGTAACAACAAGGACTATGGCCATAACCTAGTGATCCCTGGCAACACGGTACCTAGTGTACGGGGTATCACACCTGAAACGGGAGGTGGGTCGGTCCTACCCGCCAAAACAGCATAACATTAGGATTGCGAGGGCAAGGCTTGCTGCCTCATGGCTAATGCCACTCCACTCCAACAATCCCCACGGTACAGCATACTTCGCGTGACATTCATGGTACTACGTACTCCGTGAACCCAAGCTCAGTCAGGGGTGCCTGCAATAGGTCTTATCCACCCATATCATCTCTGTCTCAGTATGCACATGTGAGCATATCATCTCACTGTGACACACAGTCTACAAGAGGCTCCAACACGGCTATATGCATGTCATAAATCCCTGTGCGAGCGAAGCTCTAGCACGGCTCCATGCATATTCATGATATCTAAAAACCTCGTGCGAGCGAAGCTCTAGCACGGTTTCATAAAAATCAGTGAAACCTGCGTACGAGTAGCACTCCAGTAAGACTTTAAAATGAGTTATAAATTCATATAATCTTCGTGCGAGCAAGCTCCAGCACGGTGTTATGCATCAATAAATCAAATCTAGTGCGAGTTACACTCCAGCACGACTTTATGCATAAATAAATCAAATCTAGTGCGAGTTACACTCCAGCACGACTTTATGCATAAATAAATCAAATCTCGTGCGAGTTACACCCCAGCATGGCTTTTATGCAATATCATATCAAAACTGGATGCGAGCTAGGCTCCAGCACCTCTCATGCATGTCAAATCATTAAAACTAGTGTGAGCAATCGCTCCGGCACCTTTTTATGCATATCAGGTCAAAACAAGTCAAAACATGTCAAAACAGAGTGCGAGCTAGACTCCAGCACTTCTCATGCATTTCACAAGAATAAAAATCAGTGCGAGCAACCGCTCAAGCATATTTATGCACACTCATAAACGTAGATATAGTGCGAGCTTTATGCCAGCACTATCTGTTTCCATATAAACTTGATAGTTGGCCGTTTTCTAAAGAAATTTCATTTAAATATAAATAACACCTACGTAGTGTTATCTTGTGAAATTTATACAATTACTGGCCAATCTACCGATTTGCTTTGATTAAAACCAATAAAATTCCTTAATTCGAAAAATTCCTTAAATCATGCATTTCATGCATGTCATGCTTTCACCATCCTTAGGTGAACTTCCCTTAATAGGGGTAAAATAGACTTTTACCTATTCCGAGTCCTTAAAATCTTTAAACCATTTTTAGGGCCTTTATACATAATCAGGGTATACATACATATTCAGTGTACAGAAAAGCTATTAAAATATGCGTAGCTACCTCTAGCTACTTACACAATTCTCTTACCTCATTTTCTGTACAGTTTGACCTTTCCACTGATGTCTCGTCATGTAGTCCGATTTACTCTCAATCAAATCTTTGGAACTGCGTATAAATATTCATCAAGTCAAGTACAATACAATTAATTGTAATTCATATTTTTTGGGCTTAATTTATATCATTGGGCCTGTTTACCCATATTGGGCCCGATTGCACCATACTGGGCCTTAATCGACCTTAAGCCCATTTTTCACTTACTATTCACATTATCGAGGCCTATTGGGACACTGGGCCCATCATTATATATATTGAACCTCGTTCTAAATTCTCGAATAGTTTCTGAATTATTTATGACAATTTATCCCAATTTCCAGAATATAATGCATTTAATGCGAAAATTAAATCCGTAATTGATGCGGTAATTTTTAACACGTATAACGATGCAAAATTATCGTAAATAAGGGTTACTTACCTGAGATTCCATGATAGTACGTGAATCGAGGCTGACTCGTGTCCTCGTTTGACCTCAATTGTCGAGCTACACAATTAAATATTTTTTCGGGTAAACTTTCAGTCGAATATTAATCAAATTAAATATTTCAAAATTTAAATCGATCAATTTGACCGCTTACCGACTTACCCGTAGCTTGATTGCATCACTAAATTTTTTTTCCAATTTTTCCTCTTTTTCTTTCCTTTTTTTTCTTTTTCCTTTTCTTTTTTGGCTGAACCGGTCCAGTCCAATTTAACCCGGTTCAGACCTGTTCGGTCTAGCCGGTTCAATCTGGTTCGGCCGGTTCAGGCATCATTTCGCCGTTCCGACGCCGTCCGGTTGATTCTCAGGCCGTTTTCGATGCCGTTCGGCGAGCCATCGCCTGGGCTTCCATAATCGGGCCTCGGTGTGGCTCGAATTGGTGCGATTGCCGGCGAATCCAGGCTTCTCTCCTGCGGCACTCCCTCCGGCGATCTAGCGTTCTCCGATGTTTTCATGGCGTGTCACAGCCGCTGATGGTTCGCTCGAGGTCGGGCTGCCTTCGCCAGTCCCTCAGTCCCGCCGATGGTCGTCAGATCAGAGGGATTTGGTTCCCTCGGTTTCAGCTGCTTTGTTTTCATTTTCCAGTTCGCATTTTCGCGAAAATTGTCTTTTTTTTTTAATTTTTTAATTTAATTTTAATTTTTTAATTTATAATTTATTTTTAATATTATTTTATTCATTATTTTATTATTAAAAATCTAAAATATCTAAGAAAATTATTATTTTATTCATTTATTCAATAAATGAATTTATCGGTATTATTTCATCTTTCGGGTATATTTTTTGATTATTTTTGGGATTATTTCTCGAGGTGAAAATTCTGATTAATTCCAATAAATTTATATCTTGATCAATTTAACCCGAAATTTAATTATTTCTTCGTCATTGATCAAGATTTCTCAATCTCTTATTTTTAATTAAATTTTCTTGTCTCGATTACTACCGAATTTTGGTCTTTTGATCGTATTACCCTTCACGTGTTCGGGAATACCATTTCAATCCTTTTACATTTTTCATTTCGTGTTTTAAATAAAATCGGGTCTTACACTGAGTCCTGACAAGTGTTGATTTTATTGAGATGAGAAAGCATGAAAATCAGCATGATGATTTTCCATGCTTTAATGGTGAAACACGTATGATGTTTTTCCATGCTTTGAACTTGATTTGTGCACTAAACTAAATAGCATGATTTGCTTGAGAAAGTATGATAATGACTTTAAAGTGCACTTACACATGATGGTTTTCCATGCCTTATTTATGAAATATGCATGATGGTTATTCCATGCTTTGAATTTGATTTGTGCACTGAATTAAATAACATGATTTTTTTTACATGCCATTAACACAAGCATGAACTAATGCTTTTGAGGTGTGAATGAGAAATTGTATGGTCTTGAGCATGGCATCACGATCACGTAGATAGTGCAGTATCTACCTGTTCGCATGATTGCCTTATTGAGCGTGTTGTTTGCTCACCCCCTTATTTTCCCCTCTCTACATGGCATTGAGTATAGACTGAGAGCGGCTGGAGGTTTCTTTTTGGTATTCGCTGCATCCCATCGGGTAAGGTATACACACTGATATAATTTTGTATCTAAACTTTCCATAGCACAGTAGCATTTTGAATGTAATCATTGGGGATGTAAAATAATGTAAACACATGTAAACAACAACGCTGATTTATTTAGACAAGTGTTTACTTCTAATTATAATACAAAACAAATTTTTATGGTTGGATGAGGTAAGCATCGACACACAGCCCAACTGTTGAGAGTGTAGCTGTTCACGATCGGAGTAAGGTAAGAATGAATAATAAATAATGTCTAAAAAGCGAAGCATTTGTGACGATTTTTGGTAAGTTGAGGGTCGTGACACTCTGAACCCGAGAATTCACTTAAGAATGTATGTAAGTTCATAAAATAATGTTAGGAAGTGAAAAATAAAGTAATAGAAGTGAAAAAGCTAATAAAACTCGAGTTTACGATAAACCAATAAAAGTGGGCCTAGTTAAGAAATAAATTTGGAATAAATTATAGAAATTCAAGAAAATTATTCTGAGGCCATGGAAAGTTAGTATAAGGTAATATTTACTTGGAAAATTAAAATCAAGTGGAAATATGGAGGTTTGGATGTTTAAATGAATTTTTAAAGTGAACTGAAAGCTTAAAGCCATTTTGCTCGATATTGACCCAATCAAGTAAAATGAGCTCAATCGGGGAAATTTTCTTAAACAAGTGACCCCAAAATTTTTATGAGAGATACTAGAGACATAATATAATATTGGAGAAGTGAGAAATTGAAGAAATTGGACTAGAAATAGTTTTTGGGGATTTTACAAAATAGGGCAGAAAATCTGCCTAGTTCAAGTCAGCAGACCACTCATGATAACCCTTGGATTTGATTACCCTCATCTCATTCAACGGCTCCCATATGCTCCAGATCATTAATCAATTAAGTTAGATAACTAATACCTTTGGAATCACCTCATTATCCCCAAAAACCCGAGAGAACCAGCCATTATTCTTCTTCTCCTCATTCCCATAAGCGGCACTATGCTGGGTTCATTGTACAATTTGTTTGGGGCCCTTACAAGCAGAATTAGGGAATGGACAACAAGGATAAAATCTTCCCCTGTGATTCCTATATAACATATAAAAAATCCAGCCAAAAAAAGTTCATTTACCTAGAGAAATCTTAGAGAGAAGTTGCTGGATTGAAATTGTCATGTTCATGGGTAAGTGTAAGTTGGATTTTTGATGATTTTTGTTGGGTTTTTCTTGTGTTTTTGAGTGAATCTAAGATATACATTTGATGATTTACAGTAGAAGATTGATTTGGAGAATCATTGGAGTGATTGGCTTGAGTTAAAGGTAAGAGAAAAAAATTGATGAATGTTGAAGATGATAAACCATGTTCTTGATTTTGATTTCCATTGATTTTTGTGTTAAATGAATTTGATGGAAATGATTTTGTATGCCTTAGAGTTTTGACCAGCCTTGAGATTTTGAACTTTTGGTATAATATGGGTTGTTTTAAGACTAATAGTTGTTAAAGATTATATCGAAAAGTCCGATTTAAAGCTTAGTTTACCGAAAAACTGAAAAGTGTGAATTTTGGCAAAATGAGTTTGATGGTGCGTATAAAATGGAAATATGAATGGGTATCTAGACCATTTTGATGATGGATATGGAATTATATTGATAAGATTGGTAAGGATAACTTAAATCGGAGCTTAAATTGATAAAACCGAGAAAATGAGCAAAGTTGGCAAAAGTGGTCAAAATTGGTCAACTTTAAAGAAGTAAATGCACATTTGAATATGTTTGAGTAAGATTGACCTATAAGTGATGATTTAATATTATTTTAGGCAACTCAAGTATTCGACAAGCTACTCGAGATTATTTTGAAACCCAATAATATTGCGCTGTAGTAAGGCGAACGAGGTAAGGGGTGCATTTTGAGTAGTGTTAGTTTTTAAAACAACCTACTTGAAACTATGAAATCTGTTAGTATGCCAAGAGATTTGAAAGAAAGATTTTTCAAATTTGAAAAGCTACATTCCGTATAAAAGTGAAGAATAACCCTTTCCCATAAACACTCCGAGCATGTTTTATGATATTTTTGAATGTGTTTATGATTGAAAGATTTGTGTTTGATATGTATATGAGTATTTGGAAAGAATACCTATATGTGTTTGGACTTTTGAAAAATGATTGTGTTATGTAATAGTGATTTTGAATATGATTGTGTGGGTCACCTCTTGAATCCTACGTGACCAACGTGCCACGCACTACGGGGGCCACCTCTTGAATCCTATAGGACTAACGTACCACACAGTGTGGGGGCCACCTCTTGAATCCTAAGGGACCAAAGTGCCACATAGAAAGACTTTTGAAAGTTTGTTTTGAGACTGAGACAATATATAAATCTGGACGTTTGTCATGATTAGTCCGAGTTGGAGTTTGGGCTATCGTAGTGCATTGCTTTTGGGCACTTGGGTACGTTTAGTCCCTCGTGATTGCATGCTAGTCCCACGTTGGATATTTGTGCCATTCAGAGCCCGTGTGGAGTTTAGACCAACGTGGTGCATTACTTTTGGACACTTGGGTACGTTTAGTCCCTTGTGGTTGCATGCCAAACCACGTGCATTACTTTTGGGCACTTGGCTATGATTAGTCCCTTGTGATTGCATGCCGAATATTTGGGCCTCACGGAGCATTTTTGATTCGCCACCCTCTGTTTTGAATATGTTTGTTTAGTGGCGTAGGGCGCTGCACGACCTTGATCCAGTCTATAGTCCCCTTACCATGGCCATCTGTACTTTATATGTTAAGTGAACATGACTTATGATTAATACATGAAAATGCCTAGTCTCGATAACTTATATGTCTGACTTAAAGAAAAGTGATATGTTTCTTATCCATTTTGACTCCGAAAGAATAAGTTTCGTATCCGTTCTGATTTGAAAGAATAAGTTTTGTATCCATTCCGATTCGAATGAATAGCTCAGTATCCGTTTAATTTGAACAATAAGATTTGTATATGTTTGATTTGAATGCTCAATTCTGTATCCGTTTTGATTTTGAATCCGTTTTGAAAGTTAAGTTCTGACATATGTTTGTTTAATTTTGAAGAAATGATAAGCATTCAGATTATGTTGATTTGATTCAGTTTTGAAAGTAAGTATGCACATTTGAGAAAAGTATATGAATATAATGATCATTTATTATGTATGGCGAAAGGCCTATGATTATTTTGATATTATACTTTTCACTGATGGGATGCATTACTTACTGAGCTTGATGAGCTCATCCCCCTTTTCTTTCCCCTTTTCAGATTACTTCCAGTGATAGCACTTATATCTGCCGAGTGTTGGTCATGGACGAGCGGACCCGACCCTCTTTTGGATAGCTTTTGTGTAAGTCAGGTATACTATTACTTACTTCCAGACATTAGGTAAAGCATAGTCTGCTAATGTAAATGATGATTTTGGGAGGTAAGTTAGGTGTAAATGTTGATAAACAAAGTTGTAACTACGCAATTAATGAGTGGTATATAATTTAATATTATAGATGTTTTGATATGATGATGAGATATGATGATGACTAAGAAAAGTGATTAAAATCAACTGGATTGTGGATATAAACTACATTTACACCTTGCAAGTTGGGTTAGGTCCAATTGCAGCCGTTATGCTGCTGAAATTTTTGTAAAATAAATTGGTTAAGTATGTCACACTGATAGGAATGTAACATAAGTAAAAGCTTAGAAAAGTTTAAATTAGCCCATTTTTCCGTGCTTCCGAGGCGTTACATGGGACCCTTAAGTACCAAAACCTTACACACATTGTACCATTTGTTCAACTTGGACAAATGGTACAATGTGTGTAAGGTTTGGGTACTTGAGGGTCCTAGGTTCGAACCACAATGGGGACGCAAATTGGGGTATTTACCTCGATAAAATTGTATGGGTCAATGAGCTCAAAACAAATAGTATGAATGAGTAACGATGTCACAACAGTCGACGTTGTAGGCCCCAAGAGGGGTAGGCCATGGTTGGCTGGGCCGGGCCGTGACAATAAAACATGCGTTTTATTGTAACAATCGTGTGACACTTTGTTTCTGTAGGATTCAAGAGGTGGCCCCCACAGTCTCACTCATTCATATTGTCTGCTTTGGAAGCCCCACAAGCCCCTCACAGTTTTTTCGAGGACTATCACCCCAA
The DNA here is from genome assembly GCA_033439115.1 of Firmiana major. Classification (NCBI taxonomy): domain Eukaryota; kingdom Viridiplantae; phylum Streptophyta; class Magnoliopsida; order Malvales; family Malvaceae; genus Firmiana; species Firmiana major. The sequence goes on from CM065907.1 coordinate 33,274,625, forward strand.
TTCACATCCCATATCGTTCGAACCTAGGACCTTAAGTGTCACGACCCTTTTTATCCTTTTTAATTGAAAATCATTATAAATTTTTTGTGTTTTCCTTTTCTTACTCGATCGTGAACATACTCACAACTACATAGTTGGGCTGTGAGTCAATAATAATCATCACTTATCAAAATCACCCTTTCTCACACTAACCCATTCTATTTTCTAGGTTGCCCTAGTTCCATCACATCCTAGGTAGTTTTAACCATCAATACACATACAAATCAACTCTAAAATCAATAAATAGCCAAATGTGCTTGGGCTAAAGTGTTGGAAACATACCAAATCTAGTTTCTCTTTTTGCTCCAACTGAAAATACACCTTGCTCCTTCAATACCACAAATGAGGCTTTGATTCCAAGGTATGTTGTTCTTCTCCTTAATAAGAACAACTTTGTATCTAATGATCTTTCCTCAAATCTTACTGGAATTGGGTGGATTGAGGAGTGAGAAAGTGATGTTTTAGGTTGAAATGGAAGAGAGAGATTGTTTCCCGAAATCTGCAGATTTCACTGCTATTATTTATAGAAATTGCTTTATAAGATCAATCTGTCGAGGAATGAGATCGATCTGGTCCTCTTAAATCCCTCATTTTCACGCCAATTTGAATTGATGAGATCGATCTGTTGAGGGTCTGAGATTGATCTGTCCTAGGCAGTAGCTTAAGGAGATCGATCTGCTTCCAGGGGAGATTGATCTGCTCTAACTCGAGAGCTAAGGAAATCGATCTGTTTGCACCAAAATCGATCTTCTCATTACAGAATGTTTAGTAGATCGATCTGGCTCCATTGGAGATCGACCTGTCTTGTTCCATTGCTCAATAAGAGCATTTTTGGCTCTTCCAGATCGATCTTTCATCCTATGAGATCGATCTGGTATTCATATTTCTAGATTTTTGCTGCAGTTTTCTACAGTAACTCACACCAAATACCTTCAGTTTGCTACCATGGACATTTTCTCATCCAACCACCTTCAAGTCTTGAAAATGGAATTCATTCATATTTTATACACATCAAAACTTGTGTGCATTCATTGTACAACCAAAGGTATACAATACCATACCCAATGGAAGTATAAAGATCTATGTAACTTCATTCCATTTGTGCACTACTCATTTTACATTCCACTCACATTTATCACATATAAAAATCCATTTCTTCATATTCATATAAAATGAAACTTGTGTGTACATTACAAACTCATATTACAAGTATGTATATTGAATCCATGGGCTTACATCTCTTATGCTTTACATTGCAAATACATCACCATACTTATGATTTCATAAAGTTTACATCCAAAAATATGAGTCTTACATTAAGTCCTTAATCCTTACACACATGATACCCCGACAAAACCGTGAGGGGCCCGTGTGTCACGACCCTCAATCCACCGAAAATCCACTACAATTTTTTCATTTTTCATTTATTATTTGATCCATTTCTTACCTCACTCTGATTGTGAACAGCTACACCACCAACAGTTGGGCTGTGTATTGGTGTAAATCTCATCCAATCAAATCATTTTAATTTATAATTCATTTAAACGTAAACACTTGTATTTCTAAATCAGAGTTGTTGTTTACATGTGTTTACAATCCTTTACATCCCCAAAAATTACATTCAAGATATTACTGTGCTTTGACATGTCTAGATACAAAAACTATACAAATGTGTATACCTCATGTGATAGGATGCAGCGGACTCCAAAATCCAATCCTCAATCGCTCTCTATTTACTGAAAGTGCTTTGTAGAGGGAAAAATAAGGGGGGTAAGCAAACCACGCGCTCAATAAGGCAATCATGCGAGCAGGTAGATAACTGTACTATCTACGTGAACGTGATACCATGCTTAAATCATACATTTATTGTCATACTCCAAATCGTATGTTCATGCTTGTGTTCAGGCCATGTAAAGCAATTCATGCTAATAAAATAAGTGCACAGTTGTCAAAACATAGTATGGAAAATCATCATGCGTAAATCGAAATCAAGGCATGGTAAATCATCATGCAAAGTGCACTTATAAAGCATTTCAAATATCAATACAAGCCGATACAAAATCATCACTCGTCAGGACTCAACCCCTCCCATGGACTATCTTGACCCACAAACACATTTCGAAACATGGATTTCTCATTAAACAATAGACATGTGAGATAGGCATACAATATAAATAAGGGAATAACTAGGATTATGGCTATATCCTCTGTGATCCCAGGCTACACGGATCTTAGTGTGTGGGGTATCACCTCATCTGCTTTCGCACGGGAGGTGGGTCACGTCCAACCCGCCAGTCCATAGCAGAGTATCCATTTTCTGAAGATGGCATATATATAATATCAAACACGGTACAACGTACTCTGTGCTACTTGCATGGTACAACATACACCGTGGACCCATATCATCACATCATATACTACCACATCTCAATACACACGTGCAGCCTATTTAATCGGAGTAGCACACAGCCTACCCGAAGCTCTCAACACGGCTCCCAACATGTCATAAAACTACGTGCGAGTAATCTCTAGCATGACAACAAGTATAGTGGACATCTAGTGCGAGCTATGCTCCAGCACCATGTCAAAACTCGTATAAAAACTAGTGCAAGCTAGGCTCCAACACAATGTCATAAAATCCATGTGAAAACTAGTACGAGCTAGGCTCCAACACTCATGCATGTATAAAACACGACAAATCTCGTGCGAGCAATGCTCTAGCATGTTTCGTTTCCACAAAACTCATGTAGGTGGCTCATTCTTTGCAAAGCATGGTTATAAAACCAAATCAAGCTATTCTTTGGGGAAATCATTTCAAATGCTAGCCAACTTACCAATTACATGCTAAAAAGAAATAAAAAGATTCAAAAGCTTCATGCTTTTGCTTTTAATGCACATTTCTCAAAAACCCAATTCTTTGCCCTTCCAACATACATTTCATCCTAAGACCCTTAGCTACGTTAAAAATCACCCATGCACTCGAAAGGCGTACAGATATCCCTAGGGCTAACACAATTCCCTTACCTCGATTCTCTTGGAAGCAACTCTTCATTCCCTTCCCGCTTTTTGCGATTTGGCTCAACTTGCTTCGGATGTATCCTCGAGAACTGCACACATTCATGAATCATATGAGTCAATACCAATAACTCATATTCAGACTTCAACTAATCGATATATCTCATCGAGCCTATTTCATTAAGTTTGACCCATTATCACATTTGGCCATCATTATGCCATTTCTAGTTAATTTAACTAGCAATACACTTGGTTACTTATCAAATACTTGGTATAAATGTTTATCCATAACCTTCTATCATTTATGCATTCTCTACAACATCATTTATGCACATTTTTATCACTTGACTAATCTCACAATGTGGCTTCATCCAATCATCTCAAAATCATGCATATCACCTCACTAACAACTTGATATAATCCCTTTTATCATCTAATCAACCACATTCTATTTTCTCACACTAAACTCATTCTAGGTTATGCTTGTTCCGTTACATTCTAGGTAGCTTCAATCATCAATACATACACCAATCTACTCACAACAACAACTAGATAAATATACTTAGAGTTGGTGTATTGGAAACTCACCTAGCTTGACTTTCTTGTTTTCCAAATTTGAAGACTCCTTTGCTCCTTCAATCCAACAAATGAAATGTTGAATCTAAGCTATGTTGTTCTTCTTCTCACAATGAACAACTTTGCTCTAATAGCTTTTCCTCAATTCTTTTTGAAAAATGGTGTATTTTAGAGAGAGAAAGCTTAGTATTTTGGGTAAAAATGGAAGAGATGTGTTGGTTTGTTGAAGAAAGAGGTTTTGTCGTGGGGTTTTTATAGATTGAGAGTGATGAGATCGATCTGCTAGGGTGAAGAGATTGATATTCCTTTGGTTTTATCCATCGAATTCTCAGGTTTGAAATAGGAGAGATCGATCTGCTCATTGGGGAGAGATCGGCTTGGCAGAAGCTTGAGGAGATCGATCTGCTCATGGGGGGAGATCGATTTGCTCTTGACAGAATCAAGTGGAGATCGATCTGAACTTAAGAGGGGATCGATCTGGGCTTAGTAGAGACAAATGCAGATCGATTTGCTCAATGGGGAGATCAATCTGGCCTTGGCAGATTCACTTAGAATTGTTCTGCTTACACAAGGGATCAATCTGCTTGGTTAGGAGATCGATCTGGCCTTCATCTGGGGCATTTCCTGCTGTTTCTAGATTTTTCAAGGGTAATTTCCTATTTCATTACTTCAATACTCATTTTGCATTTTAATCCCACTTAGAGCATGGAAAGGCTCATTTCCTATGATTCACTTATTATATGACTTGTGCGTATTGCTTGAATTCATAAGGGATACATAGAATTCACCGTCCATGCATTATCATTTCGTGTTTTAATTCCTTATCTTGAATTCAGTCATTTAAAGTTCTAGTCGTTTAGTTTTATGGCCACTTCAACCCTTATTTAATGTTTACTTGCACATGACACTCATTCATCTCATTTGCAATTCATTCACATTTACATGATCTAAAAATCATCTGTCTTATAATTCCATTAACATATAACAAAGTTATACTTACATGGGGTCTCACACTGTGGGGCTTCCAAAGCGGACAGTATGAATGAGTGAGATTATGGGAGCCACCTCTTGAATCCTGCGGGAAAAAAGTGCCACACGGTCGTTACATCTATTTTCCCTCATTCTGGTATTGTTGGTAATATTAGATTATTGATGTGGGGGGAAATAGGTGAACCAAACAAGGTAATAGTATTATGGGAAAAAATGTAAGGGAACCTAAAATTCTTTGAATCATACAGCCCCTAAAAGAGAAATTCTAAATACAATTCAAGTTTTTCTCTCACAATCTATTAACAAACATAACCTAACTAAAAATCAAAATTTCTCTTCATAATTATTATAACCTAAATTAATTTCTTATTTAACTCTTTTTCAAACCTTTAAACCTTTGTACCCCTAAACTGCTACTACACTCAAAATCTGAAGCTAGTCTTCAACAAAGATTTGTTTAAAAAACATCAAAATGTTCCTTTTGATTTCCTTTTTTCCTATGTAATTAGTTTTGTTAAAAAGTATGCAAAAAAGTCCTAGATATAATGTTTAAGTCCGTGAATACAATCTTAGATCTACTACATTTATGGTATTTTTGGAAGAAATAGAGGTTAGAAGTGGAAAGAGGAAGAAATGACAAAAAAATATATTTTTTGAAGTAAACTGCCACCAGTGACCAACGATTGGTGGTGATGAACAACAACCAGCGATTATTTTTGGCGACGGTTTGCCTTTAAAGAAATCAAAACATTTTTTGATTTTTTTTTCCCCTTCTGATCTAATTTTAAAAAAGAATACACAAAAAAAATCCTAAATCTAAGGTTTAAATTTAGGGCTTCAATCTTAGATTTATTGCATTTTTGGGCATTTTTGGATCAAAGGTAAACCCTAAACCTCTTAGATTTTTGTAACTTTCTTTTCTTCCTTGCTACACGAAATCTGTAAGTTAGTTTTATTGGATTAGAATTTGACTTTTACAGGGATATTTTCCTTATATGGTTTTCTTAATATAGTTAAATTGTTATTGTGTAATTCAGTTTAGTCTAAGATTAATTAGTTTTATGGAATTGTAGTGAAAATTAGCAGTTGGTGATTTTGCATTTTCAATTAGGGTATGTGTGGTGGTGAATGTACTAAAATTGGTGCTTTCAAGTAAGTGATAAATATTAATGATTGTTTAGCATGTTGCTATGAAATTGATTGAGGAATTTTGGCAATTGTGATAATATTAATAGTATGAAATGTGATGTGATAGTATGAGGTTACTAGTGTTGCATTGTACAAGATGATTTAGCATAAGATAAATATGATTATGCCTGTGGAATTTAAAATGAAAGCTGTCACGACCCTCTTTCGCGACCTTTTACCTTAACACTTACCACTTACAGTTGGGCTGTGAGTCAAATCCAATCCATATCTCACTCATTTATAGTTTAATTAATGTAATTAAATAAATTGATATAGAAACTGGACTTTTATAACATATGCAGAAGCGTTTACATCAGTTTCTATTAACTATACATCCCCTTTTGTACAACACATTACTAGACTGTGCATTAATTTACAGGATACAAAATTTCTCTTTCAAATCATCATATAATGTATACCTCTCTGTACTGCTGGATGACTAGAGAATACCGTAGCAGGGACGACCGCAGTACTCATTATTACATAGTATCTGTGGAGGAGGAAATAAGGGGGTGAGCATAACGCTCTCAGTAAGGAAGATGTGCAAGCAGGTAGATAACTACACTATCTACATGCTAAAATACATAGTCACATTTCCTTATAAAATAATATGCATGTTCTTTAAATCAATTTTCATCAATGCGAAACCGTTAATTCGCCAGATGGGTATGTACATATTCACACAGTTTATCATACAAAACCACTAAGTTTAAAACAGCACACAGTTCACACTTGAAATCACTTTTCACACAGTAAACACATAGCTTCACGTAGATCATCTCTCAATACCACACAGGTTTACACAGCATACTCGATTCACACAGATAACAAATAGAAAATACTGTATACTTTGTAAGTCAGTTACACGTTTAGACATAAATCATAGGTCATCCTATCCTCAGACACCTAGCAAAAGAGGATGTCCGTCACCTCACACAGTAGTGACAATATCGTATCACACAAATACAGACTTATGCAACTTTTGCAGACTTATGGCCATAGTCAGATTTCAGGCTACACTGATCAGGTGTACGGGAACCCCATGCTTAGGGAGGCGGATCAACCATCCCTTCAGCATCACGCAGATATCACACAGATCTCACACAGTTATCACATAGATAGTCACGACACATCGTACCCTATGGCTAACGGTCACGGTACATCGTGCTCCCATGGATCCTTATCACCCATTTCTATTGTCCTAAAATCACTTGTGAGCTCTCAAGTGGAATACACAATATCCTCGAGGCATCAAGCACTCATTTACTTTCTTAAAATCCCTTTGAAACAATGTGCGAGCAGGGCTGGTCAATCTACCCTTGCCTCTCATGCTCAGCACGACTCCACATAGTAAAGAAATAGAACAGCTCCTTTCACTAAGTATGAGTGAGAGGGTAAACTCCCTTCGATCACTCTGTCTACACATTTCATACAATTGGTTAAACCCAGAGCCTGTCTATTATTGTTCTTTTTCAAAACATTTGAAAAATCTCTTTTCACAACACTCACAGAAGTCATGCAACACATGTTTATCGACTTATTTTCATACGTAGTTTTCTTCTAGATATATCGATATCTATCTACAATTCACACCGCAGATAAGAAAACATATGTATAGCTATCTCTATAGCTTACATAAGTCCCTTACCTCGAATCACGCTTGAATCTTTTTCTTTGATTCCACTAGCTTGTGATTCGATCTTATCAACTCCACCTTTATCTTTCGTAGCTGAAATTATGTATCACACACATCAATATACTGTCATATACTTTATTTCACATGCATGATATTCAAATCAATGCATTTGGCCATTTACATCTCATTTGTCTTTTTTATGCCTTAGTGGATTTTATCCTCTTACAAGTCCATTTTGAGTCTATAACTCGTTTCCAAGCATCCCTTAGACTCCTCGTGTCTATCGATTCATCTTAAACCGGTATTACACTCTTAATATCTCAAGTTCATAATTTTCACTTCATTGTGGCATTTTATCAAACACCACATATAGTCAATTTGAGCTACTTTTGTTTCTAGCACATGAACTTCATCAAATCATTTTATAAGCATCTATGCATGCTTAATAACATCTAGACATGCTTAAATCATCATCAAATCCATGTCTACTCAATAACTCTTCATTTTGGCTCATTTATCCATTTTCTAGGTCATGGATAGTTTAACATTTCTAAAATGTTTCCACCATTAATTTATATACCAATCTACTCATACAAGTATATAGATTAACATATATGAGATTGGGATATTAAAATCTTACCAATCTCAGCTTTTCTCCACTTAGCACACTTTGGGGGAAAACTCATTTTCTCCCTTAAATGGATCACTTCAACTTCTAGCTTCCAACTATGTTGTTCTTCTCCACTCTATGAACAACTTTGATGAAATAAAATTGCTTCCAACATCTATGGAAAGTGTTTATAGTCTAGAGGGGGATTTAGGACACTTGGTGTCAAAATATGGAAAGGTTTTTGTTTTTCCCCATAAAATGCAGGTCAGCAGGTCCTGTTTTATAGAAATTACCTTGATGAGATCGATCTGCTACCCCAAGAGATCAATCTTCTCAGCATTTTTCCTCTTGAAATCGACCTTCCAGGCTTAACGAGATCGATTTGCTCCTAGCATAAGATCGATCTGTACAACACAAAACCTTAAGGAGATCGATCTGAATTGTAAGTGGTAAGTGTTAAGGTAAAAAGTCACGGAAGAGGGTCGTGACAAAAGCCATAGTAGAGTAAATTGGTGTATTCGGCCATGGTATGGAAATGGTATTGATATATGGTTTTGAGGTTGATTTTATGGTTGTTTGCTTATGAGTTGGTATGCATTATAAGCTTATGAAATTGAAATGAAAGAGATATGTTAATGCTAGATGATGCATTCAGCTATGATGTAGTACTGTATACGGATCATTGAGATTGCTTATGTAAGTGTTGACGTGTGTTATGCGCTTAAATTGAGGTTACAATATTGATTTAATTGAGTTGATGCTAAGGTATGATAACACTATGTTTATGTGTGTTATCTTTTACCTAGTGAGAGCATTGTAGTTCTTATGGTATGATCCTATTGAGCTAATGCTAATGAAAGCATATTTGTATATGTAAAGTAAGTTGTGATCATACCTAGGGTACTTTGCTGTGTAATTGGTAACTTGGAAAATTTAAGGAATGCCCTGGTATATTCATGCTTATATAAGTGCAATAAGGGAACTGGAACATATCTAGCCATATCTTAATAAGGTTTTGATAATTCATGCATGGCATAGAACATATGAAAACAAGAGTCATGTCATCAAAATATTTTATTTTAACAATAGCATCAAAATCTTTTATTATATTCTGAGCTAATTATGATTGTAAGACAACCATGAGTCTTAAATGCTTAGTACTATGTTTATTGTGAACCTCAGCTCTGATTGTGTATTGGCTTTAAAGGATTGTTGCATTCAAAAATGTTTTCTAACATTTGGGTTGTCTTAATTTAATTGAAAGGGATTTCGATTTTGAGACAACTAGCTCACTAATGATTATGCCTATTCGACAAGTTGTGCTTATGCATATATATATATATGTATACGATTGTTTGTACCTAAATAGAAATACCTAAGCTTAATGACTTGTTCAACAACAGATGTTAATGAAGCTTGGTTGATCAGTAGAGATTGGGGATTGTTTCTATGGCCATAGAGAATGCCTTATATGGCAGTTTAGACCACTGCTAGCTACAATGGGTTATTATGATTATTGGAGTTATATGCCTAGTTTTCAAAATAACCTATTGTATACTGTGCATTGTTTTAGTGCATGACTCTTCAATAAATTGTGTTTAAATTGTACATTGGTTTTTAGAATACAAGTACTCGAGTTAAAAGCTACTACATGATACTTATGCTTCATCTATTATTTGTTTTTCCAACTCTACTTAATTCTTAAACTCGACGTGTTTTGAAAGGTGGCATCTAAATTATATTGTTTTGAAGGCATTTAGTTTCTAAGTAGAGCATGTGCATCCATGCATTCTATTGTGTAAATGTGGCTTTCAGTGTATAATATTAAGGTATAGGGAAATGAGGTGCTATAAACATTCTCTCGATTGATACCTTGTAAAACCCTAACTCTAGATGGTTTAGGTTAATTATTGTTAGGATGCACTTGGGAGCACATGATGCATTACATGAAACACTCTGAATTGGTTAAGCATCCCACACTCTTGCATTAGTGCAATATGGTTCTAACTTTCATTTGTATATATTGCTTACTAGGTGTTAGCTCACTCCGTCTATTCATCTTTACATATTACCTCAGTTAGATTGTTGAGAGTGTTTGGGCTATTCAAAATTAATCTTGTCCTCTGATGCTTACCTTTGGTTGTACAAAGGTATAATTTTGATGTATATAGATGTTTATATTCCAAACTAGATGTACACAATTTAGTATGTATTTGGGATGTAAGTTAGAAACTTGCATTTGTATATATTTAGTTCCATGAACCCGATGATGTAAATTAGTTTAAATTTTAATATTATGCTTGTGGCATTTTGGATTGATAGAAAAGATCATGTATGGTTGATAAGTTTGAGATATTATCTTGTAAATAGTTAAGTTTAAAGTGAAACCTGAAATTTTTCGTTTCATTATTTATTTGGAAACTAGAAAGCAATTAAGATACTTGGAATAATATTATGAAGGGATGGAATAACCGAAAAACTCGAAATAGTGGCACGAAACTCGGGGCATAAAAATCGAGGTAAGGCTTCAAGTTTAAGTATCTCTCAAAGATTGTAAATATAAGTATGCTTTGGTGTCACGACCCATTTTTCTTAAAAACCCTACAAATTTTTTGCTTTTTCATTTCCTTACCTATCGTGAACAGTTTCACTACTAACAGTTGGGCTATAAGTCGATGTTAGTCCCTCCTGTCATGTTACTTACCTTAACATCTATTTTCCATATTTCATTTACATATCAATTTATTTTAACTAAATACATCTCAATATTACATGCGTGTACAGTACTATGCCTCTATATGTTCAGATACAAAAATTATACGAATGTGTATACCTGGTCTTAATAGGAAGCAACGGATAACCGAAATGCAAGACTATTGTCGCTCTCTTTTACTGAATGTACCCTGTGGGGTGGAAAATGAAAAGGTGAATGAAACTTGCTTAGTAAGGCAATAATGTAAGCAGGTAGATAACTATACTATCTACGTGCTGATAATGTCATGATATAAAATCGTTTATATTTGGAGCATGAGGTAAGACTAAAACGATGCCACATGTATGTATATATCATATAAGAGAAATTATGAAATCAACATATAAAACAAACATGGAAAAATCATCATATATGACATCTCATGCTCGTCACATTAAAACTAATTTGTGTTATCATAAACTCATCACGTTAAAACTTATTTGTTTCATCATAAAATAACTGCTAAACCCATCCATCGGGAATACCTTGATTCATTAAATCGCATCTCATTTAAAAACATAAATTGGGACATTACGCCTCCTTCGGGTTTGTCCTGGTCTATTCAGATTGTAAGATATCATGTGAGACATGTAGGTTATTGTATGAAAAATCGAGGACTATGGACATATTATGTCCCTGTGATCCCAGGCTACACGGATCCCGGTGTGCGGGGCATCACAACTGTAACGGGAGGTGGGTTCAAATCCTACCCGCCAGAATATCAAGTAACATCATCGAGTCATCATGACTGCACAGTACAACGTACTCCGTGTGACATACACGGTACAACGTACTCCGTGGATCCATATCATAGTCTGGGGGTGCCTGCCGTAGGTCTTATCCACCCCAATACTATGTCGATAACCAACCCATGTCTCAAAGTATACGTGCGAGTATATCAACTCTCTGCGACACACAGTCTACAGGAGGCTTCCGCACGATTATATGCATGTCAACTCACGTCTAGTGCGAGCGAAGCTCCAGCACGATGCTATGCATATCATGATATCTAAAATCTCGTGCGAGCGAAACTCCAGCACGATTTTTGTACACACACAAATTTCTCGTACGAGCAATGCTCCAATATGACTTTTTATGAGTAATAAATCAATAAAATTTAGTGCGAGTAAGACTCTAGCACTCTTTTTACTCGTATAAATATGATAGGTGGCTCAATCTTGATAAAACATCTTTTAAAATCGTATCCGATACAAACTTGTACCCTTTCGTATAATTCATGAAATCAACAGCCAACCTATGTGCATATTTGCTTAAATCAAAGCAATACATTCATATAAAACATCAAAACATGGAAATCATGCAATTTATTTGCCTTACTACCCTTTTTGTAAATTTTACTCCTAGGGGCAATATCATCTTTTTATTTATTTACCCATGCCCCGGTTTTCGTAAAAATTATTATTTCGTTTCTAGATACTTTAAGAAATTCTAGGCCCTGTAAATACCCTCAAAAATACGTATAGGTATCTTTATGCACCTACAAAATTCCCTTACCTCGAATCACGAGCAAACTTATCCCGTCTTGATAATACTCGATTTCTCAGTCAAATTGCACGTCAACCAAATCTACAGAACTGCATATAACAACATATTTTGGGTCAATTCACTTATTTTTATCAGTATGTCACATTCACAGATCAATCTAAAGTACTGGGCCCGTTTTACTTTATTAGGCCCAATTGCACCTTAATGGGCCTCGACCCATTTCCAGCCTGTTTTCACTTATTAAATCCTTTCTTTGGGTCTATTAGGCTCTTAATACCCATTGGGCTTCGTTCCAAACTCTTTGGATAGCCCATATACTATTTACGGTAATTAATGTAAAATTTTGAATAATATTCCTTTTTATATAGAATTAATCCGTAAAATAATCTTAACTCTGCATTGAGGACTCTAATTGTCGAAATTAAAATGTACTTACCCAATACTATGTAGGGTACAAAAATCGGAGCTCAATCGGCTCTCGTTTGGGCTCACGTACACGATCTATAATCGAACTGCACAATATTATATTTAATTTCGGGTTAATTTTTGATTAAATATAATTTAAATAAATTTCTCAAAAATCAAATCGGTCACTTTTGACCTCGTATCGACTTACCCGAAGTCCAATGTATCCCCAAAAATTCTTCCTATTTTTCCTTTTTCTCTTTTTCTATTTTTTTCCTCTCTTTCTTGGCTGAACCGGTTCAGTCCGGTTCAACCCGATTCAGACTGGTCGGTTTAGCCCGGTTCACCTATTGCTGAACCGGTCCGTACCGATTCAGGCCTTTCCATCGCCGTTCATGGCATTTTTTTCCGGTTCCCGACTCATTTCTGGCACCAATCGGTGCTCTTGCACTGGGGGAGTGTTCGGCTGGGGTCGGCGTTGGCCGAATCACGCTGGTGGCCACCGAATTCCTCTTCTCCCTCCGCGGCACTCTCCCTCTTGATCCGTCGACCGATACCGGTCTCAAAAGGATCGCCTCCTCCTCCCGATCACGCCAGTGCCCACCGTTCGTGCTCAGCTGCCATGGATCGTCGGAATCGACCCCGTTTTCCTCGCGGTCTTCTCTTCCTTCGTTCGCCTGACACAACCATCGTCGGCGCGCGTCACCGGTGCCAACGTGTTCGTCGGCCTCACCTCTTCCTCCTCCGATCTTCGTTTGGGGTCGTCGGTCACCGGTGGGTCCTCGGTGGTTTCGGGTTCCGCGGGTCATTTTTCGATTTTCGTTTCTCGGGTTCTTCTCGATTCCAATTTCAGTTTTTTTTTATTATTATTATTTATAAATTATCTTATTATTAAAATAATCATTAAAATATTCAATTATATTCTAAAATATCTACAAATTTCTTATTTTATTCTAAATTCATTTATTTAATTTAATTTAATTTATTTATTATACTTTTAATCCTTTTTTTCGATATAATTTCTTTGTATTTTCGAGATATTGTCCCGAGTGACTTTTCGGTATTTCTAAAAATTACGGATCTTGATCAATTGAACTCGAAATTTAATTATTTCTTCGTTATTGATCAAGATTTCTCAATCTCATATTTTTAATTAAATTTTATTGTCCGATTAATATCGAATTTTGATCTTTTGACCATTTTACCCTTGCACGTGTTCGGGAATTTCAGTTCAATCCTTTCTTTCACGAACATACTCATTTCGTGTTTTAACTAAAATCGGGTCTTACATAATCTCCCCCACTTAAGAAATTTGGTCGTCCAAATTAGAACCAAGAATGAATCCATAAACAACTCCGGGTACGTCTATTATATCATATACTTTCATTTTCAAGTGACTTTTTTCGGAGTGTAATACTACCAACATACTTTAATTAGGGAGATCATCTTAAGCCTCGACACTTTCTCCTTCTATCTAATTCCGAATTGATTTTCCAACCATATGTTATACTTTCATTGAGCTCTTACAGTTCATATTCGATCACATATGCTGTGTCCGGATAGTATTTCCGAAGTATCAAAAGATGGGACACATTGTGGATGCCTGTTTATTCAAGTGGTAACGCCAACCAACAGGCTTTGTCTCCCACTTTGTCCAATCTCTTTTCGAACCTCGTTACGTTCTTATGCTATGTCCTAAGGGCATGTAACTTCCAACGATACTAATCCACCATCAGTGAATTTTCAATGGTTTCTGTCTCTTGTCAACATAGCTTTTCTATCTGCTCTGAGGTGTTCTTAATCTCTCAAAATCAACTGAACATCCTCAGAGGTTTGTCCTACCAATTCGGAAAAAATTTTCTATCTGTCACCCACTTCTTCTTATCCAAATAGGGAAACAACCTATACGGCCATACTATGCCTCATTTGAAGTCATCCCGATACTCAAGTGACAACTGTCATTATTAGCGAATTCGATTAGTAACAACTGATATCCCAGGAGCTTATAAAATCAAAGCACAAACTCTCATCATATCCTCCAAAACCTGTACATTCCTCTCTGACTGACCATCTGTCTTAGGATGAAAAGTTGTGCTAACACTCAATCGGGTTCGCATAGCTTCCTGAAAAATATTCCCAGAAGTGGGAAGTGAAGCGGGAATCCCTATTTGATATCATGCTCACTGGAACACTATATAATATTTCACAATTTTCCATACACATAAATCCGCCTACACACTCAGAGTATCTGGGGATTTCCTAACCAGAAGGTAGGTAGACTTAGTCAATCTATCGACTATCACCCAGATAGCCTCGTGATTCATCCGGGTCCTCTGTAACCCATAACAATATTCATGGTAACTTCTTCCCATTTCCGTGTCGATATAGACAGAGACTGCAATAACCCTGCAGACTTCTAGTACTCTACCTTAATCTGCTGACATACGAGACACTTCTCCACAATCTCTCGAATGTCTCTTTTCATATCTGACCACTAATACCTGTTTCTAAGATTTTGATATATTTATTACTTCTTGGATGCACTGTATATCTTGAAGAGTGAGCTTTTGACAACAACTCTATCTCATCACTGTGGTCCTGGGGAGCACTTATACTGTCTCTGAACCTCAATAAGTCATCATCACTCTCTGTGAACTCCGTCACTGTACCCATCTGATGTCCCGCCCCGGAAGTGCGGAAAATAGGGCTATTTTAAAACTTTTTATTCATTAATTCACAATTAAGAGTGCATTCCTGTGCAGTGTCATACATCATCACCTATATTATACCTTAGGATCTCGTCATTGAATAGTATATATTATATCATATACATTACTTGATCTCAAGTTAATTAATCCTAATACATCCCATACAATGTTATACATCAAGTGTCTGCAATTATGATAATTGTTTGGGTACATGAAAAGATAAAAGATACCTCAAAATACAATATATGGCCTGGAGCTCAAGTCCTCCACTAGCCACTACTCCGTACATCGCAGGAAAACCCTTTTCACTTGAAGAGATCTGGGGGGAAAGAAAACAGGGTGAGCTTCTAAATCGCTCAGTAAAGGGGGTAAGGGACTCATTTCATAAACCAAAATGCACATCACAAAATATTTATTTGTATGTGAAACTCATTAATCTCATTTGAAAACCATAGCATGAAAGTACTCAAAACGACATTCTCATATCTCAAATCATGTGAAAACATGAAATAAAATGCTCAGTATAGAGCAATAACAAAGCATGTGAAAATAATGCGATAATCGCTTTCTCAATAAACGTGATAAAATCACTGAAATAGTAATGCACGTGACGCAGCCACTAAACACACGTGGCATAGCCACTGATTTAAATTCACACGTGGCACAACCACTAGACACACGTGGCATAGCCACTGAGTTAAATTTACACGTGGCACAGCCACAGGATAGGGTTTCATGTGGCAACGGCCACCAATTAGGGTTCTCACGTGGCAACGGCCACCAAATAGGGTTCTCACGTGGCAACGGCCACCAAATGGGGTTCTCAAGTGGCAACGGCCACCAAATAGGGTTCTCACGTGGCAACGGCCACCAAATGGGGTTCTCACGTGGCAACGACCACCAATTATACGTGGCATAGCCACAGAATGGGGTTTCTCACGTTACCAGAACGGAGAAGAATCGGGCTTACATGCTACCAGAGCAATGCCCGGTGTGTACTCAGAATTTACACACCTAAGTCTTAATCACATAAGACTAGTTTGCTTTCACGTAGAACTCATAGTGGTTTTTCTCTCATAAAACTCATTTAAAACCGTTTTGTACTCAACACAAAACATATTGAAATCGAGTCCCAACCGGCAAAACACGCACACATTTCTCAAATCTCGATATTGCCTTAACGTAGAGCCCAGTTATAAACTCATAAAAACATTGGGCTCCAACCGGCTACAAAAATCGTGTGCAATTGTATAACAACACAACACTCAACATGCTTGTTTTATAAATCACAAATCATGCTATAATAGTTCGCAAATCACATACACAAATGGTTTAGTTTCCCTTACCTCTTTGCACCTCGTATAGTGCAATCGTTTCCCCCTTGACACCGACTAGTCCCGCATTCCACTGTGGAACTCCCGAGCTGTCCAAACGATGTTAAAACATCAATATTCAACTATCACATCAACCTCAATTCTCAAAATCGAGCATAATTGCTCATAACTCCACCACAAACCACAATCTCGCTCACAACACCTCAACATTCTATATTTCCTATGCCACAATATCTATGCTATTTCACCACATTGTCTAAATCTCCATTTATAGCTCAAAATTCTTAAATTGCTAAATATCATTATCACTCCAACCACATTGTAATTTCATCAATCCCTAATCATTTTCCAGCTATTTCAGCACAATGCCAACAACTATTATCACTAAAATCATCTCAAATATCAAGATCGAGGTTTAGAAATTACCCAAAGCTTGTGAGGTGCACAACCCACGCCTCGATTCGATTCGTCCTTCGATTTCTTAGTATGTTGTTCTCCCTTTGACGAGGAATAACTTCCTTCTTGCCACAACTTCTGATTTGGATGGAAATGGGTGCTTTGGATGAGTAAGAAAGCTAGGTTTCGGTGAAAATAGGGGTTGGAAGAGAGAGAAAGTGAGATTGCAGGAGAAAAATAGGAGTTCCTTATATAGGCTGAGGGCAGGAGATCGATCTGGCTCTTGATGAGATCGATCTGCATTTGAATTTTGGGGACGATTTGGGTAATTTTATGCCTAGGAGATCGATCTGTCGAGGGGTGAGATCGATCTCTTTATGGCTTTATGAGATCGATCTGCTCCTTGAGGAGATCGATCTTCTCCTAAACAGAATCATTTGGAGATCGATCTCTTCCTCATGAGATCGATCTTCTCTCAAACAGAATCATAAGGAGATCAATCCTCTTCCATTGGAGATCGATCTGCTCCTTAAATTCCTCATTCCTTGTCATTTTTAACTCACCAGATCGATCTCTCCTTCTCCCAGATCGATCTGTCCTCATAGCTTCACACTTATTTTAAACACTTAACATATAAATCTCCAATTATCATTCCCACAATTCACTTAGCTCAATAAATTACACTTCAAATTCTTATTACATATTAAAAATATGTCCGAAATTCTTAGATCTCACATCCTCCCCACCTTAAAAAAGAATTTGGTTCTCCAAATTCAACTCAACTAGTCAAATAGATGTGGGTATTTCTCCTTCATGAGATTCTCTAGTTCCCACGTTGCCTCTTCCATTGAGTGATGTTTCCACAAAACTTTCACTAATGGGATGCTCTTAGTTCTCAGTACCTTCTCTCTTCTATCGAGAATCTGGACGGGTTCCTCAGTGTAGCTCATATCCTCTTGAATGTCCATCTCGTCATACTCTATGACATGAGAAGGGTCCGGGTGGTACTTCCTCAACATAGACACATGAAAAACATTGTGTATTTCGGACATCTGTGGGGGTAATGCTAATCTGTAAGCTACCTCTCCCACTCTCTCAAGAATCTCGAATGGTCCTACGTATCGAGGACTCAATTTCCCTTTCTTCCCAAATCGCATGATACCCTTACTCGGTGATATTTTCAAAAATACTGTGTCACCAACCTCAAACTCGAGTGGCTGTCTATGCACATCCGTGTAGCTTTTATGTCTACTTTGTGCAGCCCGTAACCTCTCACATATGAGTTTCACACTCTGTACGGCTTGCTCAACAAGCTCGGGAGCATTTATCTTTCTGTCACCTACTTCTTCCCAAGCTACAGGGGATCTACACCTCCTACCATATAGAGCCTCAAAAGGTGCCATTCCAATACTCGCATGATAGCTGTTATTGTATGCAAACTCTGCTAGGGCCAGGTGATCATCCCATGATCCCTTAAAATCCATCGTACATGCCCTCAACATATCCTCCAGGGTCTGAATAGTCCTCTCTGACTGACCATCTGTCTGAGGATGATAGGCGGTACTGAAACTCAATTGAGATCCCATGGACTCCTGAAATTGGGTCCAAAATTTAGAAGTAAATCGGGAATCTCTATCAGAAGTAATACTCACTGGAGCCCCATGTAATCTAGCTATCTCGTTGACATACAGCTCAGCTAAGGCATCCACAGTATCTGTGCTCTTGATGGCAAGGAAGTGGGCACTCCTGGTCAGTCTATCCACTATAACCCATATAGCGTCACGACCTCTTTGGGTCCTCGGTAAACCCATAATAAAGTCCATAGTGACATGCTCCCATTTCCATGTAGGTACAGGTAAGGGCTGTAGTAGTCCTCCGGGCTTCCGATGCTCAGCTTTCACTTGCTGGCATACTAAACACCTGGCCACATACTCTGCCACGTCTCGCTTCATACCACTCCACCAATACACCTTTCTCAAGTCTCGGTACATCTTAGTACTCTCTGGGTGCATGGTGTATCACGAGCAGTGGGATTCTCTCAGTATCTGTCTCTTCAGGGTATCATCGTCCGGTACAAAAATCCGTCCTCTGAATCTCAACAATCCATCCTCACTGACTGTGAGATCCGACTGCGAACTCTGTTCAGCTTGGCTAATCATATCTATCAATCTCTGATCACTGCGCTGCCCAGTTCTAATCTGATCCATGATCTTGGGCTCTATTCACAAGCTAGCCACAAATCCAGTCTCTATCTCTTTAACTCTGATCCGAAGTTCGGCAAACTGCTCCAGTAAATCCCATTCCCTGATCATCATAGCAGATATCATACTCTTCCTGCTCAGGGCATCAGCAACCATATTCGCCTTGCCCGGATGATATAGAATCTCGCAGTCATAATCCTTAAGGAGTTCCATCTATCTCATTTGTCTCATGTTTAACTCTTTCTGATCAAAGAGATATCTCAAACTCTTGTGATCAGTGAAGATCTGGAATCTTTCCCCATATAAGTAGTGTCGCCAGATCTTCAAAGCAAATACCACAGCGACTAACTCCAAATCATGCGTGGGGTAATTCCGCTCATGGTCTTTCAGCTGTCGTGATCCATATGCGACCACTCTTCCGTGCTGCATAAGCACACACCCCAATCCTTGATGAGATGCATCACTATACACTGAAAATCCTCCTGATCCCTCAGGAATAGTTAACACAGGTGCCGCTGTCAACCTCCTCTTTAATTCCTGAAAACTGAGCTCACATTGATCAGTCCATATAAATGGAGTCTCTTTGCCCGTGAGCTTAGTCAAAGGGGCGGCAATCCGGGAAAATCCTTCCACAAATCTTTTGTAATACCCTGCCAAACCAAGGAAGCTTCGTACCTCAGTAACTGTCCTCGGTTTCTCCCAATTAAGCACAGCCTCCACCTTGCTTGGGTCCACTGATACTCCTTCCTCTGAGACTATATGACCAAGGAAAGCTATCCGATCCAGCCAAAACTCACACTTACTAAGCTTTCCATATAATTGCTTATCTCGGAGTATCTGTAGTACTAACCACAAATGCTGTGCATGCTCCTCATATGACTGAGAGTATACCAGGATATCATCAATAAAGACTATCACAAATTTATCCAGATAGTCTCTGAACACCTCGTTCATCAATCTCATAAATGCTGTAGGGGCGTTCGTCAATCCAAAGGACATCACCAGAAATTCATAATGGCCATACCTCGTCCTGAAGGCCGTCTTTGGAATATCTTCTTCCTTGATCCTCAATTGGTGATAGCCCGATCTCAAATCAATCTTAGAAAAGACTGATGCCCCTCTCAGCTGATCAAGTAGATCATCAATCCTAGACAATGGGTATTTATTCTTCACCGTGGCTTTATTCAACAACCGATAGTCTACGCATAATCTGAGACTACCATCCTTCTTCTTGACAAATAAAACCGGTGCTCCCCACGGTGAAACACTGGGCCTAATGAACCCTTGATCCAATAACTCCTGTAGTTGTTTCTTCAATTCCTCAAGTTCCACTAATGCCATCCTGTAGGGAAGTTTAGAGATCGGCTGAGTATCTGGTACCAAATCAATGGTAAACTCTAGCTCTCTCTCTGGTTGTAAACCTGGCAATTCATCTGGGAAAACATCCAGAAATTCACACACCACAGGTATATCCTCAATCCTCAGATGTTCCCGCTCATCGTCTGAGATGAGTGTCTCATAACCTTCACATGAACAATCATATTTAATATTCTCCAAAATAATATCAAAATTCTCAAATTACTTACTAGAATTCCACATATTCATTTCCTCAATATCTCAATCGTACACTGTAAGGTTCAGGTAGGGAGAAAGTTACAACCTTAGTGTAGCAATCTAAGCTCACTCGATTGGCTGCCAACCAATCCATTCCCAAAATTACATCAAATCCATGTATATTCAACATGATTAGATCTGCTAACATCCCTCTATCTCCCACCTTTATCTCACATCCTCTACAGATTAACTCAGTTCTCTGGGATTCACGCATAGGGGTATTTACATGTAGTATATATTCTAGAGGTTCAAACTTCAAGTTTAATCTACATGCAAAATGCTCAGAAACAAATGAATGCGTGGATCCTGAATCAATCAACACATGAGCCTTATGATTACAGACAGAGAGTGTACCTCTTATAGTTTCTGCAGAAGTGTCAGCGGTCTCCTTATCTAGGGCAAACACACGTCCCTGGGTAACAAGTCTCTTTCCTTTCTCTGCAGTAGTGGCCTGTCCCTGGGGATTCACTCTCTGAGGTTGTTGTCTAGTGGGCTCCAAGACATGTGGTTTCTGAGGTTGAGGGCAATCCTTCACCATGTGACCCATGTCTCTATATCTAAAACATCCATGGATTGACCCAGTACAACTTCCCTCATGCATTCGGCCACAATTTCTACAAAACCTTGTCTCAGGCCTAACATCTTGAAGGGTCTCTCTAATGTTAGGGTAACCTCTAGGTCTCTCTAATCTGCCCTTCTGAACCTCAATCCTTCCTCTTCTGAAGGAACCTCTCTGAGCCTCTGTTTAGAAAATCGCTGGCCTCTTGCCCTTATCTCTATTCACCGCTCTGAGCTCATTCTGGGATTGTACCATTTCAATTCCTCTTTCAATCTCTTGTGCTCGTCTCAGAGCATCTCCAAACTCAGTAATACATAGCCCTATCAATCTATCTCTGATGATGGGCTTCAATTCATACACAAATTTCTCTGTGCGGAGCTCTTCATTCTTAAAGGTCTCTGGGTCATATCTCAATAGCGCTGTGAATTGGCTCTCATAGTCATCCACAGACATGTCACCTTGTACCAAACTCAAAAACTCAGCTTGTTTCTTTCTCTGGGCGGCTCGTGGTACATATTGGGTCCTAAAGGCTGTCTGAAACTCTTCCCAACCAATCACATCCTGGCGGGACATCAGAATACCCTGGGTAGTACCCCACCAATCTCGAGCTCTCCCCTTCAACATATAGATACTCATACTGACCCTCTCAGTATCGGTGCACCCCAGATAATCATATATAATTCTCAACTCCGTTAACCACTCCTCAGCCTCTGTAGGATCCTTCTTTCCCCTAAACGCGGGTGGATTCATCTTCAGAAAATCCTTCAGTCGGACCATACTTCTATCATCAGGCTGAGTGACGGGAGGCGCTGGGTCCATCTATACTGGGGGTATGGGAGGTCCTTGTGGTGGTGTAGGAGTAGTACCCGAGGCATTAACTCCAAAGTGTTGCGCAAATAATGCTGCCATCTGCTCAAAACCTTGCCTCACATCGGTCTCAATCCGATTAAATCGAGAGTTAGGACTCTCTGGTTGCGGGACAGGTAGCGGAGGGGACTCTGCCTGCCTCCTCGAACGACCTCGTCGTCCACTCATTCTCTATCTTAACTCATCTCCTACGCGTACATATCAGAATCGATTGAAATCTCAATCCTCAATTTCAGTTCATGACCAGACTATTACAGACACTTGGGATGTATTCTATTTCACTTAACCGACACTGACAGTACTAGACACCCTAAGCTCTGATACCAAAAAAACTCTGTCACGCGCCGGAAGTGCGGAAAATAGGGCTATTTTAAAACTTTTTATTCATTAATTCACAATTAAGAGCTGTGCAGTGTCATACATCATCACCTATATTATACCTCAGGATCTCGTCATTGAATAATATATATTATATCATATATATTACTTGATCTCAAGTTAATTAATCCTAATACATCCCATACAATGTTATACATCAAGTGTCTGCAATTATGATAATTGTCTGGGTACATGAAAAGATAAAAGATACCTCAAAATACAATATATGGCTTGGAGCTCAAGTCCTCCACTAGCCACTACTCCGTACGTCGTAGGAAAACCCTTTTCACTTGAAGAGATCTGGGGGGAAAGAAAATAGGGTGAGCTTCTAAATCGCTCAGTAAAGGGGGTAAGGAACTCATTTCATAAACCAAAATGCACATCACAAAATATTTATTTGTATGTGAAACTCATTAATCTCATTTGAAAACCATAGCATGAAAGTACTCAAAACGACATTCTCATATCTCAAATCATGTGAAAACATGAAATAAAATGCTCAGTATAGAGCAATAACAAAACATGTGAAAATAATACGATAATCGCTTTCTCAATAAACGTTATAAAATCACTAAAATAGTAATGCACGTGGCGCAGCCACTAAACACACGTGGCATAGCCACTGATTTAAATTCACACGTGGCACAGCCACTAGACACACGTGGCATAGCCACTGAGTTAAATTTACACGTGGCACAGCCACATGATAGGGTTTCACGTGGCAACGGCCACCAATTAGGGTTCTCACGTGGCAACGACCACCAAATAGGGTTCTCACGTGGCAACGGCCACCAAATAGGGTTCTCACGTGGCAACGGCCACCAAATGGGGTTCTCACGTGGCAACGGCCACCAAATAGGGTTCTCATGTGGCAACGGCCACCAATTATACGTGGCATAGCCACAGAATGGGGTTTCTCACGTTACCAGAACGGAGAAGAATCGGGCTTACATGCTACCAGAGCAATGCCCGGTGTGTACTCAGAATTACACACCTAAGTCTTAATCACATAAGACTAGTTTGCCTTCACATAGAACTCATAGTGGTTTTTCTCTCATAAAACTCATTTAAAACCGTTTTGTACTCAACACAAAACATATTGAAACCGAGTCCCAACCGGTAAAACACGCACACATTTCTCAAATCTCGATATTGCCTTAACGTAGAGCCCAGTTATAAACTTATAAAAACATTGGGCTCCAACCGGCTATAAAAATCGTGTGCAATTGTATCACAACACAACACTCAACATGCTTGTTTTATAAATCACAAATCATGCTATAATAGTTCGCAAATCACATACACAAATGGTTTAGTTTCCCTTACCTCTTTGCACCTCGTATAGTGCAATCGTTTCCCCCTTAACACGGACTAGTCCCGCATTCCACTTTGGAACTCCCGAGCTGTCCAAACGATGTTAAAACATCAATATTCAACTATCACATCAACCTCAATTCTCAAAATCGAGCATAATTGCTCATAACTCCTCAAATTTCTCAATTCTCATAACTCCACCACAAACCACAATCTCGCTCACAACACCTCAACATTCTATATTTCCTATGCCACAATATCTATGCTAATACATCACATTGTATAAATCTCCATTTATAGCTCAAAATTCCTAAATTGCTAAATATCATTATCACTCCAACCACATTGTAATTTCATCAATCCCTAATCATTTTCCAGCTATTTCAGCACAATGCCAACAACTATTATCACCAAAATCATCTCAAATATCAAGATCGAGGTTTAGAAATTACCCAAAGCTTGTGAGGAGCACAACCCACGCCTCGATTCGATTCGTCCTTCGATTTCTTAGTATGTTGTTCTCCCTTTGACGAGGAACAACTTTCCTTCTTGCCACAACTTCTGATTTGGACGAAAATGGGTGCTTTGGATGAGTGAGAAAGCTAGGTTTCGGTGAAAATGGGGGTTGGAAAAGAGAGAAAGTGAGATTACAGGAGAAAAACAGGAGTTCCTTATATAGGTTGAGGGTAGGAGATCGATCTGGCTCTTAATGAGATCGATTTGCATTTGAATTTTGGGGACGATTTGGGTAATTTTATACTAAGGAGATCGATCTGTCTAGGGGTGAGATCGATCTCTTTATGGCTTTATGAGATCGATCTGCTCCTTGAGGAGATCGATCTTCTCCCAAACAGAATCATTTGGAGATCGATCTCTTCCTCATGAGATCGATCTTCTCTCAAACAGAATCATAAGGAGATCGATCCTTTTCCATTGGAGATCGATCTGCTCCTTAAATTCCTCCTTCCTTGTCATTTTTAACTCACCAGATCGATCTCTCCTTCTCCCAAATCGATCTGTCCTCATAGCTTCACACTTATTTTAAACACTTAACATATAAATCTCCAATTATCATTCCCACAATTCACTTAGCTCAATAAATTACACTTCAAATTCTTATTACATATTTAAAATATGTCTGAAATTCTTAGATCTCACATCTGAATCTAACCCACACTATCGACACCCTGCCGTTCATCACGCTAAGCCTGTCAAATTCGGTCACTCAAATTCGGTTCTAATCTCAGGCTACCTGTCACACAATCACTGTCATCATCAGAGGGGATCACATCACTACTGAGGCTTACAATTGCTCTAGCAGCTCACGCTCCCTGACCATCATATGTAATACCATCCCGAGGCTCTTTCTGCTTAAGGCATTAGCCATTACATTAGCCTTTCCTGGGTGGTACAATTTCCACAATCATAATCCCTCAGAAGCTCTAACCCTCTTTGTTCTCATATCCAACTCTTTCTGTGAAAACAGATACTCGGGGCTTTTATGATTAGTGCATACCTGAAATTTCTCACCGTATACATAGTAGTGCCATATACTCAATACAACCACTATCGCTGTCAACTTTAAATCATGGGTCGGATAGTCCTTTCATGATCCTTGAGTTGTCTGGATTCATAATCGACTATCTTCTTCTTTTGCATCAATACACAGCCCATTCATTATTTTGAGGTATCCATAGACTCATGAGAAACCTTTTAATCTATTAGGTATGGTGAGAATAAATGCGGTGATCAGTTTATTACTTCAGTACACCAAAACTCCTATCACGTCTATCATCCCATTCAAATACAACTTTTTCTAAGTTAAACGTGTCAATAAAGTAGTCCATTTCGAGAACTCTCAACAAATCATCAGTCAAAATAATTTTCAATTGTTGCTTATAATTTTCCCTGGACTGTAAATACACCCAAAATATCATCAATATGGATGATAACAAATCGGTCCAGGTAAAGTTTAAATACCTCATCGTAGTTGTGTTCCACTAAATATTTCAATCACCCATATCCTTGACCTATGTACGCATAAACGTATAATGTCATTTTGAAATCGCTTCCGTTCAAGATACTAACCCGCGTCATTTCCTTTTTCTTATATTAACGGCTTTTATAAAATTGTAATTTTTTAAACCTTCATGATTAATCGAATTCTATATTTCTTTATCGTACAAGTAAATGTACCCTAATTTTAAATGTATATATTACGACTGTCGATTTGAATTTATAGGTTGTGTATACTTTTAGACGCTGTCAAGTCTTCAGGTGAGGAGGTATTTTGAAATACCTTTATTAACCCTCAGACTTGACCACATGGACTGGTTATGGATATATGCACCCCTTATCTTTGGTCGCAATTCATATCTACTACCTATCGCTTAATCCAAATTATTTCACATATTAGAGATATTCGTACCTTGCATACGCCTCTTATTCCAATAGATTTTGTATTCAGGATCTATCACATCTAAAAGTTTATCTCCTTTCGTATATCACTTATAACAAACTCTGTCATTACTCATTCCGTGAGTACAATCATTTACTCATTTAATTTCAATCGCTACACCCCTTTTTCGGTGCAGAGATACCAATAGGGTTTTCTCTGTCTCTTTACCCTTATGTGGGGCAGTCTCACCCAACTCTGAGTTTTCATTAAGTAATTGTCCCGTCTTACCACACTTAACGCCTATTTTAGTCAATAAAGTGTAGGTGTAGGCCCTATTTCCGTGGTATCTACCACACATCATACACTGCTTACACTGCTACACTGCTTACACTGCTTACCCTGCTACGAAGCAGGTCAGGGTCCTCCAATTACAATACCCCTCAAAAGTGCAAAAATTGGACACACTGGAGCCTTAGCAATCATCTTATCCTGTGACTCATTAGCTCTAATCTCTTACCAACTGGTCTCTTTCTCGCTCTGACATCTCTGTCATTCTCTATTCTCTTCTGTCTCTATTTCGACCCTTACTACCTTTCCCAATATCAGAGGTGTGCAACACATGATATTATTCACGCAACTGTATTCTGCGCACTACCTCGACATAAGTAGTGAGCCAATCGGACTCTAATCGTCAATTTGAGCCCTTCCATGAACTTTTGGCCTTTTCGACTCTCACTGCCCATAGTGTCGGGGTAATACCTGGGCAGGTATATAAACTGAGATTCATACTCGTCAATCAACCAGTGTCTCTAGGTCATTGTAAGAAATTTTACCTATAATTTCCCTTAAGTAGTGTCCGAAATATTCTATCACCGGAATACATCCAGAAATATTTCTCATGTCGGCTCTGGACGTCTAACTCTTCAGATGGGTCGAGCGGACTTCCACCAATGCTCCACCTCGCCTCCAACATAAACGTATTTAAAAGTCACCTTCTCAGTCGACATACACCGAAAGAATCCATACAACTTCGCTATCTCATTCACCCAGTCCTCAGCAACTATTGGTTTCTTTACTTCGCTAAATACTGGAGGGGTGTGAAAATCTCTATAGTCTGAGGCATCTGTTTAGGCTTTACCCTGCCTATCCTCAACTACCGCATAGACTAAGTAAACAACTCCTAAATATTCACTCCACTCCATCCTCTCGGAGCGTGTCTCAATACTGTTTGGTCTCTTTATAGGACCCTGTGGAGTATGCTCAACATCAGCCTCCACCTCACTCTCATCTTGAGTCTCATGTGACGACTCATTCGACTCTCAGGCCGATCTCTATGGCCTCGAGCATGTGTACTCGCCCCTCTACTATAGCGGCTATCAGTTATAAAAACTAAATTCTTACATTCGAAACTAAATTCTTAGCTACAGTTCCATCTTGATATACACAATTGTATCTAAACAATGCACAGTACATGGGGATGTAAATTTACTTAACCATTAACACCGACTCATATCAAGCCAACTCTGCTCTGATACCACATTTTGTCACTACCCATTTTTCTTAAAAACCCTACAAATTTTTTACTTTTTCATTTCCTTACCCGTCGTGAACAGTTTCACTGCTAACAGTTGGGCTATGAGTCGATGTTAGTCCCTCCTGTCATGTTACTTACCTTAACATCTATTTTTCATATTTCATATCAATTTATTTTAACTAAATACATCCCAATGTTACATCCGTGTACAGTACTGTGCCTCTATATATTCAGATACAAAAATTATACGAATGTGTATACCTGGTCTTGATAGGAAGCAGCGAATAACCAAAATGCAAGACTACTGTCGCTCTCTTCTACTGAATGTACCCTGTGTGGTGGAAAATGAAAGGGTGATCGAAACTTGCTTAGTATGGCAATAATGTAAGCATGTAGATAACTATACTATCTACATGCTGATAATGTCATGATATAAAATCATTTATATTTGGAGCATGAGGTAAGACTAAAACGATGCCACATGTATGTATATATCATATAAGAGAAATCATGAAATCGACATATAAAACAAACAAGAAAAAATCATCATGTATGACATCTCATGCTCTCACATTAAAACTTATTTATGTCCATCATAAACTCACCATGTAAAAACTTATTTGTTTCATCATAAAATAACCACATCAAGGCTAAACCCATCTATCGGGAATACCTTGATTCATTAAATCGCATCTCATTTAAAAACATAAATCGGGACATTATCCCTCTTTCGGGTTTGTCCTGGTCTATTTAGATCGTATGATATTATGTGAGGCATGTAGGTTATTGTATGAAAAATCGAGGACTATGACCATATTATGTCCCTGTGATCCCAGGCTACATGGATCCCGGTGTGCAGGGCATCACAACTGTAACGGGAGGTGGGGTCAAATCCTACCCGCTAGAATATCAAGTAACATCATCGAGTCATCATGACTGCACGGTACAACGTACTCTGTGTGACATACATGGTACAACATACTCCGTGGATCCATATCATAGTTTGGGGGTGCCTGCCGTAGGTCTTATCCACCCCAATACTATGTCGATAACCAACCCATGTCTCAAAGTATACGTGCGAGTATATCAACTCTCTGCGACACATAGTCTACAAGAGGCTTCCACACGACTATATGCATGTCAACTCACGTCTAGTGCGAGCGAAGCTCCAGCACGATGCTATGCATATCATGATATCTAAAATCTTGTGCGAGCGAAGCTCTAGCACGATTTTTGTACACACACAAATTTCTCGTACGAGCAATGCTCAAATACAGATTTTTGTGAGTAATAAATTAGTAAAATTTAGTGCGAGTAAGACTCTAGCACTCTTTTTACTCGTATAAATATGATAGGTGGCTCAATCTTGATAAAACATCTTTTAAAATCGTATCCGATACAAACCTGTACCCTTTCGTATAATTCATGAAATCAACAGCCAACCTATGTTCATATTTGCTTAAATCAAAGCAATACATTCATATAAAACATCAAAACATGGAAATCATGCAATTTATTTGCCTTACTACCCTTTTTCTAAATTTTACTCTTAGGGGTAATATCGTCTTTTTATTTATTCACCCATGCCCCGATTTTCGTAAAAATTATTATTTCATTTCTAGATACTTTAAGAAATTCTAGGCCCTGTAAATATCCTCAAAAATACGTATAGGTTTCTCTATGTACTTACAAAATTTCCTTACCTCGAATCACGAGCAAACTTATCCTGTCTCGATAATACCCGATCTCTCAGTCCAATTGCGCGTCAACCAAGTCTACGGAATTGCATATAACCATATATTTTGGGTCAATTCATTTATTTTTACTAGTATGTCACATTCACTGATCAATCTAAAGTACTGGGCCCATTTTACTTTATTGGGCCCAATTGCACCTTAATGGGTCTCGACCCATTTCCAGCCCGTTTTCACTTATTAAATCCTTTCTTTGGGTCTATTGGGCTCTCAATACCCATTCGGCTTCGTTCCAAACTCTTTGGATAGCCCATATACTATTTACGGTAATTACTGTAAAATTTCGAATAATATTCCTTTTTATACAGAATTAATCCGTAAAATAATCTTAACTCTGCATTGAGGACTCTAATTGTCGAAATTAAAATGTACTTACCCAATACTATGTGGGGTACAAAAATCGGAGCTCAATCGGCTCTCGTTCGGGCTCACGTACACGATCTATCGTCGAACTGGACAATATTATCTTTAAATCCGGGTTAATTTTTGATTAAATACAATTTAAATAAATTTCTCAAAAATCAAATCGGTCACTTTTGACCTCGTGTCAACTTACCCGAAGTCCGGTGTATCCCAAAAATTCTTCCTCTTTTTCCTTTTTCTCTTTTTCTCATTTTTTACCCTCTTTCTTGGCTAAACCGGTTCGGTCCGGTTTAACCCAGTTTAGACCGGTCGGTTTAGCCCGATTCACCTCTTGCTGAACCGGTCTGTACCGGTTCAGGCCTTTGCATCGCCGTTCATAGCGTTTTCGACCGGTTCCTGGCTCATTTCTGGCGCCAATCGGTGTGCCTGCACTGGGGGAGTGTTCGGCTGGGGTCGGGGCTGGCCGAATCACGCCGGTGGCCACCGGATTCCTCTTCTCCCTCTGCGACACTCTCCCTCTCGATCTGTCGGTCGATAACGGTCTCAAAAGGACCGCCTCCTCCTCCCGATCACGTCGGTGCTCACCGTTCCAGCTCAGCTGCTGTGGATCGTCAGAATCGACCCCATTTTCCTCGCGGTCTTCTCTTCCTCCGTTCGCCGGACACAGCCATCGTCGGCGTGCGTCACCGGTGCCAACGTGTTTGTCGACCTCTCCTCTTCCTCCTCTGATCTTAGTTTAGGGTCGTCGGTCGCCGGTGGGTCCTCGGTGGTCTCGGGTTCCGCGGGTCATTTTTTGATTTTTGTTTCTCGAGTTCTTCCCGATTCCAATTTCAGTTATTATTATTATTATTATTATTTATAAATTATTTTATTATTAAAATAATCATTAAAATATTCAATTATATTCCAAAATATCTACAAATTTCTTATTTTATTCTAAATTCATTTATTTAATCTTATTTAATTTATTTATTATACTTTTAATCCTTTTTTTTCGGTGTAATGTTTTCGTATTTTCAAGATATTGTCCCGAGTGACTTTTTGATATTTCTAAAAATTTCAGATCTTGATCAATTGGACTCAAAATTTAATTATTTCTTCGTTATTGATCAAGATTTCTCAATCTCATATTTTTAATTAAATTTTCTTGTCCCGATTAATACCGAATTTTGATCTTTTGATCGTTTTGCCCTTGCACGTGTTTGAGAATTTCATTTCAATCCTTTCTTTCATGAACATACTCATTTCATGTTTTAACTAAAATCGGGTCTTACATTTGGTGTTTAGAAGGTGAAACTAAGGTATTGGAAGTGAAAAAGTTAGTAAAAACTCGAGTTAACACTAAACCAAGCAATTGGACCTAAAATAAATTCGGAATAAATTCTATAATGTTGTAAAAATTATGTCAAGGCCATAAGAAATTCACATAAGGTATAATTGACTTGGGGAATGAAAATTGAGTGGAAATCTTGAGGTCTCAGTAGTCGAATTAAATTTTAAAGGAAAACGAAAACCTTAAGTAATTTCAATCAGCAATGACCAAATTAGGCAAAATGGGCTCAAACGGGGAACTTTTCTTAAACAAGTGGACCCCAAATTTTTATAGGACATACTACAGACATAGTATAACACTTGAGACGTGAAAATTTGGATGAAAATGGGCTAAAAATATTTTTTTTGTGGATTTTACAAAAACAGGGCTGCTGGCAAGCCCAGGCCGAGCATCTGCTAGCCCAACATAAAAGCCCAATTTGAAGCCCATCCAGAAGGCTTTTGAACCTAGTCTTCTCTAGAATAAAAGAGCACTTCATGCTCTTTCAGGAATAGCAAAGAACTCCCCAAACCGACTTCAACCTGGAAATCCATCCCCTCCCAAATTTGCCGTTAATGTTATTCCCAGGCCAAGATTGTACGATTTTTTCGGCCACCTTCCGGCCACTTTTAGAGTTTGGTCAAGAGGATCAAATCTTCCTTCCAAATTTCCTCTACAACATATAAAAAATCCAGCCTTAAACAAGCTCATTTTCTATGTGAAAAGTTAGAGAGAAGAACAGGAGTAGAATCTACCCTGTTTCTGGGTAAGAGAGAAACTTGAATTCATAAGTTCTTGGTTAGTTTTTGAGCTTGTTTTTTTATGATTCTAAGTTGTATACATGTTGGTTCAGAGTTGAGAATCATTCCTCGAGCAAGAAGAAGTGGTCAAAGTTGGTTAAACTAGGTGAGAAATTGATAGAAGATGATTATGCTCATATATGTTGTTATTTGATGAATTTGGATGATTTTTACTAAAGTAGAAAACTGTGAAATAATTTCTAGAGATAGGTGGGAATTTGTCCAGCCTTGAAATGTTAAGGAAATGCTGAAATTTGGTTGAATTTGATATTGTAGAATGATTGTTTAATACCGAAAAGTTTGGTTAATAACTCAATTTAGTGGAGAACTGTAAAAGTATGAATGTTTGATAACTTGACAAGTTGTGGGGTGTTGATTTTAGACTTGGATAAGTGTTTAGGTTATTAAGTTTATACGTTTAAAGTTAGGAGAATAGAAATTATCGAAAATATTTTAAACTGGCATTTTTATTGGTAAAATCGAAAAAGGAAGGAAAGTTGGCAAAATGACTAAATTTAATGAAGTTTATGTAAGATAATGCATATTTAAATATGTTAAGATGATTTTTAGCATCATTTGATGGTTTTGAAACTGTTTTGGGCAGCTCGAGGTATTGGCACGTAAAACGAGGTAAACTCGATACCCGACGATTTAGTGCTGTCCCACGATTCAATAGGTAAGAGATGTAACTCAAAGCATTATTGGTATATCGTTACCTTATTTTTAAGATAAAAATATGTTTGAAGTAAGAATTCGTATGTAGAATGTACTCGATTGCTGAGAAAACACTATTCATGCATAACCCAAAAACCGAAAGAAAAACCAACTTTACTAAGCCCTCCAAATGTACTTTCTGGTAACTGTAAAAGGTTTTGAAAAATGCAAGTTTTATTATGGCAACGAGTTTTATGAATAAGTTTTCATAGATACGCAGCTTTGAAATATAAAACTTGGTTTTGCTACTATGCGGGTTAACAAGCCCGAAAAAGAGTTTGGAAGTTCCGTTTTGAGACTAAGGCAACATGTAGTCCATGATATCTGTCATGCATAGCCCATGTGGAGTTTGGTCCTTCGTGGTGCATGCCTCATACCACATTGTGCATGTTTAGCTCTTTGTGGTGCACGTTTAACCACGTTGTGCAGGTGTTGCCCACTCGGTGCCTTATCTTCCATCACTTCGTGCATTGTTCATTTTAGTCCTTAGTTGCGTAGGACGCTGTATGATCCCGGTCCAGTCTACAGTCCCCTTACCATGGCCATCGGTACTCTGTTTGTTTGTCTCCTTCTTCAAAGTTTGAGTTAGTAGGAACATGAGTTATGTTTATTATGTGTATTCGCCTAGTCTCCATAATAGATTCTGTATGACTATGAAAGAAAAGTGATATGTGATTTATGTGAATTGAAAATTGTTTGACTTGCCTTTTAAGTAAGCATATTTTAATTCTATATATATGTATATATATTTGTTTACCAAAGGTTTGTACAAAGGTATTTAGTTTTAGCATATTGTCATACTGAGATTGTTTTAAATGCATTTCTTACTGGGCTTGAAGAGTTCATCTCTTTCTCTACTTTTCCTGTAAGACCCTCAAATTCATAAGTATATACATGTACATGCTATGTGAAGCATAAATGATGTAAAGTCCATAGAATTAATGTACACACTTGTATTATAAGTTTGTGATATACGTACAAGTTTCGTTATGTATGAATAATAAGAAATGAACTTTTGTATGTTAGGACTATGAATATATGGAATTATGAGTGGTGGGGTAAAATGGAATGAAGTATGCATAAGTTGCATAAATGGATTATACTCAATTTGGTTGTAAATTGTATACCTTTGGTTATACAATGAATGCTCACAAGTCTTAATGTATATAAAGTAGGAATGGATGTCATTTTCAAGCCTTAAAGGTGATTGGATGAGAAAATGACTATAGCAGCAAAATAAGTGAAGTTTGGAGGTGTGTGTTTACTGCAGAAAACTGCAGTAAAATCTGAAAAATATGAATGAGAGATCGATCTCATGGGATGAGAGATCAATTTGGAAGAGCAAAAAATGCTCTTATTTGAGCAATGGAATAGGTCAGATCGATCTCCAACGGCACCAGATCGATCTGCTAAACATTCTGTGTTGAAGGAATTAATCTCTGAAGGGCCAGATCGATTTCCTTAAGCTACTGACTTGTAATAGATCGATCTCATACAAGAGAAGATAGATCTCCTTGAGGTTCTATGTTGTGCAGATCGATCCCATGAAAGAGTAGATCGATCTCATGTGGTCTGAAAGATCGGTTTCAAGAGGAAAAATGTAGAGCAGATCGATCTCCTATGGTAGTAGATCGATCTCATCAAGACAATTCTAAAAATACTGGACTTCTGCATTTCAGTTTTCACGAGATCTACTATTTCATTCAATAACCAAAGTGTAACCTAGCCAAGAAACACTAGAGAACTTCAGTTTGTGATCAGTTTTGAGTGAGATATAAGAGAGCAAAGTTGTTCTTAGCAAAGAGGAGAACAACATACTTGGAAACAAGAGATTGAGATAAAAGGTTTTAAGAGCAAGAAGGATTTTGCCATTTTGGTGAAAAGGGAAGGAAATCTCAGCTAGGTAAGATTTAATGCACCAAATTGATATATGTTAAACTAGGTGTATTGATGAGTTGAATGGTATAAATATGAAATGTTGGAAATGAAACGATAATGAAAAATCACCATGACCTAGTTTTGGCATGAAAGTGAGAAAGTGATGAGGAAATGGTGTTAACATTGATTTAATGATGGAATATGCATGTAGGGAAGATTATAAGTTAATCTTATGAAATGCATAAATTGGAAATGAGGAGAAATGAATATAGGTATATGAAAAAAGTGGTTTTATACCATATTTGGAGAAAGTGATGAAAACTATGTGTTAATTGATATCTAGCAAATGAAATGAGTATAGAGAGATATACCAACGCCAATGTCACGACCCAAATTATTTAAAATCACTAATTTTTTTGCTTTTCGATTATTATTTAATTCTTACCTTTCTCTAATCGTGACCATCCTACAAACAGTTGGGCTATGATTCGGTGCTAGTCACCTCTCACATATTTACCATTCCATTTCCATAATCACATTCACATATCAGAGTTTACTATGTTTTGACTTTAACTAAATACATACACAATGGTATTTACATAACCTTACATCCCCGACATCATATACATTTACAGTACTGTGCATTACATGTTCAGATACAAAACTATACAAATGTGTATACCTGACTCTCGATGGGAAGCAGCGAATACCAAGATTGCAAGTCCTTAGCCGCTCACTAACTATTGCGAGTGCTCTGAAAAGATGGGAAAATAAGGGGGTGAGCAAACCACACGCTCAGTAAAGCAATTATGGAAGTAAGTAGATAGCTCCACTATTTACATGCTCATAATGCCATGCCCTTAAAATCCATTTCTTTTCATTAAAATCTCAAGCATTAAATCATGTATGTCATCAATGACTTAGTTTATAAGATTGTTCGTGCATATATAAATCATACTACTTATGCATCAATGGCATTTTATGTGACATCATTAAATCATACTTAGCATGAGGTAAATCAAGATCATGCCATGTAAAATAAATCATGAGAAACAATTCTTTTCATGAATTTATCATTAAAGCATGAAAAACTCATCATGCTACTGCATTTAAATCACTTTATTAAAACTGCAGTATAAAATAACCTGAAGGGGTTAAGCATCTCATTAATCAAACTCATTAAAATTCATTAAAAAACTTCGATTATAAAATCATCCTTCTTTCAGGGTCATGTATAATAAAATCCTCTAAAAACATCTATCAACATAGTAGAAAATCATAAAATCGGGGCCTGACCCCTCCCTCGGGTCTACCCTGGTATATTGAGACCACAAGTTATATCATATGAGACATGTAGGTGACTATATCAGTAACAACAGGGACTATAGCCATAACCTAGTTATCCATGGCTACATGGTACCTAGTGTGCAGGTTATCACACCAGAAACGGGAGGTGGGTCGGTCCTACCAGCCAGAACAGCATAAAATCAGGATTGCGAGGGCAAGGCTTCCTGCCTTGTGACTAATACCACTCCACTCCAACAATCCCTACGGTACAGTGTACTCCGCCTGACATATACAGTACAACGTACTCCGTGAACCCAAGCTCAGTCAGGGGTTCCTGCAATAGGTCTTATCCACCTATACCATCTCTGTCTCAGTATGCACGTGTGAGCATATCATCTCACTGTGACACACAATCTACAAGAGGCTCCAACACGGCTATATGCATGTCATATAATTCCCTGTGCGAGCGAAGATCTAGCACCGCTCCATGCATATTCATGATATCTAAAAATCTCGTGTGAGCGAAGCTCTAGCACGGTTTCATAAAAATCAATAAAATTAGCGTACGAGTAGCACTCTAGTACGACTTTGAAATGAGTTATAAACTAATCCATAGAAAATCACGTGCGAGCAAGCTCTAGCACGTTTTATGTATAAAATCCATCAAAACCTCGTGCTAGTTACACTCCAGCACGAATGAATGCTCAAGTAAATCAAAACTTCGTACGAACAACGCTCCAGTACGGCTTTATGCATAAATACATCAAATCTTGTGCGAGGTACACTCCAGCACGACTTTATGAATAAATAAATCAAATCTCGTGCGAGTTACACTCCAGTACGACTTTTATGCAATTATCATATCAAAATAGGATGCGAGCTAAGCTCCAGCATCTCTCATGCATGTCAAATCATTAAAACTAGTGCGAGCAATCGCTCGAGCACCTTTTTATGCATATCAAGTCAAAACCAGTCAATACAGGGTGCGAGCTAGGCTCCAGCACCTCTCATGCATTTCACAATAGTAAAAATCAGTGCGAGCAATAGCTCTAGCACAATTTATGCACATGATGTCACATAAATCGATGCGAGCAACCGCTCAAGCACATTTTACGCACACTCACAAACTCAGATATAATACAAGCTATAAGCCAACACTATCTATTTCCATATATACTTGATAGTTGGCCAATTTTTCAAATAATTTTCATTTAAATTTTAATAACACTTACGCAGTGTTATATTGTGAAATTTATGCAATTACTGCCCAATCTATCGATTTACTTTGCTTAAAAACAAGAAAATTTCTTAAATCTGACAATTCCTTAAATCATGCATTTCATGCATGTCATGAATTCCCTCAATAGGGGTAAAATAACATTTTTACTTATTTCGAGTCCTTACAATCTTTAATTTATTTCTAAGACCTTTATACATATTCAGTGTATACAAAAACTATTAAAATACGCATAGCTACCTCTAGCTACTCACACAATTCCTTTACCTCATTTTTCTGTACAGTCTGACCTTTACACTGATGTCTCGTCACGCAATTCGATTTGTTTCGAATCCAATCTCCGAAGCTACGGATAAATATTCATCAGGTCAAATACGATACAATTAATTGTATTTCATATTTTCTGGGCTTAATTTAAATCATTGGGCCTGTTTACCCATATTGGGCCCGATTGCACCATAATGGGCCTTAATCGGCCTTAAGCCCGTTTTCCACTTCTATTCAGATCATCGAAGCCTATTAGGCTCATTGGGCCCACCAGTATTTATTGAGCCTCATTCTAAACTCTCGAATAGCTCAATTAATTATTTACGACAATTTATCTATAATTCCAGAATATAATTCATTTTATGCGAAAATTAAATCTGTAATTTATGCGATAATTTTTAACACGCATAACGATGCAAAAATTATCATAAATAAGGGTTACTTACCCTAGATTCCATGATAATATGCAAATCGAGGCTGTCTCAAGCTCTCATTTGACGTCAATTGTCGAGCTACACAATTAAATATTTTTTCGGGTAAACTTTTAGTCGAATATTAGTCAAATTAAATATTCAAAAATTTGAATCGGTCAATTTCGACCACTTACCGACTTACTCATAGCTCAATTTCATCATTGGGATTTTTTTCAATTTTTCCTCTTTTTCTTTTTTTTCTTTTTCCTTTTCCTTTTGGCTGAACCGGTCTGGTCCGGTTCAGCACAGAATCTTCCTCACTGAACCGTCGATCGGTTCAGCTCTTTTTGGTAGTGCCGACGTCGTCCGGCCGGTTCCGATGTGCTACTGCCGCCGTTCGACGCGTCTCGGCCAAGGGACCTCTCGGCTGGCCTCGATCGGAGCCAACTCCTGTCAGTGGCCGCCGAATGCTCTCTTTTCCTCTACGGCTTCCTCCCTTCAATCCATCGGATTTCGGCGTCGGTGGAGCGCGTCCTTGCCGCTGGTGGTTTGTGTCGACATCCTCTTCCTTTTTCGATGGTAGTGCCTGGTTCAACGCCGGTGCTGGCTCGTCAGTGCTCTCTTCCTCGGCGGCTTCGTTTCGCGTTTTGGTTTCGTGCGGGTTTCTCTCTTCGCCAGTCTCAATTTATTTATTTTTTATAATTTATTTTTATTATTATTTTAATCATTAAAATAATAATAAAAATCTTAAAATATCTAAAAAGATCCTATTTAATTCATTTAATCAATAAATTAATTTATCAGTCTGATTTTACATTTTTGGTATATGTTTCTAATATTTACGGCATAGTTTTCCTAGGTGAAAATTTTGATTAATTCCAATAAATTCATATCTTGATCAATTTAATCTGAAATTTAATTATTTCTTCGTTATTGATCAAGATTTCTCATTTCCATATTTTTCATTAAATTTTCTTGTTAAATTAATACCGAATTTTGATCTTTTGACCGTTTTACCCTTGCACGTGTTCGGGACTACCATTTCAATCCTTCATTTGATCTTTTCTCATTTCGTGTTTTAAATAAAATCGGGTCTTACAATCTCCCCCACTTAAGAAATTTGGTCCTCCAAATTAGAACCAAATCAAACGGGTCCATATACTACTCCGGTACGTCTATCGCATCATACTGTTTAATTCCCATGTGATTTTTTCCAGAGTGTACTATAACCAAAGGACTTTGACTAGTGAGATCGTCTTAAATCTCAACACTTTCTCCATCCATCTAATACCTGAATCGATTTTTTAACATACAATATACTTTCATTGAGCTAAGTTGTTGGAGCTCATATCTGATCACATATGCTGGGTCCGGATAGTATTTTCGAAGCATCAAAAGATGGGACACATTGTGGATGCCTGCTAATTCAGGTGGTAACGCCAACCTATGGGCCTTATCTCCCACTTTGTCCAATCTCTCAGAGGATTCACTCTAACGAAACTTAATTTGCCTTCTTTCTGAAACTCATTATGTCCTTATACTATGTCCTAAGGGCATGTAACTTCCAACAATACTGATTCAGCCTCGATGAATTCCAATGGCTTTTTGTCTCTTGTCAGCATGGCTTTTCTGTCTGCTCTGAGTGTTCTTAATCTCTC
Organism: Firmiana major; assembly: GCA_033439115.1. Taxonomy (NCBI): domain Eukaryota; kingdom Viridiplantae; phylum Streptophyta; class Magnoliopsida; order Malvales; family Malvaceae; genus Firmiana; species Firmiana major. The sequence goes on from CM065907.1 coordinate 33,314,328, forward strand.
ACAAATCAATTGAACATCCTCAGAGGTTTGTCTTACCAATTTGAGAACAATTCTCTATCTGTCACCCACTTCTTCTTATCTAAGTTGGGGAACAACCCCTACGGCCATACAATGCCCATATAAAGTCATCCCGATACTCAAGTGACAACTGTCATTATTGGCGAATTCGAGTAGTAACTACTGATCATCGTAGGAGCTTATAAAATCAATGGCACACACTCTCATCACATCCTCCAGAACATGTACAGTGCTCTCTGACTGACCATCTGTCTGAGGATGGAAAGCTGTGCTATTACACAATCAGGTTCCCATAGCTTCCTGAAAATGTTCCCAAAAGTGGAAAGTGAAGTGGAAATCCCTATCTGATATCATGCTCCCTGGAACGCTACATAATGTTCCACAATCTTCCTTACATATAACTCTACCTACGCACTTAGAGTATCTGGGGATTTCCATAACCAGAAGGTGGGTAAACTAAATCAATCTATCAACTATCACCCAGATAGCCTCGTGATTTATCCGGGTCCTCTGTAACCCATCACGAAATTCATGATAACTTGTTCTCTTTCCGTGTCAATATAAGTAGAGGCTGCAATAACCCTGCAACTTCTTTTGCTCTACCTTAATCTGCTGACATACGAGACACTTTTCCACAATCTCTACAATGTCTTTTTTCATATCTGACCACTGATACCTTTTTCAGAGATTCCGATATATTTATTACTTCTCGGATGCACTGTATATCCCGAAGAGTGAGCTTCTGACAATAAAACTATCTCAGAAACTATGGTCCTGGGGAGCACTTATACTGTCTCTGAACCTCTGTAAGTCATCATCACTCACTGTGAACTCTGTCACTATACCCTTCTGAATCTGACCCACAATATCGACATCATGCCGATCTTCACGCTAAGCCTGGCAAATCCGGTTCTAACCTCAGGCTAGCTGTCACACAATCACTATCATCATCAGAAGGGATCACATCACTACTGAGGCTCACAACAACTCTAGCAGCTCACGTGCCCTGACCATCATATGTAATACCATCCCAAGGCTCTTTCTGCTCAAGGCATCAGCCTTTCCTGGGTGGTACGATTTTCACAATCATACTTCCTTAGAAGCTCTAACCCTCTTTGTTATCATATTCGACTCTTTTTGTGAAAACAGATACTCGGGGCTTTTATAATCAGTGCATATCTGAAATTTCTCACTGTATAAGTGGTGGCGCCATAATTTCAGTGTAAATGCTACGGCTACCAACTCTAAATCATGGGTCGGATAATTTCTCTCATGGTCCTTGAACTAACTGGATCCATAAATGACTATCATTCCATTTTACATCAATACACAGCCCAATCTTTATTTTGAGGTATCCATACACACTGAAATCTCTTAAGTTGTTGGGTATGGTGAGAATAATTACGGTGGTCAGTTTATTCCTTCAATATACCAAAACTCACCGAAGCTACTTTCATACTTATAATCCTACTGGCATACAATCTTTTTCGAACAAGATGTGCCAACTGAGCAGCCCATTTTGAGAAACTCACAACACCTCGTCTGTAAAACAGTTTCCTGTTACTACTCATGCTCTTCCCTAAACTTCGAATACATCAAAATATCATTGCTAATGATGACAACCAATTGGTCCAGGTAAGGTTTAAATACCTCATCGTAGTTGAGTTCCAGTAAATATTTCAATCACCCATATCCTTGACCTATGTACGCATAAACGTATAATGTCATTTCGAAATCGCTTCCGTTCAAGATACTAACCCGCGTCATTTCCTTTTTCTTATATTAACGATTTTTATAAAATTTTAATTTTTAAACCTTCATGATTACTCGAATTCTATATTTCTTTATCGTACTAGTAAAGGTAACCAATTTTTAAATGTATATATTACGACTGTCGATTTCAATTTATAGGTTATGTGTGCACTTCTAGATGTTGTCAAGTCTTCAGGCAGGGAAGTATTTTGAAATACCTTTATTAACCCTCAGATTTGACTACATAGACTGGTTATGGATATATCCCCCTCTTATCCTTGGCCGCAATTCATATTTACTGCATATCGCTTAATCTAAATTACTATACATATCAAAGATATTCATACCTTGCATACGCCTCTTATTCCAATATATCTCGTATTTAGGATCTATCACATCTCAAAGCTTATCTCCTTTCATATATCATTTATAACAAACTCTTTCATTACTTGTTAAAACTTGCAGTATACTTTTCAGGGGTGAAAACATCACTATCTTAGAATAGCAATCTAAACATCATAGTTTGCAGCCGAATCAATCAATTCTTAAATATTACTTCAAAATTATTCATATTCCATTGAATGAAATCGCTTGACATATCATTATACCCATATTCAGTTAGTGAAAATCGGCTAACCCTTATCATCTAGTCTAAGGGTACAAGCTTCACATCTTTCACTAGCTTATAAGCAACTGAAGGCGGTATGAATAAATGCATGGCACCAGGATCAATTAAAATAATTACTTCATTATTCACAACCAGTGTGGTATCTTCCACCACATCAGATGAAACATCGGTAGTGTCCTGGTCCAAGGCATACACTCACCCTCGTCCAACATCTTATTTCCGTGGTAACTACCACATATTCTACATTGTTCCGTAGCAGGTCGGGGTCCTCAAATCACAATACCCCTCATAAGTGTTGAAATTAGATACACTGGGGCCTTACCAATCATCTTACCTCGTGACTCATCAGCTCTAAGCTTTTACCAAACTACCTTTTTCCCATTCTGACATCTCTGTCATTCTCTATTCTCTTTTTGTCTCAATTTCAGCCCTTACTACCTTTCCCAATTACAGAGGCGTGTAACTCATGATCTTATTCACACAACTGTAGTGTGCGTACTACCTCGGCATAGGTAGTGATATCTAACGGGGCCAATCGAACTCTAATTGACAATTCGAGCCCTTCTATGAACTTGTAGACATCCCGACTCTCATTGTTCATAGTGTCGGGGTCATATCTGGCCAGGTATTTAAACTGAGATTCATACTCGTTAATCAACCAGTTCCTCTGGGTTAGAGTAAATAATTTTATTTGCAATCTCCTTTAAGTAGTGTCCGAGATATTCTGTCACCGAAATACATCTAGAATTATTTTCCATGTCCATTCTGGATGTCAATTCTTAAGATAGGTCGAGCGAACTTCCACCAATTCTCCAACTCACCCTCAAATCTCATACATACTCTGAGCAATTAGCTCCTATAATATTCTTCACACTCTGCTCCAACCTCACGAAGCGTATCTCTATACTGTCCGATCTTTTTGTCGGACTCTGTTCGATCTCTTTGTCGGACTCTGTGGGACATGCTCAACATCAGCCTCCACTTCAATCTCATCTTGAGTCTCATGTGGGGACTCAGTATGACTCTCGGGCCTACCTCTACGGCCTCGAGCTCGTGTACTTGCACCTCTACTGTAGCGACTATCAGTTAATGAGTCTATTCTTGCATTCAAAACCAAATTCTTAGCTGCACTTCCATCTCGATATGCATAATTGTATCAAAAAAATGCACAGTACATGGGGATATAAACTTCCTTAACTACTAACACCGACTCATATCAGGGCAACTCAACTCTGATATCAAAAACTGTCACGACCCAAATTACCTAAAATCACTACAAATTTTTCGCTTTTTGATTATCATTTAATTCTTACCTTTCTCTCATCGTGACCATCCTACAAACAGTTGGGCTGTGATTCGGTGTTAGTCACCTCTCACCTATTTACCATTCTATTTCCATAATCACATTCTCATATCAAAGTTTACTATTTTTTGACTTTAACTAAATACATACACACTGGTATTTACATAACCTTACATCCCCGACATCATATACGTTTACAGTACTGTGTATTACATGTTCAGATACAAAACTATACAAATGTGTATACCTGACTCTCGATGGGAAGCAGTGGATACCAAGATTGCAAGTTCTTAGCCGCTCACTAACTACTGCGAGTGCTCTGAAGAGATAGGAAAATAAGGGGGGTGAGCAAACCACACGCTCAGTAAACCAATTATGCAAGTAAGTAGATAGCTCCACTATCTACATGCTCATAATGCCATGCCCTTAAAATCCATTTCTTTTCATTAAAATCTCAAGCACTAAATCATGTATGTCATCAATGACTTAGTTTATAAAACTGTTCATGCATATATAAATCATACTACTTATGCATCAATGGCATTTTATGTGACATCATTAAATCATACTTAGCATGAGGTAAATCAAGATCATGCCATGTAAAACAAATCATGAGAAACAATTCTTTTCATGAATTTATCATTGACGCATGGAAAACTCATTATGCTACAACATTTAAATCACTTTATTAAAACTGCAGTATAAAATAACCCGAAGGGGTTAAGCATCTCATTAATCAAACTCATTAAAATTCATTAAAAAACTTCGGTTATAAAATCACCCTTCTTTCAGGGTCATGTATCATAAAATCCTCTAAAAACATCTATCAGCATAGTAGAAAATCATAAAATCGGGGGCTTGACCCCTCTCTGGTCTACCCTGGTCTATCGAGACCACAAGTTATATCATATGAGACATGTAGGTGACTATATCAGTAACAACAAGGACTATGGGCATAACCTAGTGATCCCTGGCTACACGGTACCTAGTGTGCGGGGTATCACACCTGAAACGGGAGGTGGGTCGGTCCTACCAGCCAGAACAGCATAACATCAGGATTGCGAGGGCAAGACTTGGTGCTTCGTGGCTAAAACCACTCCACTCCAACAATCCCCACGGTACAACGTACTTCGCGTGACATACACGGTACAACGTACTTCACGTGACATACACGGTACAACGTACTCCGTGAACCCAAGCTTAGTTAGGGGTGCCTGCAATAGGTCTTATCCACCCATACCATCTCTGTCTCAGTATGCACATGTGGGCATATCATCTCACTGTAACCCATAGTCTACAAGAGGCTCCAACACGGCTAAATGCATATCATATAATTTCTTGTGCGAGCGAAGCTCTAGCACGGCTACATACATATTCATGATATCTAAAACTCTTGTGCAAGCGAAGCTCTAGCACGGTTTCATAAAAATCAAAAAAATCTACATACGAGTAGCACTCCAGTACGACTTTAAAATGAGTTATAAATTAATCCATAGAAAATCACGTGCAAACAAGCTCTAGCACATTTTATGTATAAAATCCATCAAAGCCTCGTTCGAGTTACACTCCAGCACGAATGAATGCTCAAGTAAATCAAAACTTCATACGAGCAACGCTCCAGTACAGCTTTATGTATAAATACATCAAATCTCGTGTGAGGTACACTCCAGCACGACATTATGCATAAATAAAACAAATCTCGTGCGAGTTACACTCCAGCACGACTTTTATGCAATTATCACATCAAAATAGGATGCGAGCTAAGCTCCAGCATCTCTCATGCATGTCAAATCATTAAAACTAGTGCGAGCAAACGCTCCAGCACCTTTTTATGCATATCAAGTCAAAACCAGTCAAAACAAGGTCTGAGCTAGGCTCCAGCACCTCTCATGCATTTCACAATAGTAAAAATCAGTGCGAGCAATAGCTCTAGCACATCTTATGCACATGATGTCACACAAATCGATGCAAGCAACCGCTCAAGCACATTTTATGCACACTCACAAACTCAGATATAGTGCGAGCTATACGCTAGTACTATCTGTTTCCATATAAACTTGATAGTTGGCCCATTTTCCAAATAATTTTCATTTAAATCTTAATAACACTTACGTAGTGTTATATTGTGAAATTTATGCAATTACTGGCCAATCTATCGATTTGCTTTGCTTAAAAACCAAGAAAATTCCTTAAATCTGACAATTCCTTAAATCATGCATTTCATGCATGTCATGCTTTCACCATCCTTGGGTGAATTCCCTCAATAGGGGTAAAATAGCATTTTTACCTATTTCGAGTCCTTAAAATCTTTAATTTATTTCTAAGACCTTTATACATATTCAGTGTATACAAAAACTATTAAAATACGCATAGCTACCTCTAGCTACTCACACAATTCCCTTAAATTTACAAGCCCATTTTCCAAATAATTTTCATTTAAATCTTAATAACACTTACGTAGTGTTATATTGTGAAATTTATGCAATTACTGGCCAATCTATCGATTTTCTTTGCTTAAAAACCAAGAAAATTCCTTAAATCTGACAATTCCTTAAATCATGCATTTCATGCATGTCATGCTTTCACCATCCTTGGGTGAATTCCCTCAATAGGGGTAAAATAGCATTTTTACCTATTTCGAGTCCTTAAAATCTTTAATTTATTTCTAAGACCTTTATACATATTCAGTGTATACAAAAACTATTAAAATACGCATAGCTACCTCTAGCTACTCACACAATTCCCTTACCTCATTTTTCTGTACAGTTTGACCTTTACACTGATGTCTCGTCACTCAGTCTGATTTGTTCTGAATCCAATCTCCGAAACTGCGGATAAATATTCATAGGTCAAATACGATACAATTAATTGTATTTCATATTTTTTGGGCTTAATTTAAATCATTGGGCCCGTTTACCCATATTGGGCCCGATTGCACCATAATGGGCCTTAATCGGCCTTAAGCCCGTTTTCCACTTACTATTCACATCATCGAAGCCTATTGGGCTCATTGGGCCCACTAGTATTTATTGAGCCTCATTCTAAACTCTCGAATAGCTTAATTAATTATTTACGACAATTTATCTCTAATTCCAGTATATAATTCATTTTATGCGAAAATTAAATCCGTAAATTATGCGATAATTTTTAACACGCATAACGATGCAAAAATTATCGTAAATAAGGGTTACTTACCCGAGATTCCATGATAGTATGCAAATCGAGGCTGCCGCGAGCTCTCGTTTGACATAAATTGTCGAGCTACATAATTAAATATTTTTTCGAGTAAACTTTTAGTCTTATATTAGTCAAATTAAATATTCTGAAATTTAAATCGGTCAATTTCGATCGCTTATCGACTTACCCGTAGCTCGATTGCATCACTGGGATTTTTCCCAAATTTTCCTCTTTTTCTTTTTTTTTTCCTTTTCTTTTTGGCTGAACTGGTCCGGTCCAGTTCAGTACAAAAGCTTCCTCACTAAACTGCCGATCGGTTCAGCTCTTTTTGGTCGTGCCGGCGTCATCCGGCCAGTTCCCTACGTGTTACTACCGTCGTTCGACGTGTCTCAGCCAAGGGACCTCTCGGCTGGCCTCGATCGGAGCCAACTCCTGTCGGTGGCCGCAAAATGCTCTCTTTTCCTCCGCGGCTTCCTCCCTTTGATCCGCCAGATTTCGACGTTGGTGGAGCGCGTCCTTGCCGCTGGTGGTTCGCACCGACATCCTCTTCCTTTTTCGGTGGTCGTGGTGCCTGGTCCGGCATCGGTGGTGGTTCGTCGGTGCTCTCTTCCTCGGCGGCTTCGTTTCGCGTTTTGGTTTCGTGCGGGTTTCTCTCTCTACGATTTTTCAATTTAGTTTTAGCTTATTTATTTATTTATAATTTATTTTTATTTTTATCTTAATCATTAAAATAATAATAAATATCTAAAAATATCTAAAAAAAATCATATTTAATTCATTTAATCAATAAATTAATTTATCAGTCTGATTTTACCTTTTTGGTATATTTTTCTAATATTTTCGGGATAGTTTTCCTAGGTGAAAATTTCGATTAATTCCAATAAATTCATATCTTGATTAATTTAATCTAAAATTTAATTATTTCTTCGTTATTGATCAAGATTTCTCATTTCCATATTTTTCATTAAAGTTTCTTGTCAAATTAATACCGAATTTTGATCTTTTGACCGTTTTACGCTTGCACGTGTTCGGGACTACCATTTCAATCCTTCATTTGATCTTTTCTCATTTCGTGTTTTAAATAAAATCGGGTTTTACAATCTCCCCCACTTAAGAAATTTGGTCCTCCAAATTAGAACCAAGTCAAACGGGTCCATATACTACTCCGGTACGTCTATCGCATCATACTTTTTAATTCCTATGAGACTTTTTCTAGAGTGTACTACTACCAAAGGACTTTGACTAGGGAGATCGTCTTAAACCTCAACACTTTCTCATTCCGTCTAATGCCCGAATCGATTTTTCAACATACGTTATACTTTCAGTGAACTAAGCTGTTGGAGCTCATATCTGATCACATATGCTGGGTTCGGATAGTATTTTCGAAGCATCAAAAGATGGGACACATTGTGGATGCCTACTAATTCAGGTGGTAACGCCATCCTATGGGCCTTATCTCCCACTTTTTCTAATCTCTCAGAGGATTCACTCTAACGGAACTCAATTTACCTCCTTTCTGAATCTCGTTATGTCCTTATGCTATGTCCTAAGGGCATGTAACTTCCAACAATACTGATTCACCCTCAATGAATTCCAATGGTTTTCTGCCTCTTGTCAACATGGCTTTTCTGTTTGCTCTAAGGTGTTCTTAATCTCTCACAAATCAACTGAACATCCTCAGAGGTTTGTCTTACCAATTCGAGAACAATTCTCTATCTGTCACTCACTTCTTCTTATCTAAGTCGGGGAACAACCCTTACGGCCATACAATGCCCATATAAAGTCATCCCGATACTAAAGTGACAACTGTCATTATTGGCGAATTCGATTAGTAACTACTGATCATCCCAGGAGCTTATAAAATCAATGGCACACACTCTCATCACATCCTCCAGAACATGTACAGTCCTCTCTGACTGACCATCTGTCTGAGGATGAAAATCTGTGCTAATACACAATCAGGTTCCCATAGCTTCCTGAAAACGTTCCCAGAAGTGGGAAGTGAAGCGGGAATCCATTGTCACGACCCAAATTACCTAAAAATCAGAGTAAATTTTTTTACTTTTTCATTTATTATTCAATTCTTACCTTTCTCTCATCGTGACCATCCTACAACACAGTTGGGCTATGATTCGGTGTTAGTCACCTCTCACCTATTTACCAATTCCATTTCCATAATCACATTTATACATCAGAGTTTACTATCCTTTGACTTTAATTAAATACATACCCATTGGTATTTATAACTCTACATCCCCGACATCAATGTCCGTTTACAGTACTGTGCATTACATATTTAGATACAAGTCCTCAGCTGCTTACTAATTTCTGTGAGTGCTCTGAAAAGATGGGAAAATAAGGGGGTGAGCAAACCACACGCTCAGTAAGGCAATTATGCAAGTAAGTAGATAGCTCCACTATCTACATGCTCATAATGCCATGCCCTTAAATCCATTTCTTTTCATTAAAATCATTAAGTACAAAGTCATGCAAACATCAATGACTTAGTTTATCAAAACTGTTCGTGCATATATAAAGCGTACTACTTCTGCATCAAAGCATTTTATGTGACATCATTAAATCATAATGAGCATGAATTTAATCAAGATCATGCAGTCTTTCATGTCATGTAAGACAAATCAAGGATTTCAAATGAAAGCATGGAAAACATCATCATGATACTGCATTTAAATCAATTCATTAAAACTGCAGTAAAAACTAACCCTTCCGGGTCCATCTCATAAAACAATTCAATAAAATTCATTATAAAACTCCGGTTATAAAACCACCATTCTTTCAGGGTCACATATCATAAAATCATCTGAAATCTCATATCACAGTATAAAATCATAAAATCGGGGGCCTGACCCCTCCCTCGGGTCTACCCTGGTCTATCGACCAAATAGTTATATCATGTGAGACAATCAGCTGATTATATCAGTAACATCGAGGACTATGGCCATATCCTAGTGATCCCTGGCAACACGGTACCTAGTGTGCGGGGTATCACACCTGAAACGAGAGGTGGGTTGTCCTACCCGCCAGAATAGCATAACACCAGGATTGCGAGGGCAAGGTTTACTGCCTCGTGGCGAATGCCACTCCACTCCAACAATCCCCACGGTACAGCGTACTCCACGTGACATAAACGGTACAACGTACTCCGTGAACCCAAGCTCAATCAGGGGTGCCTGTGATAGGTCTTATCCACCCAAATCATCTCTGTCTCAGAATGCACGTGTGAGCATATCATCTCACTGTGACACACAGTCTACAGGAGGCTCCAACATGGCTATATGCATGTAATACAATTCCCTGTGCGAGCGAAGCTCAAGCACGGCTCCATGCATATTCATGATATCAGAAAACCTCGTGCGAGCGAAGCTCTAGCACGGTGTCATAGAAATCAATGAAATTTACGTACGAGCAGCGCTCTAGTACGACTTAAACTGATTATAAATTCAAGTAAAATCCACGTACGAGCAATGCTCTAGTACGGATATGTATAAAAACTCAATGAAAACCTCGTACAAGAAAAACTCCAGTACGACATTCAAATGTATTATGAAAATCATATAAAACTTTGTGCGAGCAACGCTCCAACATAAATGAATGCTCAAGTAAATTAAATCTCGTGCGAGTTACACTCCAGCACGGCTTTATGCATAATTAAATCAAATCTCATGCGAGTTACACTCCAGCACGGCTTTATGCAATATCAAATCAAAACAGGATGCGAGCTAAGCTCCAGTATCTCTCATGCATGTCAAATCATTAAAACTAGTGCGAGCAATCGCTCCAGCACCATTTTATGCATACCACGTCAAAACAAATCAAAACATGTCAAAACATGTCAAAACAGAGTGAGAGTTAGGCTCCAGCAACTCTCATTTCACAATAATAAAAATCAGTGCGAGCACCATGCTCTAGCACATTTCATGCATATGATGTCACACAAGTCGGTGCGAGCAACCGCTCAAGCACATTTATGCACATTCACAAACGTAGATATAGTGCGAACTACGTGTCAGCACTATCTGTTTCCATATAAACTTGATAGTTGGCCCATTTTCCAAAGAAATTTCCATTTAAATACAAATAACACTTACGTAGTGTTATCAGGTGAAATTCATGCAATTACTGGCCAATCTATTGCTTTGCTTTGATTAAAACCAATAAAATTCCTTAATCATAAAATTCCTTAAATCATGCATTTCATGCATGTCATGCTTTCACCATCCATAGGTGAACTTTCCTCAATAGGGGTAAAATAGACTTTTCACCTATTTTGATCCTTAAAATCTTTTAAACCACTTTTAGGATCATTATACATAATCAAGGTATACATACATATTCAGTGTACAGAAAAACTATTTAAAATATGCGTAGCTACCTCTAGCTACTCACACAATTCCCTTACCTCATTTTCTGTACAGTTTGACCTTTCCACTGATGACTCGTCACGCAGTCCGATTTGCTCCAAATTTAATCTCTAAAACTGCGGATACATATTCATCAGGTCAATTACAATACAATTAATTGTATTTCATAATTTTTTGGACTTAATTTAAATCATTGGGCCCGTTTACCCATATTGGGCCCGATTGCACCAAAATGGGCCTTAATCGGTCTTAAGCTCGTTTACTACTCTTTATCGAGGCCTATTAGGCTCATTGGGCCCATCAGTAGTTTATTTAGCCTCGTTCTAAATTCTCAGATATCTCAATTTAGTATTTACGACAATTTATCCAATTTTCCAGAATTAAATTCATTTATGCGAAAATTAAATCCATAATTTATGCGTTAAATATCAATCATGCATAACGATGCAAAATTGTCGTAAATAAGGGTTACTTACCCGTTATTCCATGATCGTACACAAATCGAGGCTGTCTCGAGCTCTCGGTTGATGCCAATTGTCGAGCTACACAATTAAATATATTTTCGGGTAAACTTTCAGTCGATTATTTATCAAATTAAATATTCTAAAAATTAAATCGGTCAATTCGACCGCTTACCGACTTACCCGAAGCTCGATTGCATCACTGAAATTTTCTCCAATTTTTCCTCTTTTTCAGACCGTCGGTTCAGTCCGGTTCGGTTTGACCGGTTCAGTCAGGTTCGGCCGGTTCAGGCAACATTTGGTCGTGCCGGCGCCGTCCGACCGGTTCTCTGACCGATTCCGGCACCAATCGCCGCGCACGGCCTGGGCTTCCAAAATCGAGCCCTGGCTAGAGTCGAAATGCAGCCATCGAGGCTTTTCTCCCACGGCTTTTCCCTCCGTTTTCGGCGTCCTCCGGCGTTCTCCACGCCGCGTCTTGGCCGCTGGCGAGTCGCCCGGTGCTGGGCATTCGCCGGCCCTCACTAGCCCCTAGGCCTCGCCGGTGGCTCGTCGGTGACGAACCTCCTCGGTCTCGGCTTCCTCGCTTCTCTCCGTTTCGTTTTCCTCTCTGTTTCAGACTTCGTTTCTTTCTTTTTTTTTTTACTTATTTTATTTATTTATTTATAATTTATTTATAATATTATTTTATTCATTAAAATAATATTAAAATTCACAAATATCTTAAAAAATTATATTTTATTCAATTAATCTGTAAATAAATTTTTCAGTCTGATTTTACCTTTCCGATATATTTTTTTGGTTATTTTCGGGATTATTTTTCGAAGTGAAAATCCCAGTTTATTCCAATAAATTCATATCTTGACCAATTTAATTCGAAATTTAATTATTTCTTCATCATTGATCAAGATTTCTCATTCTCATATTTTTAATTAAATTTTCTTCTCCTGATTAATACCGAATTTTGATCTTTTGACCGTTATGCCCTTGCACGTTTTCGAGAATACCATTTAAATCCTTTTGCATTTTTAAATGCACTCGAAAATATCGGGTCTTACATCCATAACTGATATCATGCTACCTGGAACGCTACATAATGTTCCACAATCTTCTTTACATATAACTCTACCTACGCACTTAGAGTATCTGGGGATTTCCATAACCAGAAGGTGGGTAAACTAAATCAAGCTATCGACTATCACCCAGATAGCCTCGTGATTTATCCAGGTCCTCTGTAAGCCATCACGAAATTCATGGTAACTTGTTCACTTTTCGTGTCAATATAAGTAGAGGCTGCAATAACCCTGCAACTTCTTTTACTCTATCTTAATCTGCTGACATACGAGACACTTTTTCACAATCTCTACAATGTCTTTTTTCATATCTGACCACCAATACCCTTTTTAAAGATTTCGATATATTTATTACTTCTCGGATGCACTGTATATCCCGAAGAGTGAGCTTCTGACAATAACACTATCTCAGCAACTATGGTCCTGGGGAGCACTTATACTGTCTCTGAACCTCTGTAAGTCATCATCACTCACTTGAACTCTGTCACTATACCCTTCTGAATCTGACCCACACTATCGATACCATGCCGATCTTCACGCTAAGCCTGGTAAATCTGATCACACAAATCCGGTTATAACCTCAGGCTAGTTGTCACACAATCACTGTCATCATCAGAAAGGACTGAGGCTCACAACTGCTCTAGCAGCTCACGCTCCCTGACCATCATATCTAATACCATCCCAAGGCTCTTTCTGCTCAGGGCATCAGCCTTTCCTAGGTGGTACGATTTTCACAATAATACTTCCTTAGAAGCTCTAACCCTCTTTGTTATCATATCCGACTCCTTTTGTGAAAACAGATACTCGGGGCTTTTATGATCAGTGCATATCTGAAATTTCTCACCGTATAAGTGGTGGCGCCATACTTTCAGTGTAAACGCTAGGCTGCCAACTCTAAATCATAGGTCAGATAGTTTCTCTCATGGTCCTTGAACTAATTGGATCCATAAATGACTATCTTCCCATTTTACATCAATACACAGCCCAATCCTTATTTTGAGGTATCCATACACACTGAAACCTTTTGAGCTGTTGGGTATGGTGAGAATAATTATGGTGGTCAGTTTATTCCTTCAATATACCAAAACTCACCCAAGCTACTTTCATACTTATAATCCTACTGGCATACAATCTTTTCTGAACAAGATGTGTCAACTGAGCAGCCCATTTTGAGAAACTCACAACACCTCGTCTATAAAATAGTTTCCTATTACTACTCATGCTCTTCCCTAGACTTCAAATACATCAAAATATCATCGCTAATGATGACAACCAATTGGTCCAGGTAAGGTTTAAATACCTCATCGTAGTTGAGTTCCACTAAATATCCATATCCTTGACCTATGTACGCATAAACGTATAATGTCATTTCGAAATCGCTTCCGTTCAAGATGCTAACCCGTGTCATTTCCTTTTTCTTATATTAACGGCTTTTATAAAATTTTAATTTTTAAACCATCATGATTACTCGAATTCTATATTTTTTTTATCGTACCAGTAAAGGTACCCAAATTTTAAATGTATATATTACGACTGTAGATTTCAATTTATAAACTATGTGTGCACTTCTAGATGCTGTCAAGTCTTCAGGCGGGGAAGTATTTTGAAATACCTTTATTAACCCTCAAATTTGACTACATAGATTGGTTATGGATATATCCTCCTCTTATCCTTGGCCGCAATTCATATTCACTACATATCGCTTAATCTAAATTACTTTACATATCAAAGATATTCTTACCTTGCATACGCCTCTTATTCTAATATATCTCGTATTTAGGATCTATCACATCTCAAAGCTTATCTCCTTTCATATATCATTTATAACAAACTCTTTCATTACTTATTAAAACTTACAATATACTTTTTAGGGGTGAAAACATCACTATCTTAGGATAGCAATCTAAACATCATAGTTTGCAGCCGAATCAATCTATTCTTAAATATTACTTAAAAATTATTCATATTCCATTGAATAAAATCGGCTGACATATCCTTATACCTATATTCAGTTAGTGAAAATCAGCTAACCATTATCATCTTGTCTAAGGGTACAGGCTTCACATCTTTCACTAGCTTATAAGCAACTGAAAGCGGTATGAATAAATGCGTGGCACCAGGATCAATTAAAATAATTACTTCATTATTCGCAACCTGTGTGGTATCTTCCACCACATCAGATGAAATGTCAGTAGTGTCCTTGTCCAAGGAATACACTTTCCCTCGTCCAACATCTTATTTTCGTGGTAACTACCACATATTCTACACTGTTCCGTAGCAGGTCAGGGTCCTCCAATCACAATACCCCTTATAAGTGTTGAAATTAGATACACTAGGGCCTTACCAATCATCTTACCCCGGACTCATCAGCTCTAAACTTTTACCAAACTACCTTTTTCCCATTCTAACATCTCTATCATTCTCTATTCTCTTTTTGTCTCAATTTCGACCCTTACTACCTTTCCCAATTACAAAGGCGTGCAACTCATGATCTTATTCACACAACTGTAGTGTGTGCACTGCCTCGACATAGGTAGTGATATCTAACGGGGCCAATCGAACTCTAATTGATAATCCGAGCCCTTCTATGAACTTTCAGACATCCCAACTCTCACTGTTCATAGTGTCGGGGTTATATCTGGGCAGGTATATAAACTGAGATTCATACTCGTTATTCAACCAATTTCTTTCGGTCAGAGTAAAGAATTTTATCTGTAATCTCCTTTAAGGAGTGTTCGAGATATTCTGTCACCGGAATACATCTAATTATTTTCCATGTCCATTCTGGATGTCTAATTCTTAAGATGGGTCGAGCGGACTTCCACCAATGCTCCAACTCGCCCTCAAATCTCATACTTACTCTAAGCAATTAGCTCTTATAATATTCTTCACACTCCGCTCCAACCTCACGAAGCGTATCTTAATACTGTCCGATCTCTCTGTCGAACTCTGTCCGATCTCTCTGTCGGACTCTGTGAGACATGCCAAACTTTAGCCTCCACTTCAATCTCATCTTGAGTCTCATGTGGGGACTCAGCACGACTCTCGGGCCTACCTCTACGGCCTCAAGCTCGTGTACTTGCCCCTCTACCATAGCGGCTATCAGTTAATGAGTCTATTCTTGCATTCAAAATCAAATTCTTAGCTGCACTTCCATCTCGATATACACAATTGTATCTAAAAAAAGGCACAGTACATGGGGATATAAACTTCCTTAACCACTAACATCGACTCATATCAGGCCAACTCAGCTCTGATACCAAAAGCTGTCACGACCCAAATTACCTAAAATCACTACAAATTTTTCACTTTTCGTTTATTTTTTAATTCTTAACTTTCTCTCATCGTGACCATCCTACAAACAATTGGGCTATGATTCGGTGTTAATCACCTCTCACCTATTTACCATTCCATTTCCATAATCACATTCACATATAAGAGTTTACTATATTTTGACTTTAACTATGCAAACACAATGGTATTTACATAACCTTACATCCCCGACATCATATACGTTTACAATACTGTGCATTACATGTTCAGATACAAAATTATACAAATGTGTATACCTGACTCTCGATAGGAAGCAGCGGATACCAAGATTACAAGTCCTTAGCCATTCACTAACTACTGCGAGTCCTCTGAAAAGATGAAAAAATAAGGGGGTGAGCAAACCACACGCTCAGTAAGGTAATTATGCAAGTTAGTAGATAGCTCCACTATCTACATGCTCATAATGCCATGCCCTTAAAATCCATTTTTTTCATTAAAATCCCAAGCACTAAATCATGTATGTCATCAATGACTTAGTTTATAAAACTGTTCATGCATATATAAATCTTACTACTTATGCATCAATGGCATTTTATGTGACATCATTAAATCATACTTAACATGAGGTAAATCAAGATCATGCCATGTAAAACAAATCATGAGAAACAATTCTTTTCATGAATTTATCATTAACGCAAGGAAAACTCATCATGCTACTGCATTTAAATCACTTTATTAAAACTGCAGTATAAAATAACTCGAAGGGGTTAAGCATCTCATTAATCAAACTCATTAAAATTCTTTAAAAAACTTCAGTTATAAAATACCCTTCTTTCAGGGTCATGTATCATAAAATCCTCTAAAAATATCTATCAGCATAGTAGAAAATCATAAATTCGGGGGCCTAACCCCTCCCTCGGGTCTACCCTGGTCTATCGAGACCACAAATTATATCATGTGAGACATGTAGGTGACTATATCAGTAACAACAAGGACTATGGCCATAATCTAGTGATCCTTGGCTACATGGTACCTAGTGTGTGGGGTATCACACCTGAAACGGGAGGTGGGTCGGTTCTACTTGCCAAAACAACATAACATTAGGATTGCGAGGGCAAGACTTGCTGCCTCGGGCTAATACCACTCCACTCCAACAATCCCCACGGTACAACATACTCCGTGTGACATACACGGTACAACGTACTCCGTGAACCCAAGCTCAGTCAAGGATGCTTGCAATTGGTCTTATCCACCCATACCATCTCTGTCTCAGTATGCACATGTAGGCATATCATCTCACTGTGACACACAGTCTACAAGAGGCTCCAACACGACTATATGTATGCCATATAATTCCCTATGCGAGCGAAGCTCTAGCACGGCTCCATGCATATTCATGATATCTGAAAATCTCGTGCGAGCGAAACTCTAGCACGGTTTTATAAAAATCAGTAAAATCTGCGTACGAGTAGCACTCCAGTACGACTTTAAAATGAGTTATAAATTAATCCATAGAAAATCACGTGCGAGCAAGCTCTAGCACGTTTTATGCATAAAATCCATCAAAGCCTCGTGTGAGTTACACTCCAGCACGAATGAATGCTCAAGTAAATCAAAACTTCGTACGAGCAATACTCTAATACGGCTTTATGCATAAATACATCAAATCTCATGTGAGGTACACTCCAGCACGGCTTTATGCATAAATAAATCAAATCTCGTTCGAGTCATATCAAAATAGGATGCGAGCTAAGCTCCAGCAACTCTCATGCATGTCAAATCATTAAAACTAGTGTGAGTAATCGCTCCAGCACCTTTTTATGCATATCAAGTCAAAACCAATCAAAACAAGGTGCGAGCTAGGCTCCAGCACCTCTCATGCATTTCACAATAGTAAAAATCAGTGCGAGCAATAGCTCTAGTACATTTTATCCACATGATGTCATACAAATCGGTGCGAGCAACCGCTCAAGCACATTTTATGCACACTCACAAACTCAGATATAGTGCGAGCTATACGCCAGCACTATCTGTTTCCATATAAACTTGATAGTTGGCCCATTTTCAAAATAATTTTCATTTAAATCTTAATAACACTTACGTAGTGTTATATTGTGAAATTTATGCAATTACTGGCCAATCTATCGATTTGCTTTGCTTAAAAACCAAGAAAATTCCTTAAATCTGATAATTCCTTAAATCATGCATTTCATGCATGTCATGCTTTCACCATCCTTAGGTGAATTCCCTCAATAGGAGTAAAATAGCATTTTTACCTATTTCGAGTCCTTAAAATCTTTAATTTATTTCTAGGACCTTTATACATATTCAGTGTATACATACATATTCAGTGTATACAAAAATTATTAAAATACACGTAGCTACCTCTAGCTACTCACACAATTCCCTTACCTCATTTTTCTATACAGTCTGGCCTTTATACTGATGTCTCGTCACTCAGTTCGATTTGTTCTGAATCCAATCTCCGAAACTGCGAATAAATATTCATTAGGTCAAATACAATACAATTAATTGTATTTCATATTTTCGGGGTTTAATTTAAATTATTGAGCCCGTTTACCCATATTGGGCCCGATTGCACCATAATGGGCCTTAATCAGCCTTAAGCCCGTTTTTCACTTACTATTCACATCATCGAAGCCTATTGGGCTCATTGGGCCGACTAGTATTTATTGAGCCTTATTCTAAACTCTCGAATAGCTTAATTAGTTATTTACGACAATTTATCTCTAATTCCAAAATATAATTCATTTTATGCGAAAATTAAATCCGTAATTTATGCGATAATTTCTAACACGCATAACGATGCAAAAATTATCGTAAATAAGGGTTACTTACTCGAGATTCCATGATAGTATGCAAATTGAGGCTGTCTTGAGCTCTCGTTTGACGTCAATTGTCGAGCTACACAATTAAATATTTTTTCGGGTAAACTTTCAGTTGAATATTAGTCAAATTAAATATTTCAAAATTTAAATCAGTCAATTTCGATCGCTTACCGACTTACCCGTAGCTCAATTGCATCACTGGGATTTTTCCCAAATTTTCCTGTTTTTCTTATTTTTTTCCTTTTCTTTTTGGTTGAACCGGTCCGGTCCAGTTCAGCACAGAAGCTTCCTCACTGAACCGCCGACTGGTTCAGCTCTTTTTGGTCGTGTCGGCATTGTCCGGCTGGTTCTCGCCGTGCTACTGCCGCTGTTCGATGCGTCTCGACCAAGGGACCTCTCGGCTGGCCTCGATCGGAGCCAACTCTCGTCGGTGGCAGCCGAATGCTCTCTTTTCCTCCGCGGCTTCCTCCCTTCGATCCATTGGATTTCAACGTCGGTGGAGCGCGTCCTTACCATTGGTGGTTCGCGTCAACGTCCTCTTCCTTTTCTGGTGGTTATGGTGCCTGGTCCGTCGCCGGTGGTGGCTCGTCGGTGCTCTCTTCCTCGGCAGCTTCGTTTCAGATTTTGGTTTCGTGCAGGTTTCTCTCTCCGCGATTTTTCAATTCAGTTTCATTTTTATTTATTTATTTATAATTTATTTTTATTATTATTTTAATCATTAAAATAATAATAAAAATCTCACATATCCAAAAAATCCTATTTAATTCATTTAATCAATAAATTAATTTATTAGTCTGAGTTTGCCTTTTCAGTATATTTTTCTAATATTTTAGAGATAGTTTTCCTAGGTGAAAATTTTGATTAATTCCAATAAATTCATATCTTGATCAATTTAATATGAAATTTAATTATTTCTCCGTTATTGATCAAGATTTCTCATTTCCATATTTTAAATGAAATTTTCTTGTCAAATTAATACTGAATTTTGATTTTTGGCTGTTTTACCCTTACACGTGTTCAGGACTACCATTTCAATCCTTCATTTGATCTTTTCTCATTTCGTGTTTTAAATAAAATCGGGTCTTATAGCCAATAATTTTGACAGCTTCAGAAATCACCTTTGTCAGCTGATCGGACTGCAAGAGTGAGCAGAACAGAGGAAGAGAGGTCACTTGATGTGATCCAAGGTAAGAGAATTTCGTGAGTAGCTAGAGATGGCTACACGTATTTTGAGTAGTATTTCGATACTATATCTTATATGAATGCCCATGAATAGGCTTAATGTGTGTGATAGTGATTAATGAGATAAAGTGTAATTTTATCCAAAAATAGGATAAAAAGCCTGAGAAGCATGTTGTAACCCTTCATTCATGAGTTGCATGATAGGATGGCTAATGTTTTCATGTATATGCGAAAATAGCACAATTAAGTGCTAATTTGATTTGAAATGAGAGAGTTATGATTTGAATAAGCCATCTATTTGGTTTTGTGCGAAAACCATAAGTGCTAGAGACTACTCGCACTCTATTTTGAGATGTGCATCATAAAGCATTGGAGTGTATACTTATGCTTGATTTTAATGCAATTTTATGCATGTTAGAGTACTGGGAGCATAACTCATACTTAGTTTGTGATTGATGCATATAGAGTATTGGGAGCTTTGCTCATACTCAGTTTTACATGATAGAGTACTGGAAGCATTGTTCGTATTCGACTTTTCATGAGTTATACATGATATCGTACTAGAGCGATAACTCGTACTTGATTTGAAAAGAGAATTATGCATTAACCTAGTGCTAGAGGTTACTCGCACTAGTGTTTGATATTTTGAGATGCATACACAGTGTTTAAGAGGCGGAGTGTTGATTGTGAGTCACACTCAAGACGCACACTGTAGTTTTTATGTGATATACAAGACATGTTAAAGAAAAATCGCGACAATTTCCTCCGTGTAGACTGAGTGTCACACTGTTGAGATGTTCGCACGTGGATTTAGAGACGTGGCATTTATTCCATAGTGTGAGGACTAAGACTTATGGCAAGCACCCCGACTATGATGTATTTCCATGGTGTGAGGACTAAGACCTATGGCAGGCATCCCGACCATGAGGAGAGGATCCACGGGTGTACGTTGTACCGTGCGAATGGCATGGAGTACATTGTACCATGTGTTGTGTGGAGTTTTGGAGTTGAGGAGTTTATAGCTGGTGGTTGTGATGGAATGCCCCCCTCCCATTGTAGCAGTGATTACTCGCACACCGAGATCTGTGTTGCCTGAGATTTCACATTATAGGATATGACCATAGTCCAGGAGAGTATTGCATTAGCCACTAAGTCTCGCATGATATATCACTTGTTTTCATGATACGGTTAGACCTGAGAGAGATAGGTCGAAAACCGATTTGTGTTGTGTTGTGAACTGCCATATTTACTGTGATTTATGTGTAGATGGCAATGATTTCTATAAAGGCATTCCGAAATTATAAATATGCACTGTTTTGCATGAATGCCTATATTTGATAACTCAGCATGATTTTAAGTACATGGAATTTATTCTGTACTATTATTACATCATTTTGATACATGCTTTGAGATGAGAGAAGGAAAGGCAAAGCCTTATTTTTAGTAGATAGTGTGGACGTCTACTTGCTTGCCTGATTTCCTTACTGAGCACTTTGTTTGCTCATCCCCTTTATTTTCCACTCTCTACAGATAATCCGCAGTAGATTGAGTCCGGCTGAGGTATAGCATTCATTGTATTTGCTGCCTATCCATCATACGAGAGGTATACACACTCGAACATTTTGTACTGAACAATGTATAAGCACAGTTATGTAAACAATTGTACGGTCGAGATGTATATGTACAAATACTGTATAACAGTTTATGTTATCGAAAAGAATACAAAATTATATGTATATTGTGAATAAATGTGAGTGGGTGACTAATATCGAATCACAGCCCAACTGTTAGGAGAGAAAGGTAAGTAAAGTAAAAAGTGAAAAATTTATAGTGGTTTTTGGTAAATCACAGATTGAGGTCGTGACATTTCCAGACTATTTGCAATGATCACTTTTTACACCTGCCGTGTAGTTGACATAGACTGGTGGACACGAAACTTTCCCTAGGCTACATCTGGTACAAGAAAATGTATACTCTTGTATTTATTGTCAGACATCCTGTATAGCATAGACAATGGATTATAAAGAATATTTTGGGATATAATCTAGGCAAGTATGTATGTAAAGTTATCAACTTACATTTTGTATAATAAAATGTAATGGTTACGAGAATCACTGTTAATTATGAAAAAATGTTAAAATCAACTGATTGCGGATACAAACTGTGTTTGAAACATTGCAGGGAGGGAAGTTCATAAATAAGTCGTTATGTCAGTTAATTTTTGCAAAATGAAAGGTTAAGTAATTGACACTGACAGGAATGCAACTTAAGCGAGAAATTAAGTAAAAGTTAGCTCATATTTCCATGTTTCCGGGGCATGACATTTAATAAACATGTTAAAGAACCATGATCTTCTTGCATGATATTGATACATGTCACAAGGTAAACAACTTGGACCTAAGCAAACAGCTTTAAATGAATTGAGTAGTAACCTACTTGGTAACATAAACCTACACTACATATTGACAAACTTATAAGTAAAGAGAAAGTTAGCCAAAAATTTTGCTTTCAGGATTGTTACATAATAGATTTTATTTATGTTTTTAGTAATTGTAAAAATAAAATAATAAACTTTATTTAATTAAATCACTAGTTATTAAGTAAAAAATAAATAAATTAAAATAAAACTTTTACTACTTAAAATAAAAATGAAATAAATATAAAAATTTCACAAAATAAATAAATTGATAAGAAATAATATTTTAGTATATTTATAAAAATTTTTGAATTTATTGAAAGGTAAAGTGAAAATGTAAAAAAATTCACTAAAAAAATGTTATTAAAATTGTTACTTTTTGAAAAAGTTTTGATTTATATCTTTATAAAAAAGCTCAAGTTTGCTTCTTGCACAATTTAAAAGTTTTAAAATTTTAAGAGCTAAATACTTGGCTCTTGGCCAAATATGCATAGAGTCCAAATCTATTATAAACGTTTATAGTAAAATAAAAAGTTGAGAGCTTATAAGTGTAAACTCCACGAATTCTCTTGTATTCGAATTTAATTACGATTAGTAAAGTACACAAATGGAATTGGAAATATGCGTATTAGAGGAAAATTAATTGAGGTTATATTTTTAACATGGGAGACTTATGTGAATTTAATTACTTAATAATTTTAAGTTGAAGAACAAATAATTGTGAGAAATGGAAATAAACTTTTATCAGCTAGATTAATGTATGAATATTCATTCATGTCAAGTAAGTATAAATAATAGACTAATTATACATTGAAAATAATACATGACGAATTATTAACAAACTACATCAAAATTAGTAAATAAATTAATTAATTAATTAAAAAAATTAATGATTAATGGATAAAAGAAAAGAATGAAGTGAAATGATGATGGTGTTGTATAGTAAAGGAACGTGGGAAATGATAGCCAAGGATTAGCTTTATATATATATATATATATATATATATATATATAATTGTTTAGGTATGATAAAAGAACAGTCATGAATAAGGATAGAGATGATGGCAGTAAAAAAAAAAAAAAACGTGAGAAAGTAGTCTGATAGCTGGCAGAATTGGCAGTGAAAAGAAAGAAACGAAACTGCTATGACCCTGCTACTGTTAATTGTAGCAAAAGAAATGAAAATGAATGAGAGAGGGCAGATAACAAGAGAAGAAAAAAAATGATGGGAGCAGTTTGATAGTGGCCTAAACACGAAAAGAAAACACGGGAGTGTGGCAGAAAACTGATCTTACGTGCGATTAGCTGAAGGAAAGAGAATAAAAAGGAACTGAAAATATAAAAGGGCAGGAAACAATATAAGGAGACTGTAGTGAATTGAGATTGACTAAGAAAGCTGTTGGAAAACGGGGCATGACCAAACAGAAGAGAGGGGCACCAAGTAGACCGAAAAGAAAAGGGATAAAGTGGTGAGAGATGGTCTGCTTAGCAGGTACCATTTGGTGAAAAAAAAAAAATTGGAATGAAAGGAAGACGTGATGGCCTGGGAGCAGGAAATATGCTTGGCTGTAGAAAGAAACCGAAGCTGCCGCAGGGTGGCTAATCTTGCAGGAAAAGAGGCGTGTGAAGTAATCTGCAGCAGTCGGTAGAACAATATATATATATATATATATATATATACAGTAACACGACTCAGTGGAGTAGTTGTTAGGAATTACAGCAGGAGGAAGAGAAACTAAAGAAACCCAGAACAAAGGTGAAGGCTAAAATTGGGGAAATATTGTCCAAGAAGAAAGTGAAGTAGTAAGCAGCAATAAAGAACTATCGGGTGGCCGGGTAGCTTCAAGGGGAGCCTCTTTGCTGGGGAATCTGACAGTCCGGAAGTGTGGAAAATAGAGCTAATTTAAAATTTTTTCTTAAATTGAACTTCCTACTCGAAGTGCATTCCTGTACAGTGTCAATTAATCTCATATTTATTCGTTATTAAACTGCTTATACTTAATTATACTTATGCCGTTTTCTAACGAAAATTCGGTAGCATCTGCCTTTATATTTATCACTATCCTCCTACAAATTTAAAAAGCAGTTCAATATCCACAATCCAGTTGATTTTATTTCTATTTCATCAACCAATATCCCAAGGATCTCTCAACATCAACATTTACTTAACCAAATAACATGATATCAAAATAAACCCACTTTTCTAATTTATATACATATACTATCCTGATTACACTTAAATATAAGTGTTTGCATTACATAATTGTTTGGATACAAAATGAATTGAATTATACCTCACGCGTGTACAAGCAATAGCCTGGGGAGAGTCTCATCCACCAGCCTATGTCACGTACGCAGCAGGTACTTGCGCTCACTGTAAATAATCTGTGGGGGAGGAAAGGAAGGGAGGGTGAGCTTCAACTAGCCCAGTAAGGAGTGCAAATGAGATTTAGAAATCATCATCAAAGCATAAGTGCAATAATAGCATAATTTCACATAATTATAAACACGTGATTAAAATCACAATTCATCAAAACATTATTATCTCATTTTCACAGCACGACATATCTCAAAATAGTTATGGAGACTAGGCATAATATAAGGGTCATGAAAGCAATCATCACATCATCCTCAACGAGGGCATCCTCAAATGAGGGAATCATCTACCTGTGGCCATGACATCGCTGTATACTGGATCAGAGTCGTACAACCTCGGCTCTACGCTACCAAAACGGAGCCAACTCAATGCTACAATAGTGGAGTTATTGTGAGACCCAGGCCTAGCAAAGCCTCAGCGTCTACTCAACCAGAGTGGAGGTATCTCAACGCTACCAAAGTGGAGTCATGGTAAGACTCGGGCCTAGCAAAGCCTCGGCGTCAACCAGAGCAGAGGTATACACCGATGTGTAAGTTTCATGATGGCCTTTAGTCTAAAAAAATGCCATTATTATGGTGAAAATAGTTTTGCCTTCACGTAAAGTTCATAATAGTTTTGCTTTATAAATCTCATTCAAATATAAAGTATATTTGTTCGCAAACCATTCAAATCATGAAACCAAGCTCAAACCAGCAAAACATGCACTCAAGTAAGAAATCTCAAGTTAAACACTTTTCTCAAAAACATATGCACATTAATAAAATGTTTTCATGCTACCAAACCATTTTTGTTTTTATTGGTAAAGATCACAATGCACAAAATGGTTGCATCCCTTACCTCTTGCACCCTGGGTGGTGTAATATTCTCGGGTCCCGGACTAGCCTTGATTAACGTGTCAAATTCCCAAACTGCCCAAAATAATGTCAAATCATCAATTATAACTCAATAGCACCTCAACATGCTTAACAAGTATTTAGTTTCATAAAGTTGACCAAGTTTGACCTTTTTTGCTAACTTTGCCCATTTTCTCGGTTTTTCTAATAAAATCTCGATTTAAGCTATTTCATTTATTTTCTTTCCCCAAATTTTTAGGCTTATCAACTCAATAGCTTAAACATTTATCCCATACTTTATTTAACCACTCAAAATAGCCAAATTGGTCAATTTCCACTCTTTTTTGATTTTTCACTTAACCAGGCTATAAATCGAGTTTCTTCATTATTAAATAAACATCTAATAACTTTAAATCAAACCACATTTCACCATTTACCTAAAGACCCTAGGCTGGCTGAAATCAACAATACCCATACAAATTATTTCCATCAATTTCATTTAACTAAAAATGCTTAAAAACAACCAAACATCAACATATCTCTTCATCTTCATCATTCATCAACTTCTCTCACCTTTGAGCAATGTTGACCAAGCTTTTGAATCTCCAAATTGTTCTTCAACTGTAAATCAACAAGTTTAAATCTTAAAATCATCCAAAACAACAACAAAATCCAACAAAAAAAATTTAAAATCAAGCTTTCTCTCACCTCATGAACAAAACAGTTTCTGTCCCTGAACTTCTCTCTAGTTTTTCACCTAGAAAATGACCTTAAATGTAGCTGATATTTAATATGTTGTAGAGGGTTCAATAGGGAAGAATCGGTCCTCCTTGACCAAACTCATAAAATGGCTGGAAGAGGCCTTAAAAAATCGTGGATTCCTCTGCCCTTAAGAACGCCTGCGTTGGGAAGATGATGACGGTTCTCTTAATTGGCTGATGATTTTTGGGTGATTCTAGCACCCAAATAAAGCTTATGAAGTAAGGATTAAATCTGGAAAATTCAAGAATTTTTGGGCCTTGGGAAGGGCTTTAAATTGGGCCTAAATTGCTGATGGGTCAAGCTGCCTGAAAAGGGCAGTCCACTAGTCCAATTAGAAAAATCCTTAAAAAATATTTTTAGTCCAATTTATTTCAAATTTTCACTTCTCATGTGTCCTACTATGTCTCTAGTATCTCTCATAAAAATTTGGGGTCCACTTGTTTGAGAACATTTTCCCGATTGGGCCCATTTTATGCGATTAGGTCCATACCGATCCATAAAACTTAAGGTTTTCGGTTGACTTTAAAAGTTCATTTAGCCACTAAAACCTCAATATTTCCATTCTATTTTTTATTCCTCATGTTAATTATGTCTTATGTGAATTTCCTACAGTCTCAGAATAATTTCTTTGAATTTCTAGAATTTATTCCGGATTTATTTCTCTTATGGGGCCAATTTGCTCGCTTTATCGTAAACTCGAGTTTTACCAACTTTTTCACTTCTAACTTCTTAGTTTCACTTTTTAATCATCAATTAATACTTTAATTCACATTTTATGAATAATACTTAGACTCGAGTTTTCACCTTGAAGTACGTGCCTCAAGCCTCATGCCACTATCCCGGGCTTTGCTCGAGCATGTTGGGCCCTACATGAAAATTCACATAAATCTTAGACCTCTCATCATAACTTAAAATTATTAGTAGTGGGGGGAAAATTTAGGTTTCACAGGGAAGGATTCAAAACCAAAAACAGGGGCTGCACGGGACCTTCTCGGACATTGGTAAACTTGACTGATGTGGAGGCGAGAACAAGAGGAGACGATAGTTGGACGCCTGGAAACAGGGACAGTGGAAGGGCACTGGAGTTGGCAGAAACATGGACCATGAAAGGGTGGCAAAAACGTGGTTGATAGAGGAAATGACAGTGATGAGAAAAGGAGGAAGACGATGAATAGTGGGCTGTGAAGAAGAAAGGCAAAAAGGCGCGAAAAGAAAGAAATAAAAAAAAGAATATATATATATGTGTGTGTATATAATTTTATATATATATATATATATAAATATATATATAAATATTAGTGAATAGAAATAGTGGAGATAGAAAAGAGTGCAAAGAGAATTTCGAAAACCCCGGAGGAAAAACGGTTCGAAAATATTGGTTCGAAACTCTGGAGAAATGAACCGATTAGGACATACCCATAAACTCACATCACTGAAGCATTGAAGACTACTGATAGACACCGAGGTAAGGGAAATTGTTGTTGAGTTAATATATTTTGAAATGACAAAACAAGTAAATTCAATAATATAAAGATGATATAAAAACATGTTTAGAGGTTATCAGTACCAGAAATTAAGTTCCTGGAGATGAGAGATCGATCTGGTGATATGAGAGATCGATCTCCTGGGTTTTCTAGGATGAGAGATCGATCTTATGAGGATATGAGATCGATCTGCTATGGTTTGAACCTATACAAAGGTATTGAGAAAGCTGAGATCGATCTATCGATCTATCTAAATACAGGATGTTGATGAGATCGATCTGGTATAGGAAGAGATCGATCTCCCCTAAAACAAAAGGTAAAGGCAGTGATCGATCTGTAAGATCGATCTGTACGCAAACAGAGAGTTCATGAGATCGATCTGGTATAGGAAGAGATCGATCTCCTCAAAGTCAGAGAGATAAGGAGATCGATCTAGGTTGATAAGAGATCGATCTCCTCACTACGAGAATACATGGCAGATCGATCTATAGATCGATCCTGCCTCAAACAGAGAGATTGGAAGATCGATCTGCCTATTCAAAAGATCGATCTGCTCTAACATTTTCAAATTGTGAGATCGATTTACTTATATATAAGATCGATCTCCTTGCTTCAATTTGCCTTGATTTTGCAGGAATTATAACTAAGAGATTGATCTGGTCAAGATGGCAGATCGATCTGGCATTCTACTGGAGGTACCCAACGGCTATTTCTGCAAAAATCTCAACGGAAAAAACAACATTAAATGCTCCAACTACCAATCCTTCAGTATATAATCAAGCATTGAAGACACTGAGAAGTGAGACACCATTGCTACACATTCTGTACATTCTCAAGAGTTTAATTCCTACATTCCATTTGTCTTCAATCCTCATATATTGAGTTTGTTGTATAAGCTTGAGTGCAAAAGCTGTATTTGTCCTACCCACATAAAAAACTTGATATTGTATTCATCCTTGCTTTAAGAGAGAAGAGGATTGTTCCTCAGTGAGATAAACTTTGTAAAAGGGTAAATACATCTTGTATAAAAAGGGTAGAGAGGTTATTCCTTAACCTGAAAAAGGGAGTGTGTAACTTTCATTGAAAGTGAGAAAGAAAGCTCTTGACAAGAAGGTTAAGGAGAGAGGACATAGGCAAGAGATTAGCCGAACCTCTATAGACTACTGTGTTTGATATTTTCTTCCTTATCTTGCTTTAATTTGTTTCATTACATTATATTGCTTATTTGTTAATTAAGTTCAAATTAGTTTAAATTTGCCATTAACATTAGAAAACAGATTCACCCCCCCTCTCGGTAGAGTCATCAATTGGTATTAGAGCTAGGACTCTTTGATCACATAGGAATAACTTCCTACGAGTTAGAAACGATCTAATGGCTCACAACAATGTAGCAACCAATTTAGTAGGAGAGGGGCATTCTACGGTTAGGCCTCCAATGTTCAATGGTGAACATTATGCTTATTGGAAAACTAGGATGATGTTGTTCATTCAAGCAAATGATTATGAGGTATGAAGGGTTATAACTAAAAGACCTCAAATTCCTACTAAAAGAATAGAGGGAAGAGATATCCCTAAAGAAGAGGATGAGTGAGATTCAAATGATGTTAAATGTGCTCAGCTGAATGCTAAAGCCATGCACACCCTATTTTGTGCGTTAGGGCTAAATGAATATAATAGAGTCTCCGGTTGTGACAATGCCAAGCAAATTTAGGACAAATTGGCAACCCAAGTAAAGGAGACTAAGGTAGGAATGCTCACACATGACTATGAGCTATTTAGGATGAAGGAAGGAGAATCAATTAGTGATATGTTCACTAGATTTACTGATGTAATTAATGGATTAAAGTCCTTAGGAAAAATCTACTCTAATATAGAAATGGTCAAGAAAATATTAAATAGCCTACCAAAATCATGAGAAGCTAAAGTGACTGCAATTGAGGAATCTAAGGACCCTCACACATTGTCTCTAAATGAATTAATAGGATCACTACTCACATATGAGATGAAGTTGAGAAGAAATGAAGAGCCACCCAAGAAAGTGGGAGTAGCTCTGAAATCTACTACTCAAGAGGAGAATAAAAATGAGAGTGGTAGTGAAGAGGATCTTGAGATGGCAATGTTTGCCAAAAGATTTAACAAATTCATGAGAATGAGAGCAAGTAGTAGTGGTAGAAGAAACCACAAGAAAGATCAAGAAGAGCTAGGTAGAAAGGATACCATAGTGTGGAATGTAAAAAACCTGGACATATTAAATTTAACTGTCCTCTTCTTAAAAGGTCCAATGATAGGTTCCACAAAAAGAAGGCAATGGTGGTAACATGGAGCGACAGTGACTGCTCCGATGATGACTCAAATGAGGACAATGCCAACTTGTGATTCATGGCTATTGAGGATGAAAAGGTAACTTCAAACCTCAATGAATACTCTTTTGATGAATTGCAAGATGCCTTTGATGATCTTGCATTGGAATATGAATGCATGAGTATGAAATATAAAAAGATAATATCTAAATTGAAGAAAGAAAATGAGTTAATGCTAGAGGACAAATTAGAATGTGAAAAGAAACTAGAAATTACAAATCTTGAAATTTGTGACCTAAAAGAAAAAAATAGTAACTTACATAATTTTTTTAATAGGTTCTATATGGGTCAACAAAAGTTAGATAACATGCTAGAAACTCAAAGGGCATTCTTTGATAAAAATGGGTTAGGATATAATGCAAAAAGTAGAGAGACTCATCTCAAAAGCTTCATTGCTAGAAAGAGCATGAATAAACCTTCAACTATTTGTTCATATTGTAATAGAAAGGGATATGCATCACATAATTGCAATATGAAGAAGACCACTCTTAAGGGAAAAATAATAAAAAGAATTTGGGTTCCAAAAGAAGTAATTAACTCAAAAGATATTAATGCTTTAGTAAAATGGATCCCAAAGGGATCAAGAATTGCATACACTAACCTCAAAGGACCCAAGAGAATTTGGGTACCTAAGACATAAGTTTAAATTTTAATTGTAGGTGATTGAGCATTGCCACAAAGCTAAAACAAAGGAAGCTTGGTACTTGGACAGTGGATGCTCAAGGCACATGACCGGAGATAGAAGCCACTTCAACTCATTTAAATCGAAAGTTGGTGGAGAAGTCACATTTGGGGACAACTCCAAAGGCCAAGTTGAAGGAAGTGGTTCAATAGGTAATGACTACTTTTCATTAGAAAATGTATTTCTTGTTAGGGGTCTAAAACATAACTTACTAAGCGTTAGTCAACTTTGTGACAAAGGTTACAAAGTAATTTTTGATTGCTTGAAATGTCACGTTATAGATCCTAAGTCAAATAAAGTTCTTTTCCTAGGTCATATGCAAGGTAATATATACATTGTCTATCTTAATGAACTTAAAAATGAAAACATATGCCTAATGGTAGACAAAGAAAAAGAACCTTAGTTGTGGCATAGAAGACTAGGTCATGCTAGCATGCATGTGTTATCCAAGTTAGCTAGAAAAGATCTAGTTATAGGATTACCTAAGTTGTCCTTTGACTATGACAAAATATGTGAAGCTTGTGTTAAAGGAAAACATAAAAGGACAACATTTAAGCCTAAGAATAGTGTATCTACCACTAGGCCTCTTCAATTACTCCACCTAGATCTATTTGGACCAACTAGAACAACAAGTCTAGGTGGGAAACATTATGGATTTGTAATAGTTGATGATTACACTAGGTTCACTTGGGTATTCTTTTTGAGAGTGAAAGATGAAGCTTTAGAAAAATTCATAGCTTATACAAAAGTGACTCAAAATGAAAAAGGATACACAATAACTAGTATTAGAAGTGATCATTGCAAGGAGTTTGAAAATATAGGATTTGATGAGTATTGCAATGATCAAAGAATTAGCCATAATTTTTCAGCCCCTAGGACACCACAACAAAATGGAGTAGTTGAGAGAAAAAATAGAACATTGGAAGAAATGGCTAGAACCATGTTGAATTAAAATAATTTACCTAAATACTTTTGGGCTGAAGCTATAAATACATCTTGCTATATCATTAATAGAGCTATGATTAGACCCATGTTAAAGAAAACTCCTTATGAGCTTTACAAGGGTAAAAAGCCCAATATTAGCTATTTTCACCCTTTTGGCTGCAAATATTTTGTCTTAAATAATGGGAAAGATAATTTAGGAAAATTTGATACCAAGAGAGATGAGGGAATCTTTCTAGGATATTCGTTGAATTCAAAGGCTTATAGAGTATATAACAAAAGAACATTGATGGTTGAAGAATCAATTCATGTAATATTTGATGAGTCAAATGATTTATCTAAAGATTCAACCAATGATGAGGATGTTGGAATATTTGATGAAAACTTGGAGGAAATTCCATACTTAGAAAATGATCTATTAGAAAAACTTGACATAAATAAAGAAGATGAAGAAGAAATAGAGATATTAGAGAGAGAGTCTAGAGCACCAAGAGAATTAGGATATGTAAAAGATTGTGAAATAGTAAGAGATCCAACTCTTGGAGTTAGAACTAGATCATCTCTAAGGAATATGTGTCAATATATAGCCTTTGTGTCTCAAATAGAACCCAGAAATGTCAATGA
This sequence comes from Firmiana major, assembly GCA_033439115.1. Taxonomy (NCBI): domain Eukaryota; kingdom Viridiplantae; phylum Streptophyta; class Magnoliopsida; order Malvales; family Malvaceae; genus Firmiana; species Firmiana major. The sequence continues at coordinate 33,346,903 of CM065907.1, forward strand.
AGCCTTAGATGACAATAATTGGTTCTTAGCAATGCAAGAAGAATTAAATCAATTTGAGAGAAGCAAAGTGTGGAAACTAGTTCCTAGGCCTAGTGATCACTCTATAATTGGAGCTAAATGGATATTCAAGAACAAGATGGATGAAAATAGCGTGATCATAAGAAACAAGGATAGGTTAGTTGCACAAGGCTATAGACAAGAAGAAGGAATAGACTATGATGAAACTTATGCACCAGTAGCTAGATTAGAAGCAATTAGAATGCTACTTGCCTTTGCATGTTATAAAAACTTCAAATTATATCAAATGGATGTAAAGAGTGCATTCTTGAATGGTTTCATTAATGAAGAAGTGTATGTAGAGCAACCTCTTGGCTTTAAAAATAATGAATTTCCTAAACATGTTTTCAAACTATCTAAGGCACTCTATGGTTTGAAACAAGCTCCTAGAGCATGGTATGAAAGGCTGTCAAAATTCTTAATAGAAAAAGGATTCTCAAGAGGAAAAGTAGATACTACTTTGTTTATCAAAAATAAAAATAAGGATTTACTAGTTGTTCAAGTGTATGTAGATGATATTATTTTTGGATCAACTAATGAATCTTTATGCTAAGAGTTTGCTAAGATCATGCAAGGTGAATTTGAAATGAGCATGATGGGAGAGCTCACCTTCTTGTTGGGACTTCAAGTGAAGCAAACAAAGGATGGAACCTTCATCAATCAAGCAAAATATACTAAGGAATTGCTCAAGCGATTTGGAATGGACAATTGTAAACCTCAAGCAACTCTAATGGGCACCAACATCAAGCTTGATAAAGATGAAAGTGGTAAGTGTGTAGACACTAAACTCTATAAGTCTATGATTGGTTCATTGCTCTATTTAACTGCAAGTAGACTAGATATTTTGTTTAGTGTATGCCTCTGTTCTAAATTTCAATCCTCTCCTAGGGAATCACACTTATTAGCAACTAAAAGGATCTTTAGATACCTTAAGGACACTCCCTCTCTAGGACTTTGGTACCCTAAGGACTCCACTTTTGCTCTTCATGCATTTTTTGATGCAGACTTTGGGGGCTACAAAATAGATAGAAAAAGCACTTTAGGTACCTGTCAATTCTTAGGGAATAGATTAATCTCTTGGTTCTCTAAGAAACAAAATAGTGTAGCTCAGTCCACAACTGAAGCTGAATACATAGCAGCAGGTAGTTGTAGTGCTCAAGTGTTGTGGATTAAATAACAAATGAAAGACTATGGTATTGACATGAAACAAGTCTCAATTAAATGTGATAATACCAGTGCCATCAATCTATCTAAAAATCCTATTCAACACTCTAGAACTAAGCACATTGAGATTAGACACCATTTTCTTAGAGACCATGTTCAGAAGGGAGATATAATTCTAGAGTACATTGACACTTTACATCAAATAGCTGATATATTCACCAAACCTCTTGATAGAGATAGCTTTTGTGTCCTTAGAGGTGAATTAGGACTCATGAATGTTCCTTAGGATTGATCTGTTTCAAAAACTTTGATTTCAAGATGTTTTTAAATGAGTTTTTCAATGATTTTTTTGGGCAAAAAGTATGAGAGATTGATCTTCTATCAATATAGATCGATCTCCATACATCAAATGAGCCTAAAGCATAAAGGTTAAAGCTCGGCAGATCGATCTTCTCACCCATAAGATCGATCTTCTTAAGCCTCTGTTAAACAGCAGATCGATCTATGCATTTGGCAGATCGATCTTCTTAAGCCTTTATCAAACAACAGATCGATCTGGGCCCGTGACAGATATATCTCATTAAGCTTCTGTATTCTGAGGATCGATCTTGTGGTACAACAGATTGATCTCTTCAAGCTTCTAGAAATGACAGATCGATCTGTCGCCTTGACAGATCGATCTCCTGTGCCCTGGACTATAAAAACTGCTTAAAATCCCCAATTTTCAAAAATCCCAAATCTTCAAATCCCTAACCCCTGTCGCAACTTAGCCCTCGATTCTTCCTTCCAGATCGATCTCGGTAAGGTCTTCGTCAGATCTTTTCTTCGTTTAATGATCTAGTAACCCACATTGCTAAATCTTTCTCAAAAATTCTTAGTTTTGTGCTAAATTACTCACTATGTCAATTCTAGCTACTGTTCCATTGGTTAGGTTCTTAGTGAACTAGTTTTAAGATTATCTAGAGCGTTTCCACTGTCTAGAACAATGCCAAGACTTAAGAGAGTATGCCAAAAACCTCTTAGACCAAGTGTAGATCAAAGGTTCTCCTCTCAATCAAACCCTCCCTCTTCAGTCACTACCTTTAACAGGTGCTTTCAAACACCTGCAAAAAGGAAAAGATATGAAGAGTATTTTTCAACAATGCCAATTAAACATTGGCGAACCATTGATTTTTCATTCCTCAACTGTATTGATTTTCCTTATCTATCCAAATTTGAAGAATTTGGGTGGCTTCCTTTCCTCAAAATTAATACCCCCGTACCCCCAAACATCATCAGGGCATTCTTTTCTAATGCCGAACTCATCTACGATTTTGATGATACCTGTAAAATCCTCAGTTTTAAAACATTTGTCATGTCTAAAACCTTGTCAATAAACACAACCATTCTAGCTCGAGTATTTGAGTTAAGGGATGAGGGGTTGACCGTGGAAGAAAGTGAAGTCCCTTTAGAATTCGATCTTCCCGGGGATAAGGGGAGTGACCTACCGATGCACGCAAGGTTACTCCACCTTATTATCTCGTGGAATCTCCGTCCATTCGGTACCCGTCATTCCACAATTAGGAGGTTAGATCGCTTCTGGCTCCACCACATCCACTCCACAAGTCAAAAACCCAATCTTGTCCATTTTATCTATGAAGATTGGTTGAAGATCGTACGCGACCAAGCCACCATGATAGTTTTTCCGCAACCATTGGCGTATCTTCTACAACGACTTAGAGTCGTTTGTAGCTGTGAAACGGGTGAAGTGCTCTCCTCAAAGAGTTTCTTAAACATTGGGACACTTCACCACATGGGGTATTACAAGGACTTTTGAGGGGATTGGAAGAAGAAACGAGGACAGCAGCCTGAGGCAGCCATGGAAGAAGACCCATCAGATGAGCTCATGGATCCACCTGCTGCACCTACTGAGGGTCCATCTTCTTCAACTGCTCAGCCCACTGCACCTGCCCCATCACCTGTTGGCATGGAGTCAATTGTGACGATGATCATGGAGCTGAACTGGAAGATAGATGAAGGTTTTGCAAACCTTCATGCCACTCAACAGGCGATGTTTGATGATCTGCAGGTCACTTGTACTCACGTTGAGGAACTTATGGATCAATTTCCTCCTCCGCCGTAGGACATGAATATTAGGAAAAGTTTAGTTAGTTTTCATGTTTACTCCTTGTTGTTTGAAATGACATTTGCTTGAATGAGTCTTTTATGAAATGACAGTTGTTGGGATGTTAATTATAATGGTTTATAATGTGTTATCATTTTGAAATGCCATGACAAGTTGTTGAGAAAATTAACTAACTTGATATCCTTCTTGCCATTGATATGACAAAAAGGGGGAGAAGAATGTTAAGAGAACATGGGTTGTTTAAAACATGTTTAAATGGCTTTAAATACGTTAAAGAAACATGTCTAATGGTTTAAAGGAATGATTAAAATGAGGGGGAGCTAAGAAAGTTAAGAGGACAAAAGCCAAAAGTAAGGGGGAGCTTACAAAAAGGGGGAGTTTATGCACAATGCAAATAGGTAACTAAACATGTTTATTGAATAGGTTTTGTCATATCAAAAAGGGGGAGATTATTGAGTTAATATATTTTAAAATCACAAAACAAGTAAATTCAATAATATAAAGATGATATAAAAACATGTTTAGAGGTTATCAGTACTAGAAATTAAGTTCTTGGAGATGAGAGATCGATCTGGTGATATGAGAGATCGATCTCCTGGGTTTTCTAGGATGAGAGATCGATCTCATGAGGATATGAGATCGATCTGCTATGGTTTGAACCTGTACAAAGGTATTGAGGAAGCTGAGATCGATCTATAAAGGTTATAAGATCAATCTGTCTAAATACAGGATGTTGATGAGATCGATCTGGTATAGGAAGAGATCGATCTCCCCTAAAACAAAAGGTAAAGGCAGTAGATCGATCTGTACACAAATAGAGAGTTCATGAGATCGATCTGGTATAGGAAGAGATCGATCTCCTCAAAGTCAGAGAGATAAGGAGATCGATCTGGGTTGATAAGAGATCGATCTCCTCACTACGAGAATACCTGGCAGATCGATCTATAGATTGATCCTGCCTCAAACAGAGAGATTGGAAGATTGATCTGCCTATTCGACAGATCGATCTGCTCTAACATTTTCAAATTGTGAGATCGATCTGCTCATATATGAGATCGATCTCCTTGCTTCAATTTGCCTTGATTTTGTAGGAATTATAACTAAGAGATCGATCTGGTCAAGATGGCAGATCGATCTGGCATTCTACTGGAGGTACCCAATGGCTATTTCTGTAAAAATTTCAATGGGAAAAACAACATTAAATGCTCCAACTACCAATCCTTCAGTATATAATCAAGCATTGAAGACACTGAGAAGTGAGACACCATTGCTGCACATTCTGTACATTCTCAAGAGTTTCATTCTTACATTCCATTTGTCTTTAATCCTCATTTTTTGAGTTTGTTGTATAAGCTTGCGTGCAAAAGCTGTATTTGTCCTACCCACATAAAAAGCTTGATATTGTATTCATCCTTGCTTTAAGAGAGAAGAGGATTATTCCTCAGTGAGATAAACTTTGTAAAAGGGTAAATACATCTTGTATAAAAAGGGTAGAGAGGTTATTCCTTAACCTGAAAAGGGAGTGTGTAACTTTCATTGAAAGTGAGAAAGAAAGCTCTTGACAAGAAGGTCAAGGAGAGAGGACGTAGGCAAGAGATTGGCCGAACCTCTATAAACTACTGTGTTTGATATTCTCTTCCTTATCTTGCTTTAATTTGTTTCATTACATTATATTGCTTATTTGTTAATTAAGTTCAAATTAGTTTAAATTTGCCATTAACATTAGAAAATCGATTCACCCCCCTCTCGGTAGAGCCATCAATTGTTGTGAGCTATTAGTGGTATTTACACATATTTTAATACTGTTGAATTAAAGATAAAAATACTAGGCTAATTTTATAGTTATCGAAATTATAGGAAATTCTAGCCTCAGTTAAACGGCCTACCCTTACCCGATAAAGTCTGTTTTAATTACGTGATTACCAAAATAGCCCAATTTAATATCTGAAATCGATACCCCTAGTTTTGATTGTCACATATTGTACACTGAGGATTTTGATCGAAAAAGGATGAGCTAACCTCTTTTGAATCGTTTTATGTTCCGAACTGAATTTTAAAAATTGATTTGATTAAAATGAATTGCTTATAATTTAGTACCGATAAAATGTGCTTGAGCGCGTGCTATGTAAAAACCCAATTTTACGGAACTATATGGTTGCGCTACGAGTCAATAATAGGTTAGAACAGTAAATCCGTCTATATAATTTTATTTCTTGGTGACAAATTTAACCAAAACTAATGGTAGTACCTTCCAATTAAATCAACGTAATCGTTCTTTTACAAAATATTCAATGTTCACATTCCCTAAACACATTTCCATATACATTACTGTACTTACAAAATTTAGATACAAAATAGATGTCTATACTGGGTATACCTTTAACATAGTAGAATGCTTTGCTGACGTATGGCTGTGCAAAATAATTTAACTTCCAAAAGCGAGCTCAGCTACTGGTGAGACTCTGTGGAGGAAAGTAAGAGATGAGCTCAACGTTCTCAGCAAGAAAAATAATGTGGTAGGAAGACAACTACTCTATCTACATATATTCGCAAAATAACCCATTCATAAAAATATAAAAAGTTGATGGCAGATTAGTAAAATTCAGAATAAAAAATCAATTTCGGTATCAATATCGATAGATAAAAATTTTACTGTAATTAAATGCAGGATTTTTAAGACTTTATACAGTATTTTATTGTGACGACTGCATGGCACTTTGTTCTTGTAGGATTCAAGAGATGGCCCCCACAGTCTCTTTATACAGTAAAATAATACAGTCTTATATGATAAAATAATTCATAGGGTCAATTCAGTAAATCAAATAGACGAGACAAGGCAGAACATGCTATAAACAGCAATTAGTATGACAATTGGCCAATGTCGGTGACTCCGGGCATCACTGATCAGGTGTGCCGGGAAGTCAATCACCGTGGGAGTGGTCAGCTACCCAAACGGCTTACAGTATAGTATGTCCGAAGACCAGTAATATAGTACATTGTACTCACATGCCTGTTGTACGGTACATCGTACTCCGTGGACCATAGTAACAGCAACAGTAACAGTTCAGTAACAGTAACAATGTAGCAAGACTAATCATCGCCTTTGTCTCAAAATCAGTGCGAGTCAAACCGTGCGACATACAGTCAGCACGCGCTCAAGCACATTTATCAGTACTAATTTATAAGCAAACTATTTTCAACAAAACAGTTCCAAAACTAAGTATAGTGTATAAAGCAATTTAAAAGGGGTTGTCTTGCCCTTTTTCGATCAAAATCCCAGTAAACAATCTATAGTAATTAAATCCGACATTTTCGATTCAAAACCATAATTCACGATATATCAGTGTCTTTGCAAACAAATTAGATTTATAATGGTAAGGCTAGACTGTCTAACTAAGGAAAAAAATCTATAATTTTCACACTTATAAAATTGGTCTAGTATTTTTATGTAATTTCGGTAACTATAAAATTCAGCCTAAAATTTTATATCTATAATTCCACAGAAATTACGAGTAATTATCTCTAGCAGCGCACAAGAATTTTCCTTCCTTAACTCGGTATCTGCCCGTAGTCCTCAATGCCTTAGTGGTGCGAGTCAGCAGGTCCGCTCCAATAGTTTTATTTCTCCAAAATTTCGAATTGATATTTGCATCAATATTTCTGAACAGTCTATCCCTTGGGTTTCCCAAATTTTCTCTGTGCCTTCTTTCCTATCTCTAAATTTTATTTTTTATTTTTACTTATTTATATAACCATTCATATATATATATATTTATATATATATATACCTTTTTATATATATTTCCTTTCGTGCCATTTCCTTTATCCTTCTTTCTTTTATTCTTCTTCTTCTTCACTATCGTCGTTCACCCATGTTTAACGTATTCCTTGTCATTTCAGCATTGCCATCTCTTCCGTCATTCCTTCTCGATTTTCTGGTTACCAATTCACGGAAAGAGGCCCATGGAAACGTCCATCACAGCCACAACGATCAGCACGTAAACAGCATTTGCACCAGCCCCAAATGCGCATGGTCCCTGCCTTCTTAATTTGTCCCTCCTTTAGCCCTGAATGATATTGTTTCAGTACCAGGAGATCGTACAACACTCTTCTATCACCCTGGCGATGGTGGCCTATTATGGCTTTGATCAACTGTCCTCGAGTAGCTTATTTCTTTTCTCAGTCGACCTCTCATTCATTGGTCTTCTTTGTATTTTCTTTTTCCCCACCGAATGGAGCTTCGTTGAAGCTTCTTATGTAAGACCTGTAAATTCCTATGTAATGTGTATAATTTCAGAATGTAGAGACAAGTTGCATTACATATGAATCGCGAGTAATGGATGTTTTTAAGCTCTAAGTGTGAATGAAATGTAAAATGAGTATAGAAGCAAATGAATGGGAGTTTAACTTTGGAAATCTGGAAAAACTACAGCTGGAATATTGCAGAACACAGTGCAGATCGACCTCATTGCAAGGGGAGATCGATCTCATTGCCTTGAATTACAATGTTAGGACATTCTACAAGAGGGAGACCGATCCCTCACTCAAGCAGATAGATCTCAATTTGCCTCAGCTTGGACAAGATCGATCTCCTCCCATAAGGCAGATTGATCTCCTCCCATAAAGCAGATCGATCTTTGTTGGTCTCTGGATAGGCCAGATGGATCTCCTCTTAGGGCCAAATCGATCTCTAAAGCCTTCTGCCTGAACCAGATCGATCATATCCTCTTGAGCAGATCGATCTCATGCTATAGGCAGATCGAGCTCCTGCCTACAATTGTCAAAATTTTGGAGGCATTTAAGCAAGGGGAGATCGATCTCCACCCCTTGGAGATCGATCTCATAATGTGAAATCTATAAAAAGCTCGACAATCCGTGCCTTCTTCCTCAGACATTCACAACTCTTCCATTTTTAACAAGAAAACCTAGTTTCTCACTCTAGATTTTCAACACCTTCTAAAGAGATTTGAGAAAAATGTATTTGAGCAAAGTTGTTGCTTAACAGAAGGAGAGCAATATAGTTGAAAACTAGAGGTTGAATCGATGGATTGAGGGAGAAAAAGAATCTCTCGTCACATTTGGTAAAAAGGAGAAAAGTCAAGCTAGGTAAGATTTCAATGCACCAACTTCTAGTATGATCATCCAAACATTTAGATGAGTTGATTTGGTATATACATTATTAGCTTAAATGTTCAAGTACATACTTAAGTAACCATGACCTAGAATGAGCTTAGTGAGAGAAAGTTGAAATGGCATGGAGTTAATGATGAGTTGAGTATGTAGAAATGTTGATAAGCATGTATAGATGATTTTAAAGTACTTTTGTGAAGTCCATATGTTGGATTAAATGATTATTTAAAATGGATATAAGAAGTGTTTGATAAAATGTCATAGAGAACGAAAATGATGAATTTGAGGTATTGCGAGGCTAATGTCGGTTCAATATGAATCGGTAGACTCGAGGAGTCTAAAGGACTCTCGAGAAACGAATGGAACAATCGAAATGGAATTGAGAGGATATGAGGTCCAAAAGAGGTAGCAAGGCCAAATTTGGTGTAAAATGGCCCTATGAATTGAATTGAAATTCATGAAAATGAGAATTGAGTATATTGAAATACACTAATGTGAGTAGCAAATGCTTGTAACTCCTAAAGATTGAGTTGGAGTCGATAAAGCCAGATCACGAGCATTGAGAAACAAAGGGAAGTGATTCACATGTGATTCGAGGTAAGAGATGCAACATTTTGTGCATATGTATTTCCTTACCGATGAAAATGCTTTGGTAGCATAAAATGAGTTTACAAATGAGCATACTTATTGAGAAAAGTGTTTGTTTTGAGATTTATCACTTGAGTGCATGTTTTGCCGGTTTGAGCTCGATTTTGTGATTTGAGTTATTGTGAGCAAATATATCTTTTTATTTCAAAGAGACTTATAAGCAAAACTATCATGAGCTCTACGTGAAGGCAAAACTATTTTTTGCATAATAATGACATGTTTTAATTTGAGACTAAAGGCTTGTCATGAAACTTACACATCGGTGGATACCTCCACTTCGGTTGACGTCAAGGCTTTACTTGGCCCAGGTCTTACCATGCCTCCGTTTTAGTAACGTGAGATGCCTCCGTTTTGGTAACGTGAGGTGCCTCTGTTTTGGTAACGTGAGATGCCTACGTTTTGGTAACGAGGGATGCCCTCGTTGAGGATGATGTGATGTGATTATTTTATTCATGACGTTTATTCTATGCCTAGTCTCCATCATTATTTTGAGATATGACGTGTTTGTGAAATGAGATAAAGATGTTTTGATGAACTGTGATTTAAATCACGTATTTATAACCATGTGAATTATGCCATTATTACACTTATGCTTCAATGATGATTTTTAAAGCTCATATGAAATCCTTACTGAGCGAAGTTTAAAGCTCACCCTTTCTTTTTCCTCCCCCCACAGATTACTTACAGTGAGTGATAGTACCTACTGCGTACGAGACATAGGCTGGTGGACGAGCTCTCCCCAGGCTATTGTTTGTACACACGAGAGGTATAATTCAATTCATTTTGTAACCTAGACAAATATGTAATACAGACGCTTCTATTTAAGTGATGTTGGGATGTAATCAGTATGATATGTGCATAACAAGTGGATTTCTTTTGATATAATATTAATTGGTTAAGAGATTATGGATGTTTTGAATGATCCTCGGGATATTTGGTTGAAGAGGTTGACTGACACTGTACAGGAATGCACCTTGAATAGGAAGTGTAATGTAAGAAAGTTTTAAATCAGCCCTATTTTTGGCGCTTCCAAGCTGTCCCAGATTTGGTGGTATCAGAGCAAAGGTTGCCTAGTACTGTCAATGTCGAATAAGTGTAAATAGATTACATCCCAAGTGTCTGTAATTGTCTGGTTATGAATTGAATTTAACGGTTAATATTGTAATCGATGTTTAATGTGTATGTGCAGGTACGTAAGAGATAGATATGAGGGGAAAACAAGGTCGTCCCTAGAGGCAGGCATAACCACCTCCACTACCTGAACCACAGCCAGAGAGTCCTAACTCTCAAATTAATCGGCTTGAGCAGGATGTACGCAAGGGTTTGAGCAGATGGCGATGCTATTTGTGCCACATTTTGGGGTTAATGCCTCAGGTACCACATCTACCTCGGCTCCTACACCACCACAGGATCCGCCCTCACCTCCTATATAGACTGACCCAATACCACTCGTCGCGTAGCCTCCGGCACAGACCAAGCCCGATGATGGAGGTAAGGGCCGGTTGAAGGACTTTTTTAAGATGAATTTGCTTATATTTAAAAGGGTGAAGGGTCCAGCAGAGGCGGAGGAATGGTTGACCGAGATAAGGATAGTCTTTGACTTTCTAGGATGCACTGATGCAGAGAGGGTTAGTATGGGTACCTACATGCTTAAGGAACAAGCTCAATGTTGGTGGAATACCACCCAGAGTATATTGACTGCCATCCATCCAATGATTAGCTGGGAGACTTTACAGTTGGCCTTCAGGACCCAGTATATCCCTCGCGCTGCCCAAAGGAAGATGCAAGCAGATTTTTTGAATTTAGTATAGAGTAGCATGACAGTCGATGAATATGAGAACTAGTTCACTTTTTTGTTGAGATATGATCCGGAGACTGTCAAGGATAAGGAGCATCGAACAGAGTGGTTTGTCTATGGGCTGAGACCAATCATTCAAGATAGATTGATGGGGCTCTGCATTAAGAAGTTTATTGATGCTCAGAGACGAGCATAGGAAGTTGAGAAGGGACTAGAGTTGATACAGTCCCAGTTTGAGTCCCGAGTGATAACCAGAGATAAGGGTAAGAGACCTGCAGCTTCCCACTCTGACTTCAGGAGGGGTTCTTTTAAGAGACAAGTGGTCGAGGGACCTAAAGGGAGAGTTGATAGGCCCAGAGTTCCTCCTATTACTATGGAGACCACTCGAGGTGCCAGACCCGACACTAAGATCTGTAGAGACTGAGGTCGGTTGCATGAGGGTACTTGTTTTCGAATACTACGAGGATGTTTCAGGTGCAGGCACATAGGTCACAGGGTGAAGGATTGCCCGCAGCCACATATACCACATCCTCAAGAGCCTCATCGACAACAATCGCAGAGAGTGATCCCCCAGAGACGGGCCACGGCTGCTGTTATGACCTCCCCTCCCGTGACCTACCAAAATCACCACTATTTTTTTTCGCATTTTACTTACCTCTCATTTTGTCATCACTCAACACCAAACCGTTCGGCTGTGATTCGATATTAGTCACCTCAACCATATTCATTCCATAACATACATACATGTCAATACAGATATTCTATTGACTATAAGTATGCTTTTCTCAAAAGTAAACTCATATACTTAAATACAAATACTTGTACATGTACGTCCCTGACCGTACATTTGTTTATATAACTGTGCTTTTATATTGTTCAGTACAAAGCGTTTCAAATGTGTATACCTCTCGTAAGATGGATATGCAGCGGATCAAGGAATACCAGTCCTCAGCCGTGCCAGACTACTGTGAATGCTCCATAGAGAGGGGAAATAAAAAGGGTGTGAGATCATTACTCAGTAAGGAAATCGAGCAAGCAAGTAGATAACCACACTATCTACAAAGTACAATGCTCATGCCTTGAACTCATTTCCTTATCAATTCAACCTAAAGCATGCATCTTGCTTGAAACTCTTATGCAACATATTTATAGATACAAATCGTTAGTTATAAAGATTGAATTTATGTTGGTTTAATAATTTCAGCAGTTTATGCAAAACATTGTATTTCTCATGTAATTTCATAAAATTCACATTTATCATGTCATTCAATTAAATCAAAATAATATGGCATATCATCATGTTAAAAACATGAAAATTTGGGCCTCACCCATCCCTCGGGTTACCCTTTATCATACACAAATTCATATGTTCAGATTATAAAACCATGTGATAAGTCATTTAAGAAATCTCAATTGATGAAACAAGATAGGAGACTACATGTTCCGAGATTATGATCATAACTCATTTTTCGTGATCCTAAGCTACACAGTACTCGGTGTATGGGGTCTCATAATTACTATAACAGGAGGTGGGTCAAATCCTCTACCGTCAGCTCACAACTCAATCACATCGTGTACTCACGATACATTGTACTCCATGTGACATACACAGTACAAAGTACTCCATTGACCCAATCTCAAGGTCGAGATGCTTGCCATAAGTCTTAGTCCTCATCCCTTGGATATACCTCATAGTCGGGTGCTTGCCATAAGTCTTAGCCCTTATACTATAGATAACAATTTCGATAGCCCTCGGCCATATCTCAAAATATGCACGTGCGATCATATAATCGGTGTGACACATAGTCAACATAGGCTCCCAACACGGCTTTTCATGCTTTCTCTTTCAAAACTGGTATGTGCCGTCACACCCCACTCCCGGGTGCCCTTTACCCATACATACACTACTACGATTGGGCTGTGAGACGATGCAATTACTAAAATTTCATAAATTTACAGCGAAATTATTTAAACTTTAATTCACACTCCCAAGTGCGTGTAAATTATACAAAATTAATTGTATAATAATATTTTTACATAACATCCCTCATACCACTGTTTACATTCTCAATTTGTAACTGTGCAATACAATATATTAGATACAAAATATTTGTGTGTATACAAATCTTATACCTTTGCAACTGGTGGGAGCTGTCCAACACAAAAAGAGATCCAGAGACCACCGCACTACCTTACTTCTCAGTATCTAGAGGGGGAAAAATAGTGGGATGAGCAAACCACATCTCAATAAGGAAATGGATGCTAACAGATAGATACTGTACTATCTACATAGCCCATGCATGCATAAACAAAACCATGTTTCAATGTAAATGGAAATATTACTAGAAAATGCATTCAAACATTCAATTCTCATATAAGCATTTTCATGAAAACATGTATACGATATTCCCATTTGAAAACATGTCATAAACGGTGTTATCATAGCACGAGCATTCAAATCGAGAGATTTATCAAATCACAACTCTCTTTGCTTTTCTCAAATCATTTCTTTTTTGAGTTTCTCAATTTCTCGTATCTCTGAGATAGGCATGGAATGTTCGACAATCAAATATCCACGACATATGGCCATAGTCAGTGATCCCAGGCCTCACTGATAAGGTGTTCACAGGACATCACTTCGCTTGAAAGGGGATGGGTCAGTCCTACCCTCCGGCTCATCTCAATCAACCTCATCCCCTCATATACTCACTGTATAAGGTACGCCATGTGTCATCTATGCAATACTCATGCTCACGTGCACCCAGCACAGTACATAGTATACCAACGGACAACTACATAGTTCTACGTACGACCGGGGACCCAAGTCCATCTACCAACTCCAATGGACTTTTTGTCCTGAACCATGTCTCAAATACCAGGCGAGCAATCAGCGTGACACATAGTCATCGCAAGGCTCCAACGCGGTATGATTTATCGTTAAGGCCCAGCCCTAGGTTTACTTCAACTCAGTAAAACATGTGCGAGCAAAGCTCCAACACTTTTCTCAAAACCATCGTGCGAGTTAAACTCCAGTATGGTTATTCAAAACATGTAGACGTATGCGAGTGAAACTCCAGCATAGTCCAATTCATCAAAATGGGTGTAATCTAAAACTCCAACACCATTCCACATCTCAAATCCGATAGGTGGCTATTTTCTCTTTTAAAAAACTCAAAACATGTTTATTTACATAACATGTCGTCTTATGCTAAACATGTAAAACTAGCCAACCTACTTATTATCATTTCTCAATCTCAAAATCAGTACATGGATGAGAAAACATCAAAACATCATGAATAGATGTAAAAGCATTGAAAACATGCATGTCGGGCTATTTTTCCTTCCCACATTCCATTTTCACAATATAGATGTATATCTAATACTTTTCATATAGATTTCTATAGCTCAATAGCTAAACATATTATTTCTAGCGTTGTAACTACTCAAATCATAGTAAAATACGTACAAATACCTATGTCGCTAACACACAGTCCCTTACCTCGAATCGTGCTATTTCCTCTGTCACGTTTGCTCCTTTCGCGATCCGGGTTAGTCGCGTCTTGCGTATTTCGAGCTACACGCATAAATCATTAAGTTATTTTCTTTTCCCTCTACTACACATGCACATTATCTTCTATTTATCTATTAACACTTCTCAAACCCTTAAATCACTTTTCATCCTTCCACAAATATCATTTTACCCTCTCTTAAGCTTTTCATCACTTTTTCATGCATTTCCTCTTTATAAATCCTCCTTAATATCACTCACCCATCACTACATTCATCATTCCTATCAATATTTTACATATCATTCAACCCATAAATATCTAGAAACCATATTTAGAAGCTTGAAGGTTGAAGAGCTTACCCTTTTACTTAGTCAAACTTGTGGTAGCCACAACTCCTTCTCTTGGTCACACCAATGTGAGATTTTCAGGTATGTTGTTCTCCTTGCTTCAAGGAACAACTTTCCCTTCTTGAGCTTCTTCCAAAACTGGCTAGAATGTAGTGATTTTTAGAGTGAGAAAGCTTCGATCTTGAGAGAAAATGGCAAGTGAGGTTTGGTGGGAGGGAAAATCTGAGTTTTCAGTCCAATCTCGTGCCCCTTTTTATAAATACAGAGACATGAGATCGATCTGGCCCTTGTGGAGATCGATCTCTGTAAGGTTTGGTAGTCCTTTTTACCAAATGCAACCACTACAAGATCGATCTTCTTCCGTGATGAGATCGATCTGTCGAAGGCCAATTTTCCTCTTAGAGATCGATCTGCTCTTTATAGAACCCTTAAGGAGATCGATCTGTCAAGTCTTGAGATCGATCTGTCTCAAACAGAGAGTTAAGGAGATCAATTTGATTACCTTAAGAATCGATCTTCTCATTACAGAATGCTTAGCAGATCGATTTGGCTCCATTGGAGATCAATCTGTCCTGCTCCATAGCTCAAAATGAGATCATTTTTGCTCTTCCAGATCGATCTCTCATCCTATGAGATCGATCTAAACTTCATATTTTCTAATTTTCCTGCAGTAACTTCACTCAAAACATCTTAAATTTGTTGCCATAGTCATTTTCTCATCCAATCTTCTTTGAGACTTGAAGATGGCATCCATTTACACTTTGTACCCATTAAAACTTGTGGGAAATCTTTATATAACTAAAGGTATACCATACTTAGCTAAATGGTGGTGCCAAGAGTTACAATACTTATGCAACTTATTCCATTTTATCACAATACTCATTTTTCCATTCCACTCACATTCATCATATATCAAAGTCCATTTCTTCATATTCATATTTAATACAACTTTTACGTACATCATAACTCTTATGACGAGTGTGTACATTAATCTTATGGACTTTACATCACATATGCTTCACATTACTAGTACATTATAATACTTCATGAATTCATTTACATATGTATGAGGTTAAACCTATACGAGGTCTCACATGTGCGAGTAAACTCCCAACACGACCATAACACAAGTGATATAAATCTAGTGTGAGCAATGCTCCCAACACTATATCATGTAAAAATCGAGTATGAGCAATGCTCCCAATACTCTATAATGCATCACTCAATGAAAGATGAGTACGAGCAATGCTCCCAGTACTCTATCATGTAAAACTGAGTATGAGCAATGCTCCCAATACTTTATAATGCATCAATCAATAAAACTGAGTACGAGCAATGCTCCCAGTACTCTATCATGCACAAATCACATTTAAAATTTAGTACGAGAATACACTCAAGTACTATGTGATGGATATCTCATAAAATATAGTGCGAGTGTTCTCTAGCACTAATGGTTTACATACAAACCAGATAGATGGCTTATTTAAATTGAATTTCACCCAATCAAATCAAATAGGCACTCAAATGTGCTGTTTTGGCATATACATGAAAACATTAGCCATTCTATCCATACACATTCAAAACATGTTGAATTTAATCACCCACATGTTTCCTAAGCTTTTTAACTTATCGGATCCTACCGAACGTTTCTATACACAGAAATTTCATATAGAATATAGTTATTGAAATTCTATTCAAAATACATGTAGCTATCTCTAGCTACTCACGAAATCCCCTTACCTCGGATCACGTCGCGTGACCTCACTTCCTTGGTGCTGCTCACTCTTCCAGTTCGATCATCTTCCAATATCAACTTCGAAACTGTTAATAATTATCCACATCAGTATACTTTAATAAACTTGTTTTCACTTGTATGAATCTAATTCAATGCTTTTAACTCCTCTCAATGCCTCAATCTCATCACTTCTCCCATTATGGTGTTATACCATATATTTCATAGACCCATCTTCATTTCTCATCTATTCCAATTCATATATTTCATAAAACTACCTTACAATCTTTCATACATGCTCATTTCATCATTTAATCTATGTTTACTCAAATTCCTCATCATTTTCTAAATTTCATGCCAAATTCTAGGCATGGATATTTTTCATGATCAAGGTGTTTTCAACAATTTAAACATACACCCATCAACTCACCAAGACACCTAGATTAATATATATGAACTTGGTTTATTGAATCTTACCTAACTTGAACTTTTCCTCTTTTTCACCAAAATTGGTAAAATCCACATTGTTCCTTCAATCTTTGATTCCAACTTCTTGTTTCCAAGTATGTTGTTCTCCTCTTTACTAAGAACAACTTTTCTAAACTAAATCCCACTCAAAACTACTTAAAAAGTAAAGATTTCTGGAGTAGAAAGGTTGGGTTTAACTTTATTTTCAGGAAGGGTTTGGTGTTCTCGGGAAAATAGAGGTTGCAGAGTCATGTATTTATAGAATTGCTCTAGGGGATCGATCTGCTCTTAAGCATAAGATTGATATGCTTTACATAGAACCTTAAGGAGATTGATCTAGCTTTGTTATGAGATCGATTTGTTTTACTCACAACCTATCCAAGATCGATCTACATTGAATAAGAGATCGATCTACTCCTTTTTTGAAGCAGTTATGCTGCAATTTCTTTCTAAAATTCACTGTTACATTCATATTAACTTTGCTTAACTACCCGTTTTACATTTCATACACATTGGTAACTTAAAAACATTCATTCCTTATGATTTATATCAATTGTGACTTGTCCATACATCACAAAATCATAAAGAGTAAATATTAAATTTATGGGTTTTACTACTGATAAGGGAAAGAAGCCTGTCACTAAGGGGGCGTGTATTTGCTTTGGATAAGGAGATTACAGATATTTCGTTCGAGGCTATACGAGGTACACTTTTTGTTTGTAATCATGAGGCTCATGTGTTGTTTGACCCAAGGTCCACGCATTCTTTTATTTTTGTACACTTTGCATGTAAGTTGAATTTAGAGCCTGAACCCCTAGCTCATATTTTACTTGTAAGTACACCTATGCATGAGTCGTAGATGTCTGATATGGTATGTAGAAAGTGTGAGATTAAGGTGGGAGATAAAGTGATGTTAGCAGATCTAGCTTTACTAAATATGTGTGGTTTTGATATGATTCTAGGGATGGATTGGTTAGCGGCCTATCGCGTGAGTTTAGATTGCTACACTAAAACGGTAACTTTCTCCCTACCTGAAAAATTTAGAGTACGTTTGAATGTTAAGGAATGAAAATGTGTGAAGATTATTGTGAGAAATCTCATTGATATGATTATAATTTCTTGAAAACGCTGATTAGATTATTAATGTGAAGGTTACATCGCACTCATCTTTGATATTAGTTGGGAACCTCTGAGGATAGAGGACATACCGGTAGTATGCGAGTTTTTGAATGTGTTCCCAGATGAGTTACCGAGTTTACCACCTGAGAGAGAGCTAGAGTTCACTATCGATTTAGTGCCAGATACCCAGCTAATCTCTAAACCTCCCTATAGGATGGCGTTGGTCGAATTGGAAGAGTTAAAGAAATAATTGCAAGAACTGCTTGACCAGGGTTTTATTAGACCCAGTGTGTCACCATGGGGAGCTCTGATTTTATTTGTGAGGAAAAAGGATAGTAGCCTCAAATTGTGTATAGACTACAGACTATTGAACAAGGATACGGTGAAGAACAAATACCTCTTACCAAGGATAGACGACTTGTTTGATCAGTTGAGAGGGGCTTCAGTATTTTCTAAGATTGACTTAAGATTGGGCTATCATCAATTAAGAATCAAGAAATAGGATATTTCAAAAATGGCCTTCAAGACTAGGTATGGCCACTATGAGTTCTTGGTGATGCCCTTTGGTTTGACGAATGCCCCTGTTGCTTTCATGCGTTTGATGAATGAGGTACTTTAAGACTATCTAGATCAGTTTGTGATAGTCTTCATTGATGATATCCTTATATATTCTCGGTCCCAAGAGGAACACACACAGCATTTGAGGATTATGCTTCAGATACTCCGAGACAAGCAGTTGTATGGAAAGCTCAATAAAAGTGAGTTTTGGCTGGATCAGATAGCTTTCCTTGGTCATATTGTATCTAAGAACGGGGTATCGATTGATCCGTCCAAGGTAGAAGTTGTACTTAATTGGGAGAGACCGAGGACAGTTAAAGAGATTCAGAGTTTTTTAGGACTTACAAGATATTACAAGAGGTTTGTTGAGGGATTCTCTAAGATTGTAGCTCCTTTGACTAAGCTTACACACAAGGACGTTTCGTTTATATGGTCCGATTAGTGTGAGCAAAGTTTCCAAGAGCTCAAAAAGAGATTGACTACAACACCTATTTTAACAATTTTGAGTGGATCTGGAGGCTTTGGAGTGTATAGTGACGCTTACCTTCTAGGTTTGGGGTGCATACTCATGCAACACGGACAAGTAGTTACTTATGGGTCACGCCAGCTGAAGGACCATGAGCGAAACTACCCCACGCATGATTTGGAGTTAGCCGCAGTAATGTTTGCATTGAAGATATGGCGACATTACCTGTATGGAGAAAAGTTTTAGATTTTCACTGGCCATAAGAGTCTGAAGTATATCTTCGACCAGAAGGAGCTTAATATGAGACAAGGACGATGGATGAAGCTCTTTAAAGACTATGACTGTGAGATTTTGTATCATCCGGGGAAGGCGAATGTAGTTACGGGTGCCCTGAGCAGAAAGAGCATGGTTTCTGCTATGATGATCAGGGAATGAGATTTATTGGAACAGTTCGTCGGACTCAGGATAAGAGTCGAGGAAGCAGAGGTCAGATTTATGGCTAGCCTACAGATAGAGCCCAGTAGTTTGGATCAGATTAGAATTGGACAGAGATGTGATCAGAAGCTACTGGATTTGGTTAGCCAAGCTGAGAAGACCCTGCAGTTAGATTTTACTGTCAGTGATGATGGATTGTTGAGGTTTAAGGGCCGTATTTGTGTCCCGAGCAATGATACCTTGAACCATCAAATATTGAAGGAGTCTGACTGTTCTCGTTACACCATACACCCAGGTAGTATCAAGATGTATCAAGATCTGTGTAAAGTGTATTGGTGGAGTGGTATGAAATAAGAAGTGGCAGAATTTGTGGCTAAGTATTTGGTGTGTCAACAGATAAAAGCTAAGCATCAAAAGCCTGAAGGATTACTTAAGTCCTCGCCAGTGCCTAAGTGGAAATGTGAGCATATCACCATGGACTTTATCATGGGATTATCGAGGACCTAGAGAGGTCATGATGCAATCTGGGTAATAGTAGACAGATTAACAAAGAGTGCCTACTCCTTTCCCATAAAGAGCACAGATACTTTGAGTGCCTTAGCAGATCTATATGTCAGAGAGATAGCTCGACTGCATGGGGCCCCAGTGAGTATAACATCTTATAGAGATTCAAAGTTTGCCTCCAGATTTTGGACTCATTTTCAGAAAGTCATGGGATCTCGGTTGAATTTTAGCACCGTCTATCATCCTCAGACTGATGGTCAGTCCGAACGAACTGTACAAACATTGGAGGATATGTTACGGGTGTGTACGATGGACTTTAAAGGATCATAGGATGATCACCTGCCCATTGCTGAGTTTGCTTACAATAATAGCTATCACGCGAGTATTGGTATAACATCTTATGAGACTCTGTATGGTAGGAGGTGTATATCCCTCATAGTTTGGGAAGAAGTGGGTGACAGAAAGGTAATTAATCCTGACTTCGTTCAGCAGGCAGTTCAAAATGTAAAGACTATTTGTGATAGATTACGAGCTGCTCAGAGTCGATAGAAGAGTTATGTTGACGTGCGTAGATGGCCACTTGACTTTCAAACTGAAGATTTTATGTTTCTTAAGGTGTCTCCAAGTAAAAGTATCATGCGCTTCGGGAAGAAAGGGAAGCTGAATCCTCGTTTTATTGGTCCGTTTGAGGTATTAGAGAGAGTGGGAGATGTCGTCTACCGGTTAGCCTTGCCCCTACAACTTTTTACGATTCATATTCTTCCATGTCTCGATGTTGAGGAAGTATAATCCGGATCCCTCCCATGTCCTCGAGTATGAAGCATTAAACATCCAGGGAGATATGAACTATGTAGAAGAACTTGTCTGGATCCTCAACAGAAAAGAAAAGGTACTTCAGACAAAGAGAATTTTGTTTGTAAAGATTCTCTGACAGCGCCACTCAACAGAAGAGGCAACTTGGAAACTCGAGAGCTTGATAAAAGAGAAGTACCCTCGACTTTTTGGGGAAAGACTTAGTTCTAATTTGGAGGAACAAATTCTTTTATGGAGGGGAGGAATGTAAGACCTGTAAATTCTTATGTAATGTGTATGATTTCAAAATGTACATACAAGTTGCATTGCATATGAACCACGAGTAATGGATGTTTTTAAGCTCTAAGTGTGAATGAAATGTAAAATGAGTATAGAAGCAAATGAATGGGAGTTTAACATTGGAAATCTAAGAAAACTACAGCTGGAATACTGTAGAACACAGGGCAGATTGATCTCATTACAAGGGGAGATCGATCTCATTGCCTTGAATTGCAATACTAGGACATTCTGTAAGAGGGAGATCGATCCCTCACTCAAGCAGATCGCTCTCAATTTACCTTGGCTTGGAGCAAATCGATCTCCTCCCATAAGGCATATCAATCTCTGTTGGTCTCTGGATAGGCTAGATCGATCTACTCTTAAGGCCAGATCGATCTCTAAAGCTTTTTGCCTGAACCAGATCGATCTTATCCCCTTGAGCAGATCGATCTCATGTTATAGGTAGATCGATCTCCTGCCTACAATTGTCAAAACTTTGAAGGAGTTTAAGCAATGGGAGATGGATCTCCACTCCTTGGAGATCGATCTCATAATGTGAAATCTATAAAAGCCGACAATCCATGCCTTCTTCCTCAGACATTCACAACTCTTCCATTTTTAACAAGAAAACCTAGTTTCTCACTCTAGATTTTCAACACCTTCCAAAGAGATTTGAGAAAAATGTATTTGAGCAAAGTTGTTACTTAAGAGAAGGAGAGCAATATAGTTGAAAACTAGAGGTTGAATCAAAGGATTGAAGGAAAAATCTCTCTTCACATTTGGTAAAAAGGAGAAAAGTGAAGCTAGGTAAGATTTCAATGCACCAACTTCTAGTATGATAATCCAAACATTTAGATGAGTTGATATGGTATATACATTGTTGGCTTAAATGTTCAAGTACATGTTTAAGTAACCATGACCTAGAATGAGCTTAGTGAGAGAAAGTTGAAATGGCATGGAGTTAATGATGATTTGAGTATGTAAAAATGTTGATAAGCATGTATAGATGATTTTAAAGTACTTTTATGAAATCCATATGTTGGATTAAATGATGATTGAAAATGGGTATAAGAAGTGTTTGATAAAATGCCATAGAGAATGAAAATGATGAATTTGAGGTATTGCAAGGCTAATGTCAGTTTAATATGAATCGATAGACTCGAGGAGTCTAAAGGACTCTCGAGAAACGAATAGAACAATCGAAATGGACTTGAGAGGATATGAGGTCCAAAAGAGGTAACAAGGCCAAATTTGGTGTAAAATCACCATGCATTGAATTGAAATTCATGCAAATGAGAATTGAGTATATTGAAATACACTAATGTGAGTAGCAAATGCTTGTAGCTCCTAAAGATTGAGTTGGAGCCGATAAAGCCGGATCACGAGCATTGGAAAACAAAGGGAAGTGATTCGCACGTGATTTGAGGTAAGAGATGCAACCTTTTGTGCATATGTATTTCCTTACTGATGAAAATGTTTTGGTATCATAAAATGAGTTTACAAATGAGCATACTTATTGAGAAAAGTGTTTGTTTTGATATTTATCACTTGAATGCATGTTTTACCGGTTTGAGCTCAGTTTTGTGATTTGAGTTATTGTGAGCAAATATATCTTTTTATTTAAAAGAGACTTATAAGCAAAACTATCATGAGCTCTACGTGAAGGCAAAACTATTGATAATTCTATAAAAATAGAATTATTTATGCTTTATTTCATAATTAATTATTTTAATCCCCAAATTATTTTGTTAATTATCCCCTCATTTTGAATAAAATTCTCATGTTTGTAGATAAATTAAATCTGGATGAATTTGGAAAAGTTCGGTAGAAAATGGACTAGAATTGGGCTAAAATCTAGATTGGACCACGCGAACAACACGAGCCATGCCACCTAGCACATCCAATTGGATAAAAAGACAGATGACATGGAAATATCTTTTCAAGGAGCCAATGGTGTGAAGATAAGTGGCCAAACAATGCCAACTCATCTAGGATGAAAAAATTACAGTTGTACCCCTAAGTGTATGTATAAATAAGACATGATAGCAATTGAAGAGACTAAGTAGTGTTAGTGTAAAAGTAGTTTTAGAGTAGGAGTAATTTAGGAGTAGTGTTAGAATAGTTTTTTTTATTTTCCTTGTTTTTAGAAGCTTTTCCCGAAAACCATTTTCTATTTTTACTGTTCATTCCATTTTTATGTTCTTCATTTCCTAGTCTTGGATAATTTTTATTTCATGGCAATCAATATTTTCCATGCTTCTCGATTCTGTTAAAATTATTTCTTTTGTTTTTCAAGTTTTAATACATAGCCTTTATTTCCTAGTGTAGCTCTTGGGTTTCTTAAAATGTTTATGTTTTTGTTTTGTTGAAGCAACTTTTATTTTTCTTTGCTCTCGGGTTGCTCATATTTTTTTATTCGGGTGATAAGCTTCCTTCTCCATATTTGCCTATCGATTTTGATGCTTTGATGTGGGCTGATGTTGGGCATTACTCCTCATCAATGGCAATGTGGAACAATGGCAGTAGGAGTTGGAATGAGAGTAACCCGATGATGTTGTTTATTCAAGTTGATGAAGCTCAGGGATGACTCTCAATTGTTGTTTTTGCATTTCCTTTACCTCCTTAATCACTACTTTTCATATTAGCAATTTATCTTTGATCTCTCTAAACTCTTTACTTATTTTGTTTGGCATAAAACGGTGTCCATGGTGCAGTAGGGAGTATCCTTCAATTTCCTCTGTTTGCCTTTGTTTTTCTTCCTTGTTACTGTTCATTTTATTTGCCTTTTGTTTTATGTTAAGCTAATTGTTTTCTGCTACTAGGCTGCTGTAGATTGATGTTTAGACTGAACCGGGAGTGAGCTGGCATGCGAGGAACGAGCAGCAACAACAATACAGGACAGAGCAGACCAAGAGCAGTGCATCACTCACAACACCTGGAAATGGATAGCAAGGCTAGAATTGATAAAGAAAGTGCAGCATTGCAGTGCAGTACCTGAGCAGTAATGGAGTAGGACCCTTGCTGGAGAGAGCATGATAGCACCTGAAGCAAATATGGGCCCAAGTGTAGGTCTGGGCAGGAAGCAGCTGGACAAGGAAAGTGTGCTGAGCAAGTGCAGAGGCTGATGATGATTGAAGTAGGAGCATGAGCAGTTAGTGCTGCAGCGGCATGGGCAAAAAATGAAGCTTGTAGCAGTTGGTAACGTGTTGTGTTGAGATGCTGGGAAGGATGCTGTACATGGAACCGATGCAGAGTAAGCATGGCACATGCAGGATAACAGGTAGAGACGTGCAATCTATATGCGCCAGCTGGGCAGAGGTCACGGATGTGTAGCAGTTAGCTGGTCAGATCGAGGACAGTAGCCTGGAGCAGCACCTGGAGCAGAGGACAAACCGAGAGGCGTGGACAAACCGGATGCAGCAGACAGCAGGCCTGGACAAACCGTGAACACATGGGCAGCAAAATGAAACAATGAAGAAGACGTGCACGTGCAGTTATCAGGACCACTTTGATGTTTACAATTTGTTAAGGCCATGTTTTGCCACATTCCTTTCTTTTATGCTTTAATACTTATTGTATTTATATTATTTTTATTGCTTTTATTAGTTGTCAATTTAGGTTAGTTGTTAGTTGATAATTGTAGGATAAATCTAATGTTTTAGTTGTTAATTTAATCTTTAGTTTAATTTTTAGTTAGTAGTTAATTTTATATTATATGTTTTAGGACTTTATTTTAGTTTAATATTTTATGAGTTGCATTTAGAATTAATTTAGATTAAATGTGTTTCATGCATTTTTAATTTAGTCTTCATTTTTCATAGATTTTAGGTTAATTTAATTTGCAATTTTTATTAGTTTAATTACATGCATTTTTTATTTTAAGTTTGTTTAAATTTTAGTTTAATTAATTTTATTTCTTTATTTCCATATTTGCATTTTATTTTAATTGTGTTAATTAGTTATCTTTTCTAGGTATTTTCTTTAATTGCTTGGAGCACTGTAAGTAATTTTTAGCTCAGTTTTATTTTCTTTAGTTTATAGCTTTTATTATTTTTAGTACTTTTAATTTTAACCTTGTAGACCACCCATTAAAACTTCATAATTTCCTAGGATATATTTAGGGTAAGATTAACTGGTAGTTAATTAGGCTAATCAACTTCTCTGTGGGACGATAACTCGGGACTCAAATCCCATTATTACTTGTACGACCCGTGCACTCGCGGTTAATACATTTAGTTCATATCAACTACTTTTTGCATAATAATGGTATGTTTTAATTTGAGACTAAAGGCTTGTCATGAAACTTACACATCGGTGGATACCTCTGTAAGACTTGATATTTTCGTGTGCATTTAAAAATGCAAAAGGACTTAAATGGTATTCTCGAAAATGTGCAAGGGCAAAACGGTCAAAAGATCAAAATTCGGTATTAATCGGGATAAGAAAATTTAATTAAAAATATGGGATTGAGAAATCTTGATCAATAACGAGGAAATAATTAAATTTCGGGTTAAATTGATCAAGATATGAATTTATTGGAATAAATCAAAATTTTCGTATCGAAAAATAATCCCGAAAATAATTGAAAAATACACCGAAAAGGCAAAATCAGACTGATAAATTCATTTACGGAATAAATGAATAAAATAATAATTTTTCTTAGATATTTTTGGATTTTAATAATATTTTAATTGATTAAAATATTATTAAAAATAAAATAATAATAAATAAAAAAATAAGAAAATGAAAAAAAAGGGGAAAAGTCTGATTTCGTGAAACAGAGAGGAAAGAAACAGAAATGGCGAAACGGAAGCCGAACTGAGGAGAATCGTCGGACGAACCACCACCGGCGGGATCGAGGGGCCGGCGAGGGTCGGCAAAGATAGCTCGACCTCAGGCGAGCCACCAGCGGCCGTGACGCGCCGTGGAGTCGCTGAAAAACACCGAAAACGGAAGAGAAGCCACGGGGGAAGAAACGTCGATTCGCCGGCGATGGCTGCGATTCAACCCCAGCCGAGGCCCGATTTAGGAAGCCCATGCGATGGCGCACCGAACAACGGTGGAATCGGCCAGAGAACCGGTCGGACGGCCCCGAAATGACCAAATGTTGCCTAAACCGGCCGAATCGGACTGAACCAGTCGAACCGGACCGAGCTGAACCGGCGGTCCGAACCGGGTTGAACCGGACCGGACCGGTTCAGCCAAAAAGAGAGGGAAAAAAGGAAGAAAAAGGGAAAAAGAAAAAGAGAAAAAATTGGGGAAAATTCCAGTGATGCAATCGAGTTTCGGGTAAGTCGGTAAGCGGTCGAATTGATCGATTTAATTTTTGGAATAATTAATTTGATTATTTTTCGACTGAAAATTTACCCGAAAAAATATTAAATTGTGTAGCTCGACAATTGGCATCAACCGAGAGCTCGAGACAGTCTCGATTCACATACTATCATGGAATCTCGGGTAAGTAACCTTTATTTACGACAATTTTGCATCGTTATGCGTGATTGATATTTAACACATAAATGAATTAAATTCTGGAAAATTGGATAAATTGTCGTAAATATCAAATTGAGATATCCAAAAATTTAGAACGAGGCTAAATAAATACTGATGGGCCCAATGAGCCCAATAGGCCTCGATAAAGTGTGGTAAACGGGCTTAAGGCCGATTAAGGCCCATTATGGTGTAATCGGGCCCAATATGGGTAAACGGGCCCAATGATTTAAATTAAGCCCAGAAAATTATGAAATACAATTAATTGCATTGTATTTGACCTGATGAATGTGTATCCGCAGTTCCGGAGATTGGATTCGGAGCAAATCGGACTGCAAGTCATCAGTGGAAAGGTCAGACTGTACAGATAAATGAGGTAAGGGAATTATGTGAGTAGCTAGAGGTAGCTACGCGTATTTTAATAGATTTTCTGTACACAGAATATGTATGTATACACTGATATTGTATAAAGGTCCTAAAAGTGGTTTAAATAATTTTAAGGATCGAAATAGGTGAAAAGTCTATTTTACCCCTATTGAGGGAAGTTCACCTAAGGATGGTGAAAGCATGACATGCATGAAATGCATGATTTAAGGAATTTTCTGAATTAAAGATTTGATTGGTTTTAATCAAAGTAAATCGGTAGATTGGCCAGAAATTGTATAAATTTCACATGATAACACTACGTAGGTGTTATTCATATTTAAATGGAAATTTTTTTGGAAAACAGGCCAACTATCAAGTTTATATGGAAACAGATAGTGCCGACATGTAGTTCGCACTATATCTGCGTTTGTAAATGTGCATAAATGTGCTTGAGCGCTTGCTCGCACCGACTTGTGTGACATCATATGCATGAAATGTGCTAGAGCATGGTGCTCGCACTGATTTTTATTATTGTGAAATGAGAGCTGCTGGAGCCTAGCTCGCACTCTGTTTTGACATGTTTTGATTTGTTTTGATGTGGGATGCATAAAATGGTGCTGGAGCGATTGCTCGCACTAGTTTTAATGGTTTGACATGCATGAGAGAGCTTAGCTCGCATCCTGTTTTGATTTGATATTGCATAAAGTCGTGATGGAGTGTAACTCGCACGAGATTTGATTTAATTATGCATAAAGCCATGTTGGAGTGTAACTCGCACGAGATTTGATTTATTTGAGCATTTATTTATGCTGGAGCTTGCTCGCACAAAGTTTTATATGGTTTTTATAATACATTTGAATGTCGTACTGGAGTTTTTCTCGTATGAGGCTTCCACTGAGTTTCTATACATATCCGTACTAGAGCATTGCTTGTACGTGGATTTTACTTGAAATTATAGTCAGTTTAAGTCGTACTGGAGCGCTGCTCGTACGCAGATTTTACTGATTTTTATGAAACCGTGCTAGAGCTTCGCTCGCACGAGGTTTTCTGATATCATGAATATGCATGGAGCCGTGCTAGAGCTTCGCTCGCACAGGGATTTATATTACATGCATATAGCCGTGTTGGAGCCTCCTGTAGACTGTGTGTCACAGTGAGATGATATGCTCATATGTGCATTCTGAGACAGAGATGATATGGGTGGATAAGACCTATTACAGGCACCCCTGATTGAGTTTGGGTTCACGGAGTACGTTGTACCGTGTATGTCACGCGGAGTACGCTGTACTGTGGGGATTGTTGGAGTGGAGTGGCATTAGCCACGAGGCAGCAAGCTTACCCTCGCAATCCTGGTGTTATGCTGTTCTGGTGGGTAAGACGACCCACCTCCCATTTCAGGTGTGATACCCCGCACACTAGGTACCGTGTTGCCAAGGATCACTAGGATATGGCCATAGTCCTCGATGTTACTGATAATTACCTACTTGTCTCACATGATATAATTATTGGTCGATAGACCAGGGTAGACCCGAGGGAGGGGTCAGGCCCCCGATTTTATGATTTTATGATTTGTGACCCTGAAAGAAGGGTGGTTTTATAATCGAGTTTTATAATGAATTTTAATGAATTGTTTCATGAGATTATTTACCCGGAAGAGTTAGTTTATACTGCAGTTTTAATGAAATGATTTGAATGCAGTAGCATGATGATGTTTTCCATGCTTTTATTCAGATTCATGATTTGTCTTACATGACATAAAAGAATGCATGATCTGGATTTGCTTCATGCTCATTATGATTAAATGATGTCACATGAAATGCCTTTGATGCATGAATTACATGTTTTTATATGCACAAATAGTTTTGAATAAACTATGTCATTGATATATGAACGATTGTGCTTGAGATTTTAATGAAAAGAAATGGATTTTTAGGGGCATAGCATTATGAGCATGTAGATAGTGGAGCTATCTACTTACTTGCATAATTGCCTTACTGAGCGTGTGGTTTGCTCACCCCCTTATTTCCCATCTTTTCAGAGCACTCGCAATAGTTATTGAGCGGCTGAGGACTTGCATGCTTGGTATTCGCTGCTTCCCATCGAGAGACAGGTATACACATTTGTATGGTTTTGTATCTAAATATGTAATGCACAGTACTGTAAACGGAGATTGATGTCGGGGATGTAGAGTTATAAATACCATTGAGTATGTATTTATGTAAAGTCAAAAGGATAGTAAACTCTGATATATGATTATGAAAATGGAATGGTAAATAGTGTGAGGTGACTAACACCGAATCATAGCCCAATTGTTTGTAGGATGGTCACGACGAGAAAAATATAAGAATTAAATAATAAATGAAAAAGGGAAAAATTTACTCTGATTTTTAGGTAATTTGGGTCGTGACAGGTTTAATGGTATCAGAGCTTGAGTTGGCCTGATATGAGTCAGTGTTAGTGGTTAAGGAAGTTTACATCCCCATGTACTGTGCATTGTTTAGATACAATTGTGTATATCGAGATGGAAGTGCAGCTAAGAATTTGATTTTTAAATGCAAGAATAGACTCATTAAATGATAGTCGCCATGGTTGAGAGGCGAGTACACGAGCTCAAGGTCGTAGAGAGAGGCCTGAGAGTCGTACTGAGTCGCCACTTGAGACTCGAGATGAGATTGATGTGGAGGCTGATGTTGAGCATGCCCCACAGAGTCCGACAGAGAGATCGGACAGTATTGAGACACGCTTCACGAGGTTAGAGCGGAGTGTGGAGACTATTTTGAGAGCAAATTGCTCAGAGCATGTATGAGATTTGAGGGCGAGTCGGAACATTGGTGGAAGTTCGCTCGACCCATCTTAAGAGTTAGACATCCAAAATGGACTTGAAAAGTAATTCTAGATGTATTCTGGAGACAGAATATCCCGGATATTGTTTAAAGGAAATTACAGATGATAGTATTTACTCTAACCCAGAGGAACATGTTGATTAACAGTATGAAACTCAGTTTATATTCCTGGGCAGATGTGACTCGGGCACGATGAACAGTGAGAGTCGAGATTTTTGAAAGTTCATGAAAGGACTCAGATTGTCAATTAGAGTCTGATTAGCCCGTTTGATATCACTACCTATACCGAGGCAGTACGTCGACTACAGTTGTGTAAATAAGATCATGAGTTGCACGCCTCTGAGATTGAGAAAGGTAGTGAGGGCTGAAATAGAGATAAAAAGAGAATAGAGAATGACAAAGATTTCAGAACGGGAAAAAAGTAGTTTGGTAAAATCTTAGAGCTGATAAATCATGGGGTACGATGATTGGTAAGACCCCAATGTATCCAAATACAACACTTATGAGGGGTATTGTGATTTGAGGATCCCGACCTGCTACGTAACAGTATAACAGAGTAGCAGTATGAACAATGTAAGATGTGTGGTAGTTACCACGAAAATAAGATGTTGGATGAGGGCGAGTGTATGCCTTGGACCAGGACACTACAGATGTTTCATATGATGTGGTGGAAGGTACCACACTGGTTAAGAATAATGAAGTAATTATTTTAATTGATCCTGGTGCCACGTATTTATTCATACCACCTTCAGTTGCTTATAAGCGAATGAAAGATGTGAAGCCTATACCATGAGACAAGAAGATGATGATGGTTAGCTGAATTGCACTAACTGAATATGGGTATAGAGATTGTAAGTTGAAAATATGGGTGAAAACATTACTGAAAAGTGAATTGTAAGTTTGACAAATAATGAAAGAGTTTGTTATAAGTGATATATTAAAGGAGATATATTGGAATAAGAGACGTAAGCAAGGTAAGGATATCCTTGATATACAAAGTAATTTGGATTAAACGGTATGTAGTCAAGTCTGAGGGTTAATAAAGGTATTTCAAAATATCTCCCTGCCTGAAGACTTGACAGTGTCGTTAAGCGCACACGTAACCTATATATTGAAATCAACAGTCGTAATATATATACATTTAAAATTTGGGTACTTTACTGGTATGATAAAGAAATATAGAATTTGACTAATCAATAAGGTTTAAAAATTAAAATTTTATAAAAGTCGTTAATATAAAAAAAATGAAATGACGTGGGTTGTATCTTGAACGAAAACGATATTATACGTTTATGCGTATAAAGGTCAAGGATATGAGTGAATGAACTATTTAGTGGAAGTCAACTACGCTAAGGTATTTAAACCTTACCTGGACAGATTGGTTGTCATCTTGAGCGATGATATTATGATGTATTCGAAGTCCAGAAAAGAGCACGAGTAGCAAATGGGAAACTGTCTTACAGACGTTGTTAAGAGTTTCTTGAAATTGGCTGCTCAATTGACACGTTTCGTTTGGAAAAAGATTTCATACGAGTGGTATGATAAGTATGTAAATGGCTTCGGTGAGTTTTGGTATATTAAAGTAATGAACTGACCACCATAATGATTCTCACCATGACTAACAGCTCAAGAGGTTTCAGTGTGTATGGATACCTCAAAATAATGGATTGGGCTGTGTATTGATGTAAAATGGGAAGATAGTTGTTTATGGATCCAGTTAGTTCAAGGACCGTGAGGGAAACTATCCGACCCATGATTTAGAGTTGGCAGTCGTAGCGTTTACACTAAATGTATGGCGCCACCACTTTTACGGTGAGAAATTTTGGGTATGCACTGATTATAAAAGTCTCGAGTATCTGTTTTCACATAAAGAGTAGATTATGTGATAACCAAGAGGGTTAGAGCTTCTAAGGATTATGATTGTGAACATTGTACCACCCAGGAAAGGCTATTGTAATGGCTGATGCCTTGAGCAGAAAGAGCCTCGGGATGGTATTACATGTGATGGTCAGGGAGCGTGAGCTGCTAGAGCAGTTATGAGCCTCAGTAGTGATGTGATCCCTTCTGATGATGACGGTGATTGTGTGACAGCTAGCCTGAGGTTAGAACCGGATTTGAGTGACCGGATTTGCCAGGCTTAGCTTGATGATCGGCATGGTGTCGATAGTGTGGGTCAGATTCAGAAGGGTATAGTGACAGAGTTCACAGTGAGTGATGATGACTTACAGAGGTTCAGAGACAGTATAAGTGCTCCCGAGGACCACAGTTGATGATATAGTGTTATTGACAGAAGCTCACTCTACGGGATATACAGTGCATCCGAAAAATAATAAATATATCAAAATCTATGAAAATGGTATTGGTGGTCAGATATAAAAAAGAAACATTGTAAAGATTGTGGAAAAGTGTCTCGTATGTCAGCAGATTAAGGTAGAGTGATAGATGTATGCAGAGTTATTGCAGCCTCTACCTATATTGACACAGAAATGGGAACAAGTTATCATGAATTTCGTGATGGGTTATAGAGCACCCGAATGACGTGATGGGTTATAGAGGAACCGAATGAATCACGAGGCTATCTGGGTGATAGTCGATAGATTGATTTAGTCACCTTCTGGTTATGAAATCCCCAGATACTCTGAGTGTGTAGGCGGATTTATGTGTATGGAAAATTGTGAAACATTCTATAGCGTTCTAGTGAGCATGGTATCGGATAGGGATTCCCACTTCACTTCCCACTTCTGGGAATGTTTTTCAGGAAGTTATGGGAACCCGATTGTGTGTTAGCACAGCTCCGTCCTCAGACAGATGGTCAGTCAGAGAGGACTGT
The DNA here is from genome assembly GCA_033439115.1 of Firmiana major. Taxonomy (NCBI): domain Eukaryota; kingdom Viridiplantae; phylum Streptophyta; class Magnoliopsida; order Malvales; family Malvaceae; genus Firmiana; species Firmiana major. The sequence goes on from CM065907.1 coordinate 33,379,563, forward strand.
ACAGCTTCTGGAGGATGTGATGAGAGCGTGTGCCATTGATTTGATAATCTCCTGGGATGATCAGTTGTCACTTGAGTATCGGGATAACATTTTATATGAGGCATTGTATGGCCATAGGGATTATTCCCTGACTTGGATAAGAAAAAGTGGGTGACATATTAAGAATTGTTCCCGAATTGGTAAGATAAACCTCTGAGGATGTTTAGTTAAATTGTGAGAGATTAAGAACACCTCAGAGCAGACAAAAAAAAAAAAGCTATGCTAACAAGAGACAGAAAACTATTGAAATTCACCGAGAGTGAATCAGTATTGTTGATAGTTACTTGTCATAAGAGCATAAGGACGTAACGAGATTCAAAAAGAGATATTGGACAAAGTGGAAGGTAAGACCTGTAGGTTGGTATTACCACTTGAATTAACAGGCATCCACAATGTGTCCCATCTTATGATGTTTTGAAAATATTATCCGGACCCGATATATGTGATTGGATATGAGCCCCAACAGTTTAGCTCAATGAAAGTGTAATGTATGATTGGAAAATTGATTCGGCTATTAGACGAAAGGAGAAAGTGTTGAGGTTTAAGATGATCCCCCTAGTTAAGCATGATGATAGTATTACACTCCGGAGAAAGTCACTTGACAATGACAGTATATGAAATGATAGATGTACCGGAGTTGTGTATGGACTCATTTGACTTGGTTCTAATTTAGAGGACCAAATTTCTTAAGTGGGGGGAGATTGTAAGACCTGATATTTTCGAGTGCATTTAAAAATGCAAAAGGAGTTAAATGGTATTCCCGAAAACGTACAAGGGCAAAACGGTCAAAAGATCAAAATTTGGTATTAATCGGGACAAGAAAATTTAATTAAAAATATGGGATTGAGAAATCTTGATCAATAACGAGGAAATAATTAAATTTCGGGTTAAATTGATCAAGATATGAATTTATTGGAATAAATCAAAATTTTCGTATCGAAAAATAATCCCGAAAATAATCGAAAAATATACCGAAAAGGCAAAATCGGACTGATAAATTCATTTACGGAATAAATGAATAAAATAATAATTTTTCTTAGATATTTTTGGATTTTAATATTATTTTAATTGATTAAAATATTATTAAAAATAAAACAATAATAAAAATAATAATAAATAAAAAAATAAGTAAATGAAAAAAAAGGGAAAAGTCTGATTTCGTGAAACAGAGAGGAAAGAAACAGAAATGGCGAAACGGAAGCCGAACTGAGGAGAATCGTCGGACGAGCCACCACCGGCGGGATCGAGGGGCCGGCGAGGGTCAGCAAAGATAGCTCGACCTCAGGCGAGCCACCAGCGGCCGTGACACGCCGTGGAGTCGTCGAAAAACATCGAAAATGGAAGAGAAGCCGCGGGGGAAGAAACGTCGATTCTCCGGCGATGGCTGCGATTCGACCCCAGCCGAGGCCCGATTTAGGAAGCCCATGCGATGGCGCACCGAACGGCTGTGGAATCGGTCGGAGAACCGGCCAGACGGCGCCGGAATGACTAAATGTTGCCTGAACCGGTCGAACCGTACTGAACCGGTCGAACCGGATCGAGCTGAACCGGCGGTCCGAACCGGGTTGAACCGGACCGGACCGGTTCAGCCAAAAAGAGAGGGAAAAAGGAAGAAAAAGGGAAAAAGAAAAAGAGAAAAAATTGGAGAAAATTCCAGTGATGCAATCGAGTTTCGGGTAAGTCGGTAAACGGTCGAATTGACCGATTTAATTTTTGGAATAATTAATTTGATTATTTTTCGACTGAAAATTTACCCGAAAAAAATATTAAATTGTGTAGCTCGACAATTGGCATCAACCGAGAGCTCGAGACAGCCTCGATTCACATACTATCATGGAATCTCGGGTAAGTAACCCTTATTTACGACAATTTTGCATCGTTATGCGTGATTGATATTTAACGCATAAATTATGGATTTAATTTCCGCATAAATGAATTAAATTCTGAAAAATTGGATAAATTGTCGTAAATATTAAATTAAGATATCCAAAAATTTAGAACGAGGCTAAATAAATACTGATGGGCCCAATGAGCCCAATAGGCCTCGATAAAGTGTGGTAAACGGGCTTAAGGCCGATTAAGGCCCATTATGGTGTAATCGGGCCCAATATGGGTAAACGGGTCCAATGATTTAAATTAAGCCCAGAAAATTATGAAATACAATTAATTGCATTGCATTTGACCTGATGAATGTGTATCCGTAGTTTCGGAGATTGGATTCGGAGCAAATCGGACTGCGTGGCAAGTCATCAGTGGAAAGGTCAGACTATACAGATAAATGAGGTAAGGGAATTATGTGAGTAGCTAGAGGTAGCTACGCGTATTTTAATAGATTTTATGTACACAGAATATGTATGTATACACTGATATTGTGTAAAGGTCCTAAAAGTGGTTTAAATAATTTTAAGGATCGAAATAGGTGAAAAGTCTATTTTCCCCCGATTGAGGGAAGTTCACCTAAGGATGGTGAAAGCATGACATGCATGAAATGCATGATTTAAGGAATTTTTTGAATTAAAGATTTGATTGGTTTTAATCAAAGCAAATCGGTAGATTGGCCAGAAATTGTATAAATTTCACATGATAACACTACGTAGGTGTTATTCATATTTAAATGGAAATTTTTTTAGAAAACAGGCCAACTATCAAGTTTATATGGAAACAGATAGTGCCGACATGTAGTTCGCACTATATCTGCGTTTGTGAATGTGCATAAATGTGCTTGAGCACTTGCTCGCACCGACTTGTGTGACATCATATGCATGAAATGTGCTAGAGCATGGTGCTCGCACTGATTTTTATTATTGTGAAATCAGAGCTGCTGGAGCCTAGCTCGCACTCTGTTTTTACATGTTTTGATTTGTTTTGATGTGGTATGCATAAAATGGTGCTGGAGCAATTGCTCGCACTAGTTTTAATGGTTTGACATGCATGAGAGATGCTGGAGCTTAGCTCGCATCCTGTTTTGATTTGATATTGCATAAAGCCGTGCTGGAGTGTAACTCGCACGAGATTTGATTTAATTATGCATAAAGCCGTGTTGGAGTGTAACTCGCACGAGATTTGATTTACTTGAGCATTTATTTGTGCTGGAGCTTGCTCGCACAAAGTTTTATATGGTTTTTATAATACATTTGAATGTCGTACTGGAGTTTTTCCCGTACGAGGCTTCCCCTGAGTTTCTATACATATCCGTACTAGAGCATTGCTCGTACGTGGATTTTACTTGAAATTATAATCAGGTTAAGTCGTACTGGAGCGCTGCTCGTACGCAGATTTTACTGATTTTTCTGAAACCGTGCTAGAGCTTCGCTCGCACGAGGTTTTCTAATATCATGAATATGCATGGAGCCGTGCTAGAGCTTCACTCACACAGGGATTTATATTACATGCATATAGCCGTGTTGGAGCCTCCCATAGACTGTGTGTCACAGTGAGATGATATGCTCACACGTGCATTCTGAGACAGAGATAATATGGGTGGATAAGACCTATTACAGGCACCCCTGATTGAGCTTGGGTTCATGGAGTACGTTGTACCGTGTATGTCACGCGGAGTACACTGTACCGTGGGGATTGTTGGAGTGGAGTGGCATTAACCACGAGGCAGCAAGCCTTGCCTCGCAATCCTGGTGTTATGCTGTTCTGGTGGGTAGGACGACCCACCTCCCGTTTCAGGTGTGATACCCCGCACACTAGGTACCGTGTTGCCAGGGATCACTAGGATATGGCCATAGTCCTCGATGTTACTGATAATTACCTACTTGTCTCACATGATATAATTATTGGTCGATAGACCAGGGTAGACCCGAGGGAGGGGTCAGGCCCCCGATTTCATGATTTTATGATTTGTGACCCTGAAAGAAGGGTGGTTTTATAATCGAGTTTTATAATGAATTGTAATGAATTGTTTCATGAGATTATTGACCCGGAAGAGTTAGTTTATACTGCAGTTTTAATGAAATGATTTGAATGCAGTAGCATGATGATGTTTTCCATGCTTTTATTCAAATTCATGATTTGTCTTACATGACATAAAAGAATGCATGATCTGGATTTGCTTCATGCTCATTATGATTAAATGATGTCACATGAAATGCCTTTGATGCATGAATTACATGTTTTTATATGCACAAATAGTTTTGAATAAACTATGTCATTGATATATGAACGATTGTGCTTGAGATTTTAATGAAAAGAAATGGATTTTTAGGGGCATAGCATTATGAGCATGTAGATAGTGGAGCTATCTACTTACTTGCATAATTGCCTTACTGAGCGTGTGGTTTGCTCACCCCCCTTATTTCCCATCTTTTCAGAGCACTCGCAATAGTCATTGAGCGGCTGAGGACTTTAATGCTTGGTATTCGCTGCTTCCCATCGAGAGACAGGTATACACATTTGTATGGTTTTGTATCTAAATATGTAATGCACAGTACTGTAAACGGACATTGATGTCGGGGATGTAGAGTTATAAATACCATTGAGTATGTATTTATTTAAAGTCAAAAGGATAGTAAACTCTGATATATGATTATGAAAATGTAATGGTAAATAGTGTGAGGTGACTAACACCGAATCATAGCCCAACTGCTTGTAGGATGGTCACGACGAGAAAAATATAAGAATTAAATAATAAATGAAAAAGTGAAAAATTTACTCTGATTTTTAGTTAATTTGGGTCGTGACAACCTCCACTTCGGTTGACGTCGAGGCTTTGTTAGACCTGGGTCTTACCATGCCTCCGTTTTGGTAACATGAGATGCCTCCGTTTTGGTAACGAGAGATGCCCTCGTTGAGGATGATGTGATGTGATGATTGCATTCATGACGTTTATACTATGCCTAGTCTCCATAATTATTTTGAGATATGACGTGTTTGTGAAATGAGATAAAGATGTTTTGATGAACTGTGATTTAATTAATGATGATTTTTAAAGCTTATATGCACTCCTTACTAAGCGAAGTTGAAAGTTCACCCCTTCTTTTTCCTCCCCCCACAAATTACTTACAGTGAGTGATAATACTTGCTACGTACGTGACATAGGCTGGTGGACAAGACTCTCCCCAGGCTATTGCTTGTACATAATTCAATTCATTTTGTAACCCAGACAATTATGTAATACAGACACTTCTATTTAAGTGATGTTGGGATGTAATCAGTATGGTATGTGTATAACAAGTGGATTTCTTTTGATATAATATTAATTGGTTAAGAGATTGTGGATGTTTTGAATGACCCTCAGGATATTTGGTTGAAGAGGTTTACTGACACTGTACAGGAATGCACCTTGAGTAGGAAGTGTAATGTAAGAAAGCTTTAAATCAGCCCTATGTTTTACGCTTCCGGGCTGTCACATCTTAGTTTCGATTTCACTCCTGAAATTCCTACCCTTAACCAACTTTGCATTTTCAGCCCCTGCCTCAGCCAAACCTCTGCTTCTGGGAGTACCCGTTCTAACAGCTACTGGCAGTAGCTTCATCTTTCCTTCCCTCTCGCAACAACCACCTCCATGGAGCCCAACCGTCCTATTTCTTGCTGCCCAAGACCCCCAAAACAATTGACTCCTCCCCTGATCACAACTTACTTTTCCTTCTCTCGGCTTCTTCACCATTTCCTGACACCTTTACAGTCGAGAGGTGAAATCCTCTGTTTCCTTGGTTCGATTTCTTCCTCTTTTTGCTACTACCTCTAGCCTTTTATATTTCTTTCCCCAAGCATTCGGTTCATCAGGTCACTCTCTCGTTAGCAGCTCTTCCCTAAATTTCTCTCAACTTTCTTAAGCTTTCATTTCTCAATTTCTACCTCTCCCACTCATCTCACTCTCGGTTTGTTGCTTCTCATCTTCGGCTTTATGTCCTTATTTCTTCTCTTGTTTCTCTGCCCCTAACTCCCTTGGTCAGCTTTTCATTTCAATAGCAGACCATACCTTCTTTTCTACAATTCTCATTGCTTAATTTTCTACTGACTTCCTCTCTCTTTCGTGCACGTCTAAAGCTCGCTCACCTCCCCTTTCATGTTTCAGGCCAATGTTAACTGCTCTTGACGTCTTCTTTCTTTTAAGTTTTTTACTTCATTTCCACTTTCTCTTTTCTATATATTTTTTTCTTCTTTCACCGAGGCCATCTTTTCATTCCATTATCATTCATTTTTTTTTTCACATAAAACCATCATCTCAATCATCTTCCACTTCCACCTTTCATTCCTTTCTCTTTTTTTTACCTAAACTATCATTTCAAACCATCATTTCCTTTCTTTTCATTATTTATTTAATTTTTTATATTATATATATTTAATAATTCATTAAGTACAAATTGTCTATTATTTGCACTTACCTAACATAGAAGAATATTCATACATCAATCTTGTTTATAAAAATTTATTTCTATTTACCACAATTATTTGTTATTCGAATTAAAATATTTTAATTAATTAAATTCATCTATCACACCCTGTTTCCACATTTAAATCATTATTATTCATCCATACCACACACATAACGGAGTAGACAACACTCTAATGGTTGGGCATACGAGCCGATATTAACCTTATCCACTTAAATATAAACCGTACATGATAATTGAATTTCTGTATTCATATATATATATATATATATATTTACACACGTACGTTTACATCCCACTAATTCTTTATATACATAACTATGTCTTACAAGTTTAGATACAAAGTCCAAAGAGGTGTATACCTTCGCGCACAATAGAGTGTGGGCTGTCAACTGCTCAGGACTACTTCAGCTCTCAAGACTTGGGTAACTCTGTGGAGTGGAGGGGAAAAAAGGGGGTGAGCTACAACACGCTCAGTAAGGAATTATGTAAGCAAGTAGATAACTATACTACCTACATGCGCATAAATCCATCTCATGCCAAGTCATGTCAAATCATTATTTCTTAAGCAGAAACATATGCAGTTTCTTTAAAGCATTTCAAATAGAAACAGATTTATCAAAACACATGCTTAACATACAAAACACATTGTAGAAGCAAATCCATAATTCAAACGAAATTCGAACACAAACCGAACATATTTTCAAAAACTGATCAAATCTGAAAACTCCAAAACTATTTCAAAACATAAGTGGAGACAATTCAAAGTCTCGAAAAACAGATCAGAAATCGGACATGGAGACAAAGCAAAGCATATGGAAACAAATAGACATATGGCAATAGTCACTAGACTCCATGCATCACGGGCCAGGTGTTCACGAATGTCCTCGTATGGCTGAGGGAAGAGGGGGTTCATCTCCCATCAGACAACATATATCTTAGAAGTCTAAAGACTCCGAGTCACGGTACATCGTACTCCATGTACGTCTACATGATACATCATACTTCGTGAACCCCAATATCTTACATCAGCGAGATTAGGAGTGCCCGTCCTCCGTGTCTTATCGTCCCATCTCCAGCTACATCAATACTAAGTCTCCAAAATGCACGTGCGAGCATATTAATCAGTGTGACACACAGTCTACACGAGGCTCCAACACGACTTTATTATATCATGTGCGAGGATAAGTGCAAGCTCTCATAGCCTACACGACGTCTCCAAACACGGTTTTATGCACATCACAAAATCAAAATCTAGTGCGAGTAAAACAAGGCTCCAGCACTATGTCATGTGAAAACCATATCAAATCTAGTACGAGCATGTCAATGTATCACACAGGATACACGACGACGACTCCAGCACGGTTTAACTTGAAAATCAGATAGGTGGCTCAATTCTGTAGAAAACGGCTCTAAAACTGAAGTTTTATACACAAAACAATGCAATATAGAAATGTGGGTGGAGACTTCTCGGGAGGTCACCCATTATGGAATTGTTCCCACCCAAGCACGCTTAACTTCGTAAAATGCGCTATTCTATGCAAATTGTAAAAACACTATCCAACCTATCCATATATCACTAGAAACATTTTTCCAAGCTCAAAACACTGAAAACATTAAATTTATAAAATCATGTTTTTCCAATTCTTTTCGATGCAATTTACCCTATAGTAGGGATAATATAGTTCTATATAATATCTAATCATATATTGAAATTTATAAAATTACGTACAACTATCTCTAGTAGCTAACATAAATCCTTTACCTGGAAATATGTCGACTGCTAATTTTAAATTCTTGATCTCACCAGATGACGCAGTCTATTTGGCTCCGGACGTATCCATGGGAGCTAGAAATAATTATATATTATATCAATTCACCTCGATATACTTAGTTTCACTTTTCTACAATTAATTTAACATATTGGGCCAAATTGCTCGTATTGGGTCCAATTACCCTTTAATGGGCCTCACCCTAACATCGTGCCATCTTAAGCCTTTTCTAGTCTCGAATCGTTCGCTATATCAGTTACGATCATCGATTTTCAATTCCACACATACAACAATTTATACAATATTAATCCGTAACTTACGCGATCAATTTCTAATTCACATATGATTAATTCCAATTTCGTATAAATATAAAAGTTATAGTATGTGAGGATCACTTACCCAAATATTTGGGATGACACGTAACTCAAGGCTCGTTCAAACTGGTGTTTGTCGCCTACCCCGCGCAACACATTAATATATATTTAAATCGATCAATTTTGGTCAAATATAAATTCAAACTAATTTTTTGAAAAATAAATCGATCAATTTAGACCGCTTACCAGTCTACTGTTGTGCCGGGGCGACACCGAATATTTTTTTCTCCAAATTTTTTTTCTTTCCTGCTGAACCGGTTAAGACCGGTTCAGCCCCTTTTACATTGAACCAGTCTGAACTGGTTCAGGTGGATTTTTGTTGTTGCCGACGTTTTCGGTCGGTTCTCGGGCCTTGAGTTTTGGCTCGGGCCAAATCGGCACCGGTGCTGGCGAATCTCTCTTTTATCCCCGCGGCCTTCTCCTCGCTGATCTGCCTTCTCTGGCTGTCCTCACGACACGTGACGTGCTTGGTCACTTCCTGGGTTGCCGGTCGTCCCTCGTCGGTCACTTCTAGCAAGTTCTCACCGGTCGTTACTTGCCGGAGGTGAGGGACAGAGATCGGGTTTCGGTTTCTCGAGGTCCCTCACAATTTCAGTTTCCATATTCTTTCTTTCTCTTTCTTTTTTTCGTTTTTCTAATTCTTTTTTTATATATTTTTTAATTTTTTATATATAATACCCTAAAATATCTTAAAATTTAAAATATTATAATAATAATAATAATACTCAAAATAAGTAGTTAATATTATTATAATAATATTTTATCATCATAGTGTATTTTATACACTAATATTTACACACCATGGTACATATATTTTATTTAATTTATTCTCGAAAAATATATGTACGTTCTATTTTATTTTATCGCATCTATTTATTTCTCCGAAAATATATTTTTCTATATTCCTTTTGGACTCCCTTTATTTTCGCATTTTGAGTACATATTTTCAATCGGTTTAACCTAATTTCATTCGGTTTATTTCAAATTTACCCAAATTCTTATTTTTGGCATTTTAAAACTTATCGGTCTCCAATTACATCAGATACACTCGAAATGGTATTATTTCTTCCTTATTGATCAATATATCATAATTACATATTCAACATGATATATTTTTAAAGAAATAACACAATTCAGGTCTTACATCATCTAAGTCCCTCATGTTAAAAATACCATTTAAATAAATCATCCACCAATGAGCACATTCTTAATCCTAATTGTTCACTTGTTGATCATTATGAAAATCGAATACATAAAAATTTGTGGATTTTACATCCTCCCCACATTAGGAAATTTGGTCCCCAAATTTAAAATGTATATCAGTCTTTAAACAGAGGTGGGTATCTCTCTCGCATTAGGCTTTCCAATTCCCACGTGGCTTCCTCCAATGTATGGTATTGCCATAAAACCTTGACTAGAGGGATTGTCTTAGACTGCAATGCCTTCTCTTTCGGTCCAGTATTCGAATTGGTTTCTCCACATACATCGTATCCTCCTTCAACTCTAGCAGTTTATACTTAATCATATGTGTCGGATCTGGATGATAGTTCCGAAGCATCGAGACATGGAAGACATTATGGATACTCGACAATTTCGACGGTAAAGTTAATCTGTAAGCTTTGTCTCCCACTCGGTTTAAGATCTGGAAAGGTCTAAAATATCGAGAATTTAACTTTCCTTTCTTCCCAAACCTCATTATACCTTTGGAAGGTGAGACTTTCAGAAACACTGAATCTCTTACTGAAAATTCCAAAGATCTTCATCTTTGCTCAGCATAACTTTTTTGCCTGCTCTAAGCTATCCTCAGCCTCTCATAAATCAATTGAACATCCTCAGAAGCTTGCTTAACCAGATCGGGATCAAATATTTTTCTTTCATCAACGTTTTCCCATCCAATCGATGAACGGCACCTTCGACCATACAATGTTTCGTACAGTGTCATTCCGATACTTGAGTGGTAACTATTAATATATGCGAAATCTACCAATGGAAAATAGTCATCCCAAGAGCCATTAAAATCTTAGGCACATACTCTCAATTCCATATTGGCATAGGTAAAGATTGTCCCCGTCGAGTTTTGGTACTTTACCATAATCTGCTAACATTTGAGATAATATATCTCTTATCATACCGGTTTACCAATATACCTTCAGGAGATTTTGATACATATTACTATTCTCAGGATGCGAAGTATATCTCTATGGATGTTCCGAGCTTTCAACTATGGATCATCGGTTACACATATTCTATCTCTAAACCTCAACAAACCATCAGTGCCAATACTAAAATTTGTTGGAGTACCCATATGGATCTAATTAGCTACATCAATACAATACTTATCATTACGCTGAACCTATTGGATTTGATTAATCAAGTCAAGTTTCAACTCTCAGGCTAGCTACCATGTAATGAATGTCAATATCAAAAGGGGACCACATCCAAGTTGAGGCTCCCTAAATTTTTCAATAACTCATGTTCCCTGACCAATATATATATATATATATATATATATATATATATATAACACCGTCTCGAGGTTACTTCTTGTCAAGACACTAACTTTAGTCATTTCTTTTATCTTATGTTCAATTCCTTCTGTGAAAATAAACCCAAGACTTTTATGATTAATAAGAATCTATAATTTCTCACTATACTAGTAGGGACGCCATATCTTCAATGCAAACATTACGGTTGCCAAATTTTAAATCATGGGTTAGGTAATTCTTCTCATGATCTTTTAATTGCCAAGATCCATATACAACTGCATATGGATATTTTGAAATACATTTATAGCCATCAAAATTGACCACATGAACTAATTATAGCCATAGGGTTCAAGATTCAATCCTAATTGAAAGTACGATGTCTAAGTTTATCGCAATCCTCATTTATCCTTTGGACACACTTCATTCTTAATTCATATCACTAAATCCGAATCATTTCACGTACTAGAATTATTCATACATTATGTACATCTCACATTCCAAATATAACCTGTATTTAGAATTAATCACACCTCAAAGTCTTGCATTCAAAATATAATTACATGTAAATTTCGATCCTTATATTAAAAAACATCTTTCATATTCCGAAGTCTCTTTAGACCAAAAACTCTGAATCTTCTTAACAGTTTTGGGTCTTTTCTATTTATCTATAACCTTTATTTTGGGAGAATCCAATTGACACCCGTTCTTGATACAACGTGACCCAGAAGACTCCGGATCTCCTTAACAAGTAACGTCAGTACACCCCAAAGTGCATCACTCGGTCTGATAATCCCCTTATCATATAATTCCAGTAATTGCTTCTTCAGCTCTTTTAATCCAATCGAAGCCATTCAGTATAGTAGTTTGAATATTAGTTCGGTACCAAGTACTAAATCACGTAAGCAATGAAACCATCAAGTTTCATTTATACAATTTGTTTAGTAATTCATTCTTCCAGTTACAATGACTTTACTCTTTCATTACTTTCTTATCCTCAGTAGAATGATCTTTTTCTATCACGCTCTTTACCTTTCCTTTTCTAGTAACCTCGAAAATACACATCTCATATCCTCATAGTTGCGCCTTGCGTACTACTTCTTCATAAGTAGTAACATCAAATGGAGCTAACCTAGCTCAGATTAAGGGTCTCACTTTCTGCTATGAGCTTCTGAACTTTCTTCATTTCGTAACTCAATCTATCCAAATTATACCTCTCCAAAACCATAAATTTAGTTTCATATTCATCCCTAGACTTATACCTTACATCCAATTTAAACATTTCGTACCTTTGTGCCATATCCGGGATGTATTACCATCTAAAGATATCCAAAAATATATCCCCTGTAACCTTTAATATCGGGTCCTCAAATTAGATCAGGGGAACTTCCATTAAGGTTCAACTTCCTATTTCAATATCAATGCTACAAAACCTACCTTCTTAAAAAGATATCCAAAAATATATCCCCTGTAACCTTTAATATCGGGTCCTCAAATTAGATCAGGGGAACTTCCATTAAGGTTCAACTTCCTATTTCAATATCAATGCTACAAAACCTACCTTCTTAATAGTAGTACTCCTTAAGAATTCGTATAACTTCTCTAATTCCTTAGTACAAAAGCTGTAAAAGCAACTTTCTTGGTAGAGTGACATAAAAAATCCATAGAACTTCTCTATCTCATTTATCTAGTCCTACGTAACTATTGGATTCTTAACCCCACTGAAAGACGGGGGCTTAAACTTCAAAAAATGTCTCAGTCTATCAAGTTTACAGTCATACCCTAAATTATCATTCTTATTATTATGCTCTTACAGGGCTGCTTGAGGCTCTGCTGGAGCTTGTGATACTACCAGTGATTGGGTTGGTGACTGTTCAAGATTAGTCTGTGTAGATGGGGGTGGTGATGGTACAGTAAAAATAAAAGGTCCAGCCATGCCCTGCAACCTATCAATGTGTGTCATTACCTGACTAAACAGTATCATCATTGTCTCCACTCAAATCTTACAAAGCGATTTTTTCAAATTTTCAGTTGAACTATGTGGTGCTCGGTCAATTGAGGATTCTCTATATCTCTCGAGCCTATCTCTACGACCTCGAGAAATGATTTCTTCTTGTCTACTCGTATGGTTGCAATACCTACCAGCCATATCTATTAATGTTCCTTCATTCAATGACACAAGTTTTCAGTAAAACACAGCCAGGTATATGTGTTTGTAACTAAACAATGTACAATAATGTTGGGGATGTGAACTTTTCAAATTTTTTCTTACTCCTAATATCGACTCGTATCAGGCCAACCTTGCTCTGATACCAACTTCTGTAATGACCCGATTTTATGGAACTATATGGTTGGACTACAAGAAGATAATAGGTCAGAACAGTAAATTCGTCTATTCAATTATATTTCTTGGTGACAAATTTAAACAAAACTAATGGCAGTACCTTCCAATTAAATCAACATAATCGTTCTTTTACAAAATATTCAATGTTCACATTCCCTAGACACATTTCCATATACATTACAGTACTTACAAAATTTAGATACAAAATATATGTATATACTGGGTATACCTTTTACATAGTATAATGCTTTACTAACGTATGGTTGTGCAAAATAATTTAACTTCCAAAAGTAAGCTCAGCTACTAGTGAGACTCTGTGGAGGAAAGTAAGGGGTGAGCTCAACGTGCTCAGTAAGAAAAATAACATGGCAGATAGATAACTACACTATCTACATATATCCGCAAAATAAACCATTCATAAAAATATAAAACGTTGTTGGCAATTCAGTAAAATTCAGAATCAAAAATCAATTTCAATATCAATATCGATAGATAAACATTTTACTGTAATTAAATGCAAGATTTTTAAAACTTTATATAGTGTTTTATTGTGACGACTGTGTGCCACTTTGTTCTCCCAGGATTCAAGAGGTGACCCCACAATCTCTTTATACTGTAAAATAATACAGTCCATACGATCAAATAGTTCATAAGGTCAATTCAGTAAATCAAATAGATGAAACAAGGCAGAACATGCTATAAACAGTAATCCGTATGACAATTGGCCAATGTCGGTGACTCCGGGCAGCACTGATCAGGTGTGTCAGGATGTCAATCACCGTAGGAGTGGTCAGCTACCCAAATAGCTTACAGTATAGTATGTCCAAAAAACAGTAATACGGTACATCATACTCACATGCGTGTTACACGGTACATCGTACTCCATGGACTGCAGTAACAATAATAGTTTAGTAACAGTAGTAGTGCAGCATGACTAATCATCGCCTTTGTATTAAAATCAGTACGAGTTAGACCGTGCGACATACAATCAGCACGCGTTCAAGCACATTTATCAGTATTAATTTATAAGCAAACTATTTTCATCAAAATAGTTCCAAAACTCAGTAAAGTGTATAAAGCAATTTAAAAGGGGTTGTCTTGCCCTTTTTCGGTTAAAATCCTTGTAAACAGTCTATAGTAATTAAATCTGAGATTTTCGATTCAAAACCATAATTCACGATATATCAATGTCTTGCAAACAAATTAGATTTATAATGGTAAGGCTAGACTGTCTAACAAAGGAAAAAAATATATAATTTTCAAACTTATAAAATTAGCCTAGTATTTTTATGTAATTTTGGTAACTATGAAATTCAGCCTAAAATTTTATATCTATAATTCCACGAAAATTAAAAGTAATTATCTCTAGCAGCGCATAGGAATTTTCCTTACCTCGGTATCTGCCCGTAGTCCTCAATGCCTTGGTGGTGTGAGTCAGCAGGTCCGCTCCAATAGTTTTATTACTCCAGAATTTCGAACTGATATTTGCATAAATATTTCCAAACAGTCTAACCCCTGAGTTTCCCAAATTTTCTCTATACTTTCTTTCCTATATCCAAATATTTTTTTATTTATATATATATAATCATTCATATACATATATATATAGCTTTTTTTTATATTTCCTTTCGCGTCGTTTCCTTTCTCCTTCTTTCTTTTCTTCTTCTTCTTCACCGTCGCTGGTCATCCCTATTTAATGTCTTCTTCGTCATCTCGGCGTTTCCATCTCTTCCGTCATTCCTTCTCGATTTTTTGTTGCCCATTCACAGAAAGAGGCCCTTGGAAACGTCCCTAACAACCACAACGATCAGCACCTAAATAGCACCAGCCCTAAATTTGCATGGTCTTAGCCTTCTTAATTAGTCCTTTCCTTAGCCCAAAATGATACTGTTTCAGCACCGGGAGATCGGACAACACTCCCCTGTCACCTTGGCGATGGTGGCCTATTATGGTCTTGATCAGCCATCTTGGAGCAACTTATTTCTTTCCTCAGTCGACCTCTCATTGTAAGACCCGATTTTTATCAAAATTCCTTATGAGTCATGTGATGTAAACATGGTTATATGTAAATTGAATCATAAGAAGAGTTTTACATGAATGAAAAACACAAATGGAATGAATAAAATATTCTCGAATGCATTTAAAGGTCAAATGAAGGATTGAAATGGTCACAAATTAAACGAATGGGATTCTAACTGGAGATAAGGATTTAAAACATGAAATGAGAAAGGGTTCGTGAAGGGAAGTTTGATTGGTTTGGTCCCGAACACGTTGAAGGGTAAAACGATAAAAAGACCCAAAATTCAGTGTCAATTCGGTGAGAAATTGACACTGTAAACATGGATTCAAGAAATCTTGATCAATAAAGGAGTAATAATTAAATTTCATGTTAAATTGATCAAGATATGAATTTATTAGAATAAACCAGAATTTTCACTTCGAGAAATTATCCCAAAAATATTGGAAAAATATACCGCAAAAGATAAAATAAGATAGATAAATTCATTTAACTGATTAAATGAATAAAATATGATTTTTTTAGATATTTTGGCTGAAATATCATTTTTTTATTTGAATAAATAATAATATATATATAAAAGAAAACACAGAATCGCGAAATCGCGATTCTGCAGAAAGCAAAAGGGAGAAACAGAATCGAGGGAATCGGTTTCCTTCACCGGACGACCATCGATGACTTGGACAGCCAGAAAACGACCGGCGAGGGGCGACAATCATCATGGGAGCCTCCAGGAGTCGCGACGAGCACAGACAGTGCCGAATAAGAGAGATCGATGAAGGAACTTATCGAGGGGAGAAGAGGAAGATTCTGGCCGTTCCACCACCGATCAGCCTGATCCAAGGCGAGTTGAAGCTTCCTTTGCCCGAGACTAGTCGAACGACGACAGTAACGCGTCGGGAAATGGCCGAAATCGTCGGCGACGGTGGCGAGGGTGAAACGGCGTCAGACCGAGGAGAAAAGAAAGAAAAAGAAAAAGAGAAAGAAAAAGAGAAAAAATTAGGAAAAATTTCGACGATACAGTCGAGTTAAGGGTAAGCCGGTAAGTGGTCAAATGGACCGATTTAATTTTCAGAATAATTATTTAAATATATTTTTGATCGAATTTGACTTGAAAAATATATAAATGTGTAGCTCGATAATTGGCGACAAACGAGAGCTCGAGTCAACCTCGATTTACGTACTATCATGAAATCTCTGGTAAGTAACCCTTATTTATGACAATTTACATAGTTATGCGTGTTTGAAATTTACCGCATAAATTACGGATTAATTTCGTATAAAATGAATTAAATTCTAGAATTTGAGATAAATTGTCGTAAATAATTAATTGAGCTATCAAAGAGTTTAGAACGAGACCCAATAAATACTGATGGGCCCAATGAGCCCAATAGGTCTCGATGATGTGAATAGTGAGTGGAAAATGGGCTTAAGGCCGGTTAAGACACATTATGGTACAATCAGACCCAATATGGGTAAACAAACTCAATGATTTAAATTAAGCCTAGAAAATATGAAATACAATTAATTATATTGTATTTGACCTGATGAATATTTATTCGCAGTTTCGGAGATTAGATTGGGAGCAAATCAGACTGCGTGACGAGACATCAATGGAAAGGTCAGACTATACAGAAAAATGAGGTAAGAAAATTTTGCGATTAGATAGAGGTAGCTACGCGTATTTTTAACAGATTTTACATACACTGAAACTGTATAAAGATCCTAGAAATGGATTAAAAAATTTTAAGGATCAGGATGGGTAAAAGACTATTTTACCCCTACTGAGGGAAAATTCACCTAAGGATGGTGAAAGCATGACATGCATGAAATGCATGATTTGGAAGATTTTCGTGAACTTTTAGTAAAGCAAATTGGTAGATTGGCTAGTATTTGCATAAATTTCATAAGATAACAATACGCAAGTGTTATTTGAATTTAAATGAAATTCTTTGGAAAATGGCCAACTATCAAGTTTATATGGAAACAGATAGTGCTGGAGCATTGCTCGCACTATATCTGAGTTTGTAAGTGTGCATAAAAGGTGTTGGAGCGGTTGCTCGCACCGATTTGTGTGACATCATGTGCATAAAATGTGCCAGAGTGGTTGCTCGCACTGATTTTTACTATTGTGAAATGCATGAGAGGTGTTGGAGCCTAGCTCACACCCTGTTTTGACTTGATATGCATAAAAAGGTGCTAAAGCGATTGTTCGCACTAGTTTTAATGATTTGACATGCATGAAAGGTGCTGGAGCTTAGCTCGCATCCTGTTTTGATATGATAATTGCATAAAAGCCATACTGGAGCCTTACTCGTACGTGATTTAATCGATTTAATTGCATAATAGCCGTACGGGAGTGTAACTCGCATGATATTTGATTTATTTATGCATGAAACTGTGCTGGAGCGTTGCTCGCACAAAGTTTTGATTTACTTGAGCATTCATTCGTGCTGGAGCATTGCTCGCATGAAGTTTTGAATGATTTATGCATGATGCCATGCTGGAGCATTGCTCGCACGAGGCTTTGATGGATTTTATACATAAAACCGTGCTAGAACTTGCTCACACGTGATTTTATATGGATTTATAACTCTTTTAAAGTTGTACTGGAGTGCTGCTTGTACGCAGATTTTACTAATTTTTATGAAAATGTGTTGGAGCTTCGCTCGCATGAGGTTTTCAGTATCATGAATATGCATGGAGCCGTGCTGGAGCTTTGTTCGCACAGGGATTTATATGACATGCA
This sequence comes from Firmiana major, assembly GCA_033439115.1. Lineage (NCBI taxonomy): Eukaryota > Viridiplantae > Streptophyta > Magnoliopsida > Malvales > Malvaceae > Firmiana > Firmiana major. The sequence continues at coordinate 33,397,685 of CM065907.1, forward strand.
TATAGCTGTGTTGGAGCCTCCTGTAGACTGTGTGTCACAGTGAGATGATATGCCCACACTACATACTGAGACATAGGTTGGTATGAGTGGATCAGACCTACTGCAGGCACCCCCTGACTATGATTTGGGTTCATGAAGTACGTTGTACCGTGTATGTCACGCGAAGTACGGTGTACCATGGGGATTGTAGGAGTGGAGTGGCATTAGCCACGAGGCTGTAATCCTTGCCCTCATAATCCTAGTATTTATGTTGTTCTGGCAGCAGGACTGACCCACCTCCCCATTTCAGGTGTGATACCCCGCACACTAGGTATCGTGTAGCCAGGGATCACTAGGATATGGCCATAGTCCTCGATGTTACTGATATAGTCACTACATATCTCACATGATATAACTTTTGGTCTCGATAGACCAGGGTAGACCCGAGGGAGGGGTCAGGCCCTCGACTTTGTGATTTCACTGAGATGTGATTTTCTACTATGATGCTAGATTTTTCAGAGGATTTTATGACATGTGACCCTAAAAGAAGGGTGATTTTATAACAAAATTTTTTATAATGAATTTTTAATGAGTTTGAGATTGATTTATGAGATGATTGACCCAGAGGGGTTATTTTATACTGAGCTTTAATGAAGTGATTTAAATGCAGTAGCATGAGGAGTTTTCCATGCTTTAATTACAAATTCATGAAAAGAATTGTCTCTCATGATTTGTTTTACATGGCATGAAATAATGCATGATCTTGATTTACTTCATGCGAATTATATTTTACATAAAATGCCATTGATGCATGAGTTACATGATTTCTATATGCATGAATAGTTTTTATAAACTATGGCATTGATGTATGCATGATTTCGTGCATGAGATTTAAATGAAAAGAAATGGATTTAAGGGCATGGCATTATAAGCATGTAGATACTAGAGCTATCTACTTACTTGCATAATTGCCTTACTGAGCGTGTGGTTGCTCACCCCCCTTATTTTCCTCTTCTACAGAGTACTTTCAGTAGTTTGAGCACGGCTGAGTACTTGCATCTTTGGTATCCGCTGCGTCCCATCGAGAGACAGGTATACACATTTGTATAGTTTTGTATCTGAACATGTAAATGCATAGTACTGTAAACGGATATGATGTTGGGGATGTAAGGTTATGTAAATACCATTGTGAATGTATTTAGTTAAAGTCAAATGATAATAAATCCTGATGTGTGAATGGTAAATAGGTGAGAAGGGATTAACACCGAATCATAGCCCAACTGTTGGTAGGATGGTCACGATAAGAGAAAGGTAAGAATTAAATAACAAACGAAAAAAAATTGTAGTGATTTGTAGGTAATTTGGGTCATGACACTCATTCGCTAGTCTTCTCTGCGTTTTCTTTTTCCCTACCGAATGGAGCTTTGCTAAAGCTTCTCAGTTTCAGTTTCACTCCTGAATTTCCTACCTTTGACTAGCTTTGTATTTTCTGCCCTTGCCTCAGCCAAACCTCTGCTTCAGGGAGTACACGTTCTGGTTGCTGCTGCCACCTCACAGTGGCAGCAGCTTCATTCTTCCTTCCCTCACCCAACAACCACCTCCATGCAGCCCAACCGTCCTGTTTCTTGCTGTCCAAGACCCCAAAACAGTCGGCTTCTCCCCTGATCACAGCTTACTCTTCCTTCTATCGGCTTCTTCACCGTTTTCAGCCACCTTTACTACCGAGAAGTGAAATCCTCTGTTTCCTTGGTTTGGTTTCTTCCTCTTTTTGCTACTGCCTCTAGCCTTTTATATTTCTTTCCCCAAGCTTTCTATTCATCAAGTCACTCTCTCATTAGCAGCTCTTCCCTGAATTTCTCTCAACTTTCTCAAGCTTTCCTTTCTCGATTTCTACCTCTCCCACTCATCTCACTCTCGGTTTGTTGTTTCTCATCTTCGGCCTTATGTCTTTCTTACTTCCCTCGTCTCTCAACCCCTAACTCCCTCGACCAGCTTTTCATTTCAACAGTAGACCATACCTTCTTTTCTACAATTTTCATTTCTTAATTTTCTACTGACTTCCTCTCTCTTTCATGCACGTTTGTAGCTCGCTCACCTCCCCTTTTGTGTTTCAGGCCAATGTCAACTGATCTTCACATCTTCTTTCTTTCAAGTTTTCTGCTTCATTTCCACTTTCTCTTTTCTATATATTTCTTTTCTTCTTTCACCGAAGCCATCTTTTCATCCAATCATCATTCATTTTTTTCACCTAAAACCATCATCTCAATCATCTTCCACTTCCACCTTTCGTTCCTTTCTCTTTTTTTTTTTTTTTTTACCTAAACTATCATTTCAAACCATCATTTCCTTTCTTCTCATTATTTATTTATTTATTATTATATATATATATATTTAATAATTCATTAAGTACAAATTGTCTATTATTTGTACTTTACCTAACATGAAGGAATATTCATACATTAATCTTGTTCATAAAAATTTATTTCTATTTTCCACAATTATTTGTTCTTTGAGTTAAAATATTTTAATTAATTAAATTCATCAGAATCCCTCATGTTAAAAATACCATTTAAATAAATAATCCACCAATGAGCACATTCTTAATCCCAATTGTTCACTTGCTGATCATTATTAAAATCAAATACAGGAAAATTCGTGGACTTTACATGCTGGCTATGTGTCATATGGCTTGACTCGCACTGTTTTTTTAGTCAAAGGCAACAATTAATCATGCTACATTGTTATCTTTATTGTCTATTGAATTGCTATTGTTAATGTGGCCCACGGAGTACGATGTATTATGCATGTCAGACCCGTATTTTTATGTAGCTTGTTCCTTATGATTTATACATATACAGACATGTATTGAGTTATTTAAATCATAAGAAGAGTATTTACTAGATTTAAGTGTTAGTGAAATGCTTTAACACTTAAAAGCTACATAAAAGCCTAATGTGAGCTATAAGAGTCACAGGCTAAGCCGAGTGGATCTGAATCATTCTGACTGAAAATAGGAACTTAAAATGAGAAAATATACAGAGCTTATGAATGAAAGTCAGTTTGATTTAGTTCTGAACACATAGAAAGAGAGTGAAAAGCCAAAAAGGGTAAAATGGAACTTCTTAGCAAGTTAAGGTGTTTCGGGTGTAATTATCTATCGGGAACGATTGAAACGTAAAGACGAGAGTGTAAGACATAAGATATGATACTTTCAAAATTTTGAGAAAAAGTCAACTTGGTCAATGGTTAAGGAAAAAGTCAACTATAGTTAAGAGAAGTGGACTTTTACCATAGTTGACTAACCATGGTTAAAAATTAACCTAAGTATGGAGGAAAAATTGGGGAAAAATATTCTTAGTCAGAATACAAGATAATCATTCCTAGAAGTAAGGAAAATTTATTCGGAAGGATTCCGGATTTAATTTAATGGATAAAAATACAATGGGCCAAAGTTGGAAATTTTAAAGCCCATTAAGGTATCATAAGTGTGGGCCGAATTTGGAAAGCCCAATGGGTCAACTTTTTGGGCCAATTTGTGGGCCCAATATTGAGACAATTGAAGGCCCAACAGGTAGTAAAAATTTCAGCCCAAACCGAGAAGCCCAATTGAAAGCCCATTTGAATAAGTTAAAAGCCATTAATGAAAGGTAACAAAGTCTAAAATGATAACCATTACCTAAACTTTTTTGGAAGTCAATTAAGGTGGCTGGATTTTATCTTAATGACTAAGTACTGGACTTATAAATACCAGCCAACACATAATCATCTTCATCCTTTCATTTTCGGCAAAGTGAAGAAACCATAACCGAAAAGTTTTCCAAGCTTTCTCTCACTAGAAATCACTAGGAAAAAGGCATATTTGAAACTTGCAATCTTCATGAAAGTTGTTCCAAATTGAGAGGAGAGTGACATATGTTGGAATTGGCTATCAAGGAGCCATAGCGTACAAACCGTGAGGCTTCAAAGTTTCGGCCAAGTGTGAACACAAATACTAGGTATAATTTCAAGCATCCAACTTCATATATGTTAATCTATGAGTTATATGGAGTTGATTGGTATATGTTTTATGGATTGAAACACATGAAAACACTATGAACATGTGATGGCCGAAACTTGGTATATGAGTTTTGATAAATACCCATGTGATTTTAAGACCTGTATAGGTTGATATGCATGTATACATGATAATGACATAGTTAGTTATAATCAATTTGCTCATATGGATGGTTGTAAGATATTGGAACATAAGGTGTTTGATAAAAAGCCAACATGAAGTATAGGAAAGGCATAAGACATGCCAACCAAGTGTTTGTGAAAATGCCTAAGTGAATTGGCTAAACAAATGGACATGGACGGCATGCCATGGTGTGACCGACGGCATGGAGTGCTCTCAGCCATGGCATGTAGCCGAGAGGTCCAATGGACCAAGCCCAATTAGTTTAGGCCCAATATGATGTAATGGGTCTAGGAAAAGCCCAATAAGAGTTGGTGGGCCCATAAGCCCAATAGGCCCAATGAAAATGAATAGTAAAATGGTAATGGGCTTAAGGAATAGTTAGGCCCATTAAGGGTTATTAAAGCCCATTAAGTGAAATAAACTGTATTAAATGTGTAATATAGTAGGAAAAGTATAATTAACCTGATGAATGGTTATTTATAGCTCTGGAGTTTACATTGAGAGCTGATCGGACTGCGAGATTGAGCAGCACCGAGGAAGTGAGGTCACTTGACGTGATCCGAGGTAAGGGACTTTTGTGAGTAGTTAGAGATACTTGCACGTATTTTCATCTGCTTTTACATTCACTTAAAAACTTTGAGGGTCAGAGCAAGTGAATAATAATTATTGTGACCCAATAGTTGGCAAATTACGTTTTGCCCTTAGTTAGGAAAAAAGTCAACTTTTGTGAAAAGTTTTAAAAAGCATGGAAATAATCATTTGGAGTGTTTTACTGCTGTTTAGCAGAAGAATAAATAGTTGGGCTAATCATTTTAAGGTCGATGTGAATTAAGCGCACTTTATAGTGTTGATTTTGATGTTTTGAAAATCATCCCTTTTTAAAGAGCCATCTATCATATTATGTGAGAATAAATCGTGCTGGAGCACAACTCGCACTAGATTTCATATATTATCCACATATATTAGTGCAGGATTATGGTTCGTACTAGATTTCCATGACATGCATGATAGAGTGCTAGAGTGTTACTCGTACTTAGTTTTATGTGATTTATGCATGAGAGAGTGCTGAAGCGATTAGCTCGTACTCGAGTTTTACATGAGATGCATGACAGAGTACTAGAGCGTTGCTCGTACTTGATTCTTCATGATTTATACATTACATAGTACTGGAGCTATTGCTTGTACTTGATTTGAAACATGAACTATGCATTGACCTAGTTGCTGGAGGTTTACTCGCACTAGGGTTGAGTTTGTGATGTGAAACAGTGTTTGAGCGGAGTGTCGACTGTGAGTCGCGCTCAAAGGTGTGCACTGTATTTTGTGTGATATATGATACATGTTGAAAACCATGCTTGATTTCCTCGTGTAGACTGAGTGTCACACTATGAGAGGTTCGCATGAGGATTTAGAGATGTGGCATGATATTCCATGGTTTTGAGGGCTAAGACCTATGGCAGGCACCCCGAATGTGATGTAGGGTCCACGGAGTACGTTGTACCTTGCATGTGGCATGGAGTACACTGCACCGTGTGATGTTGTGGAGTTGAGGAGGATATAGCTGGCGGTTGTGATGGATTGACCCCCCCTCCCGTTGCAGTAGTGATGCCCCACACACCTAGTACTGTGTTGCCTGTGATCACCATTGTCGGATATGATCATAGTCCAAGATACTATTGCACTTTTGCATTTCACCACAGAGTCTCACATGATATATCACATGATTGACTAATTTAAATTGCGGACAGACCTGAGGGATAGGTCAGACTCTGATTTTGTGTTGTGAATGATTTAAATGCCATATTTACTATGATTTAAATATAAATGGCATGATTTATCTAAAGGCATTGTGATATTTTAAAGATGCATTGTTTTGCACTACATGCCTACATTTGAGAAAGGAAGCATGATTTCTGTACATGAGATTTATTCTGTACAAGTATATATATATATATATATATATATATATATATATATTAAAGACATGCTTTGAAAATGAGTTAAGGAAATAACTTTTTGAGGCATAAAATTATTTTGAGTAGATAGTGTAGGTATCTACTTGCTTGCCTGATTTCCTTACTGAGCGCGTTTTATGCTCACCCCCTTTCTTTACATCTCTCTACAGAGCATCAGCAGTAAAGTGACAGCTTTTGAGGGATAGTATTCCTGTTGTCCGTTGATATTTCCTATCGATCAACAAGTATACATATTTTGTATGGTTATGTATCTAAACATAGAAACAGCATAGTGATATATACGATATATATTATGGGGAATGTATTGGTATTAGCTTTTATATGATCTCACAAGTATTATAAAAGAAATTACAGTCAATAGATAATGTATTGACTTGTATGTATGAAAGTGGATGATGGATATGGTAAACAAGGATTCTAACATCGAATCATAGCCCAACCATTGAAGAGAGAAAAGGTAAGTTAAAAATGCAAAAAATTTGTAGTGGTTTTGGTTAAGTCAGGATGGGTCTTGACAGAATGGTATCAGAGCAGAGGTTGGTCTGATGTGAGTCGGTGTTAGAAAATTGGAAAGTGTACATCCCCATAGTACTGTGCTATATTTAGATACAACTATGTATACCAGATAAGAGACAGACTGATTCATGATTGTGAATGCAGGAACTTTGCCTATATGGCAAATACTCGTAGTTGTAGAGGTATGAGTGGTAGGGCTTGAGGTCGTGGAGGTAGGCCTGAGAGACGAGCTGCTGCCGAACCATTACCTACCCATGAGACTCCAGGTGCTACTGAGGCACCAGAGTGTGCAGAAATACGCTTTACGATATTAGAGTGTAGTCTAGAGACGATAGTAGAGATATTAGAACAGACGATGCCAGGTAGGCAGGGACAGGAGGCAGGAGCTGTGACAGGAGAGGCAGTTGCCCCTGATACTCCTACATAGCCAGCACATGCACCGTGGACTGTAGATACTCCTACACCCCCACCAGGTTCAGGTAGTAGTAGATTAGGGTACGGATGTGATCTGCATCAGTTGCGAGAGTTCCAGAAGTTTAAACCTCCACCTTTTAGTAGGGTCAAGGACCCTGTAGCTGCTGAGGAGTGGGTTGCTGAGATGGAGAAGCTTTATGGATTCTTCGAGTGTACGACATCGGAGATGGTCGCATTTGCTGCGTTCCTACTGAAGGGAGCTGCAGAACATTGGTGGAAGTCCACCTGACCCATATTGAGAGCCCGACATACAGATATTAGTTGGGAGATATTTCGGGATGCCTTTAGGAGGCAGTTTGTCCTCGATACCATACAACAAAAATTACAAGCTGAGTTTTTGGGACTGAACCAGGGGAGTTTGTCAGTGGACAAGTATGAGACTCAATTCCTATCCCTAGGGAGATATGACCCAGATACTATGTATAGTAAGGCCAGGAAGGTCCACAGGTTCATCGATGGATTGAGACCGGTTCTGCGGTCCAGGTTAGTCCCATTAGATATAACCACCTATGAGGAAGCAGTGCGCAGGGCGCAACTGTGCGAGCAAGATTATGAGAGGAATGCTTTCGAGTTTTGGAAGTTTAGCCGGAGCCGAGATATACAGAGGAAGAGGCCGGCTAGTAATAGAGGTTTCAATTATCAAGGAGGAAGGAGACTCCTCGGTAAGAGACCACGAATTGAGGAGGCTTGAGAGAGACCTACTACTGATCAGTGCAGAAGATGCGGTAGGCCACATGGAGGTAAACCGTGTCCGCTGACTACTATAGTGTGTTTTCGATGTGGGAAACCAAGGCATATTGCTAGAGCTTGCCCGAAGATGGTTGAGACTGCTTCACTGAAGGGCAGGGAATCAGAGAGAGCTCCAGTTGATCCTTCTGCTTCGAGGAGGAGAGCGACAGCAGAAGAGAAGGGGAAGCAAGTTGAGAGTAGGGAATAAGGATATGAAAGCCAATCTAATATTGCTAAGTATGAGCGACTTTGATATAATCTTAGGAATGGATTGGTTATCTGCAAACCATGCTGTTTTAGATTGTTATACTAAGACAGTTATGTTTCCTAACCCTACTAGATATGTTGTAAAGTTTAATAAGAATAAATGAAAGGAGAAGTTATGATTATGATATGATTTACTGACTTAGAAAACCCTCAACACATCAAGGTTTCATTGCATGCGTGGTAGATACGGATAAGGCGCATCTGGAGTTGTTAGATATTCCTATAGTCAGTGAGTACCCAAATGTTTTCTGGACGAGTTGCCAGGATTACCACCAGACAGAGAAGATGGCTAGAGCTTTTGAAGGACTAAGATTGCGAGATACTTTATCATTCGAGTAAGGCTAACATTGTAGCGGATGTTTTGAGTAGGAAGAGCCTTGGGATGGTATCATATATGATGGTTAGGGAACATGAGTTGCTAGAGCAGTTTGCTAGCCTCAGTTTGGGAGTTGTACCTTCTAACATGGACACAGGCTATGTGATAGCTAATCTATACTTGGTGCCGGATCTATTGGACAGGATCAGAGTGGCTCAGCAGACTGATCCGTTTTGTATGGATGTGAGTAGTCAGATGTAGAAGGGAACAGTGACTGAGTTTGAGTTGAGTTCTGATGGACTACTGAGGTTTAGAGGCAGATTGTGTGTTCCCGAGGATCTAGGACTCAGGAGATTGATATTGACAGAAGCTCATTCGTCGAGGTATACGTTACATCCGGGGAGTAACAAGATGTATCAGAACCTCCGGAAGGTATACTAGTGGTCGGGTATGAAGAGAGATGTAGCAGACTTTGTGGCAAAGTGTCTCGTATGTCAGTAGGTAAAGGTAGAGCATCAGAAACCTACAGGGTTATTGCAGCCTCTACCTATACCGACATACAAATGAGAGCATATCACCATAGATTTCGTGATGGGTTTACTGAGAACCCGTAGGAATCATGATGCTATATGGGTGATCGTCGATAGATTGACGAAGTCAGCCCACTTCCTAGCTATGAGAGCGATCGATACTCTGAGTTCATTAGCAGAGCTGTATGTACGCGAGTTAGTGAGGTTACACGGTGTACCGGTGAGCATAGTCTCTGATAGGGATTCCCGCTTCACTTCCTACTTTTAGGGGCATTTTCAGGAAGCCATGGGAACCCAGTTGAGTTTGAGCACCGCTTGCAGAGGTGTAAAACGGGCTCAAGCCAGCGGGTTGGTCCGTAAAAACCGCGGGCTTTTAACGATCCGACCCATTAATATGTGATCCGTTTAAAAACGGGCTTATACGGGTCAAGCCCGTCGGGTAAATAATTTATACAGGCCAACCCGTACGGGTACGGGCCGACCCGCGGGCTATTTTACCAACACACCAATCAAACCTAAGTCCTAAATCATTCTCATTCTACCTATTCTAATTTCTAAAGTTTAAACAAACAAAACTACAGAAGTAAAAAATTAAAAATTTACCAAAATAATGTTATTGTATTTTTATTTAATAATTGAAAATTTTATTTTATAGGTTGGAAATATGATGAGGAAAACAAAGATAAATTGGTGGAAGAATCAAATGATTCAAATCATTTGAATAATGAGATTAACTCACAAGTTTAATGTTGTTTGATGTGGAGTTTAATGGATGCTTATAGATTTTATGACTTTTAAACTTATTTACTATTCTTTATTTAATTATTTAGACCATAATATTATGTCATGTGTAATTTGTATTTGTAATGCGAGTTTGTTTAATGGATATTATGTTTGTGGATTTTATTTTTATTGAGATTAATATAATAATATTTGTAGAACTATTTTCACAATTTTATGACTTGCTTGCTTATGATATAATATATTGCTTATGCTGATATATATATATATATATATATATATATATATATATATATATATATATATTACAAACCCATAATTTGCTTTTGTACATAATATAATGTTTTATGTGACTAACTTACAATTTGAAATTAAGTGGAGAACTCCAAATCATTTTGGTTTTTGCTTTGAACTTGTTATATTTGATCATGAATGAACTAATATTCCTCTTGTTAAAAAAATTGCAAATTAAACTTTGTATTTTAGTCTCAAATCTATGTGATTTGATTTTATAACAATTTTGGTTAATTCCCAAAGCTCAATAATCATTTAACAAATTAAAATTAGACTTAATTAAGTGTTTAGGCTCAATTCATTATTTTTTAAAATCCAATCCTTTATTTCCAAAAAAAAAAAAAAGTTAAGTTAGCCCGCGGGGCCAATCCAGCCCGCATTAGAATCGGATCGGTCTCCACAAATTTAATCCGTTTAAATGCGGGCCTAAACGGGCTCAACCCGCTTAAATCCGTGTCCGTATTAATCCGCATCGGTCCGTACCGTTTGACCCGCTTTACACTTGCTTGCCATCCTTAGACAGATGGTCAGTCAGAGAGGACTATACAGACCCTGGATGATATGTTGAGAGCATGTGTGCTAGATTTTAGAGGCTCCTGGGATGACCACTTGCCACTAGCTGAGTTCGCCTACAACAACAGTTATCATTCGAGTATCGGGATGGCACCGTATGAGGCTTTATATGGCCGAAGATGTCGTTCCCCTATTGGAGGGGAAGAAATGGGTGACCGTAAGATTTTCGCTCCTGACTTGGTTACACAGGCATCTGAGGACGTCCACTTGATTGTAGAGAGACTGAGGACAGCTCAGAGTAGACAGAAGAGTTACGCTGACAGGAGACGTAGGCCACTAGAGTTTGCAGTTGGTGAATCCGTGCTTTTGAAAGTTTCTCCTTCCAATGGCATAGCGAGATTTGGGAAGAGAGGAAAGCTGAATCCTCGCTATATTGGACCCTTTGAGATACTTGATCGAGTGGGAGATAAGGCTTATAGGTTGGCATTGCCACCAGACTTATCAGGTGTCTATAACGTCTTCCACATATCGACGCTTCGATAGTATCACCCGGATCCGGCACATGTGATTAGTTATGAGCCTTTGAAGCTCCGAGAGGACATGTCATATGTTGAGCGACCGATTCAGATATTGGATAGGAAGGAGAAGGTCTTGAGATCAAAGACTATCAGATTAGTGGAGGTTCTCCAGCAGCATCATACTTCAAAGGAGGCTACTTGGGAGCTGGAAAGTCTGATGTGAGAGAAGCATCCCCAGCTATTTGAAGACTGATTTGGTTCTAATTTGGAGGACCAAATTTTCTGAGTAGGGGAGGATTGTCAGACTCATATTTTTATGTAGCTTGTTCCTTATGATTTATACATGTACAGACATGTATTGAGTTACTTAAATCATAACAAGAGTATTTACTAGATTTAAGTGTTAGTGAAATGCTTTAACACTTAAAAGCTACATAAAATCCTAATGTGAGCTATAAGAGTCACAGGCTAAACCGAGTGGATCTAAATCATTCTGACTGAAAATAAGAACTTAAAATGAGAAAATATAGAGAGCTTATGAATGAAGGTCAGTTTGATTTAGTTCCGAACACAGAGAAAGAGAGTGAAAAGCCAAAAAGGGTAAAATGGACCTTTTTAGCAAGTTAAGGTGTTTCGGGTGTAATTATCTACCGGGAATGGTTGAAACGTAAAGACGAGAGTGTAAGACATAAGATATGACACTTTCGAAATTTTGAGAAAAAGTCAACTTGGTCAATGGTTAAGGAAAAAGTCAACTATAGTTAAGAAAAGTGGATTTTTACCATAGTTGACTAACCATGGTTAAAAATTAACCTAAGCATGGAGGAAAAATTAGGAAAAAATATTCTTGGTTAGAATACAAGATAATCATTCTCGAAAGTAAGGAAAATTTATTCGAAAGGATTCCGGATTTAATTTAATGGATAAAAATGCAATGGGCCAAAGTTAGAAATTTTAAAGCCCATTAAGGTATCATAAGTGTGGGCCGAATTTGGAAAGCCCAATGGGCCAAATTTTTGGGCCAATTTGTGGGACCAATATTGAGACAATTGAAGGCCCAATAGGTAGTAAAACTTTCAGCCCAAAAGCCCAAAGGAAACCCAAACCGAGAAGCCCAATTGAAAGCCCATTTGAATAAGTTAAAAGCCACTAATGAAAGGTAACAAAGTCTAAAATGATAACCATTACCTAAACTTTTTTGGAAGTCAATTAAGGTGGCTGGATTTTAGCTTAATGACTAAGTAATGGACTTATAAATACCAGCCAACACATAATCATCTTCATCCTTTCATTTTCGGCAAAGTGAAGAAACCATAACCGAAAAGTTTTCCAAGCTTTCTCTCACTAGAAATCACTAGGAAAAAGGTTTATTTGGAACTTGCAATCTTCATGAAAGTTCTTCCAAATTGAGAGGAGAGTGATATATGTTGGAATTGGATATCAAGGAGCCATAGCGTGCAAACCTTGAGGCTTCAAAGTTTCGACCAAGTGTAAACACAAATACTAGGTATAATTTCAAGCTTCCAACTTCATATATGTTAATCTATGAGTTATATGGAGTTGATTGGTATATGTTTTATGGATTGAAACACATGAAAACACTATGAACATGTGATGGCCGAAAGTTGGTATATGAGTTTTGATAAATACCCATGTGATTTTAAGACATGTATAGGTTGATATGGATGTATACATGATTATGACATAGTTAGTTATAATCAATTTGTTCATATAGATGGTTGTATGATATTGGCACATAAGGTGTTTGATAAAATGCCAACATGAAGTATAGGAAAGGCTTAAGACATGCCAACCAAGTGTTTGTGAAAATGCCTAAGTGAATTGGCTAAACAAATGGACATGGACGGCATGCCATGGTGTGACCGACAGCATGAAGTGCTCTCGGCCATGGCATGTAGCCGAGAGGTCTAATGGGCCAAGACCAATTATTTTAGGCCCAATATGATGTAATGGGTCTAGGACAAGCCCAATAAGAGTTAATGGGCCTTATAAGCCCAATAGGCCCAATGATAATGAACAGTAATGAAAATGGGCTTAAGGAATAGTTAGGCCCATTAAGGTTTATTAAAGCCCATTAAGTGAAATAAACTGTCTTAAATGTGTAATACAGTAGGAAAAGTATAATTAACCTGATGAATGATTATTTACAGCTCTGGAGTTTACATTGAGAGCTGATCGGACTACGAGATTGAGCAGCACCGAGGAAGTGAGGTCACTTGACGTAATCTGAGGTAAGGGACTTTTGTGAGTAGTTAGAGATACCTGAACGTATTTTCATCTGCTTTTACATTCACTTAAAAACTATGAGGGTCAGACAAAGTGAATAATAATTATTGTGACCCGATAGTGGCAAATTACGTTTTGCCCTTAGTTAGGAAAAAAGTCAACTTTTGTGAAAAGTTTTAAAAAGCATGAAAATCATCATTTTGAGTGTTTTACTGCTGTTTAGCAGAAGAATAAATAGATGGGCTAATGATTTTAAGTTCGATGTGAATTAAGCACACTTTATAGTGCTGCTTTTAATGTTTTGAAAATCATCCCTTTTTAAAGAGCCATCTATCATATTATGTGAGAATAAATCGTGCTGGAGCACAGCTCGCACTGGATTTCATATATTTTTCACATATATTAGTGCGGGATTATGGTTCGCACTAGATTTCCATGACATGCATGATAGAGTGCTGGAGTTTTACTCATACTCAGTTTTATGTGATTTATGCATGAGAGAGTGCTAGAGCGATTAGCTCGTACTCGAGTTTTACATGAGATGCATGACAGAGTACTAGAGCGTTGCTCGTACTCGATTCTTCATGATTTATACATGACATAGTACTGGAGCTATTGCTCGTACTTGATTTGATGAGTTTTGTGCATAACATGGTACTGGAGCTATTGCTCGTACTTAATTTGAAACATGAACTATGCATTGACCTAGTTGCTGGAGGTTTACTCACACTAGGGTTGAGTTTGTAATGTGAAATAGTGTTTGAGCGGAGTGTCGACTGTGAGTCGCGCTCAAAGGCGCGCATTGTATTTTGTGTGATATATGATACATGTTGAAAACCATGCTTGATTTCCTCGTGTAGACTGAGTGTCACACTATGAGAGGTTCGCATGAGGATTTAGAGACGTGGTATGATATTCCATGGTTTTGAGGGCTAAGACCTATGACAGGCACCCTGACTGTGATGTAGGGTCCACGGAGTACGTTGTACCGTGCATGTGGCATGGAGTAAACTGTACCGTGTGGTGTTGTGGAGTTGAGGAGGATATAGCTGGCGGTTATGATGGATTGACCTCCCTCCCGTTGCAGCAGTGATGCCCCGCACACCGAGTACTGTGTTGTCTGGGATCACCATTGTCGAATATGATCATAGTCCAGGATACTATTGCACTTTTTCATTTCACCACAGAGTCTCACATGATATATCACCTGATTGATTGATTTAAATTGCAGACAGACCTGAGGGATAGGTCAGACTCCGATTTTGTGTTAGAATGATTTAAATGCCATATTTACTGTGATTTAAATATAAATGGCATGATTTATCTAAAGGCATTGTGATATTTTAAAGATGCATTGTTTTGCACTACATGCCTACATTTGAGAAAGAAAGCATGATTTCTGTACATGGGATTTATTATGTACAAGTATATATATATATATTAAAGACATGCTTTGAAATTGAGTTAAGGAAATAACGTTTTAAGGCATAGCATTATTTTGAGTAGATAGTGTAGATATCTACTTGCTTGCCTGATTTCCTTACTGAGCGCGTTGTATGCTCACCCCCCTTTCTTTACATCTCTCTACAGAGCATCAGTAGTAGAGTGAAAGCTTTTAAGGGATAGTATTCTTGTTGTCTGCTGCTATTTCCTATCGATCGATAGGTATACATATTTTGTACGGTTATGTATCTAAACATAGAAACAACATAGTGATGTATACAATATATATTATGGGGAATGTATTGGTATTAGCTTTTATATGATCTCACAAGTATTATAAAAGAAATTACAGTCAATAGATAATGTATTGACTTGTATGTATGAAAGTGGATGATGGATATGGTAAGCGAGGATTCTAACATCGAATCACAGCCCAACCATTGAAGAGAGGAAAGGTAAGTTAAAAATGCGAAAAATTTGTAGTGGTTTTGGTTAAGTCAGGATGGGTCTTGACAATGCAACATGCATGTGAGTACACTGTACCATGCTATCGATCTTCGGACACATTGTATTGTGAGTCGTTTGGATAGCTGACCACTTCTACGACGATTAACATCCGGGCACACTTGATCAGTGATGCCCGGAGTCAACAACATTGGCCAATTGTCATATTAATTATCAATTATAGCGTATTCTGCCTTGTCTCGTCTATTTGATTTACTGAATTGACCGTATGAATTGCATTATCGTATGGGACTGTACTATTCTACTGCATAAAGAGACTGTGGGGGCCACCTTTTGAATCCTACGAGAACAAAGTGCCACACAGTTGCCACAATAAAACGCTGTATAAAATTTTAAATACTATATTTATTGTCGTACAATGTTTATACTATTGATATTGTTATTGCTAATGATTTTTTTAACTCTGATTTTACTGAACTGTCAACTACTGTTATTTTCATTACAAGCCTATATATATAGATGGTGTATTTATCTACTTGTCA
The DNA here is from genome assembly GCA_033439115.1 of Firmiana major. Lineage (NCBI taxonomy): Eukaryota > Viridiplantae > Streptophyta > Magnoliopsida > Malvales > Malvaceae > Firmiana > Firmiana major. The sequence continues at coordinate 33,413,409 of CM065907.1, forward strand.
TATGTTTTTCTTACTGAGCACATTGAGCTCATCCCTTACTTTTCTCCACAGATCCACATCAATTGTCGGGACCGCTTTTATAAGTAGGATTCTTTGCACAGCCGTACTTATTCAAAGTGTCACGCCTTTCACTCACACTCGACCTACCAAAATCACCAAAATTTTGTTTTTCACGTTTTGCTTACCTTTCATTCTGTCATTACTCACGTCAAACGTTGGGCAGTGATTCAATATTAGTCACCCATTCACACTCATTCACAACAAACATAGAATTTAATATTCTTTTCTATAATATAAACTCTTGTACATAAATGCAATTATTTGTACATATACATCCCGAGCGTACATTAGTTTACATAACCGTGCTGCTACAATGTTCAGTACAAAATATTAAGAGTGTCTACCTCTCACAAGATGGATATGCAGCGGATCAAAGTCTACAAATCTCCAGTCGTGTCCACCTATTGTGGATGCTCTGAAAAAAGGGAACTAATAAAGGGGTGAGCTCATAGCTCAGTAAGGAAATCAGGCAAGCAAGTAGATAACTGCACTATCTACAAAATACAATGCTTATGCCTTTTAATCTTATCCTTACCCAATTTTATCTAAAGCATGTATTCTGCTTAAAGCCTTTATGCAATATATATAGATACAAAACATCAATTATAAACTGAAAATATGCTGGTTTAAAAATCTCAGCATTTTATGCATACCACTGCATTTCTCATGTAATTTCACACAAATCACATTTCTCATGCCATTCATTTAAATCAAAATCATATGGCATTCATCATGTTTCAAAACATGGAAATCTGGGCCTCACCCATCCCTCGGGTTTCCCTTTTCACAACTCACAAATTCACATGTTCATATCATAAAACCATGTGATAATTTAACCAAGAAATATTGATTCACATTGCATGAAAAGAAAACCGAGATAAGCGACTACATCTTTCGAGTTTGTGATCATAACTCATTTTTTGTGATTCTAGGCTACACAGTACTCGGTGTGCATGGTCTCACTATTGTTGTAACGAGAGGTGGGTCAAATCTTTATCGTCAGCTCTCAATCTGAGGATCTGATCCCGAAGCACGCTAGATCCCACTGGATCCCATTCCCACTGCTAACCAGTCCTATCCAAGTACATCAAGTACTCACGGTACAACGTACTCCATGTGACACACACGGTACACAGTACTCCATGGACCCTATCTCAAGGTGGGATGCTCACCATGAGTCTTAGTCCTCGTATCTTGGATATACCTCATAGTCGAGATGCTCGCCTTGAGTCTTAGTCCTCATACCATGGGTTATTTCGATAGCCCTCGACCTTATCTCAAAATAATGCACGTGTGAGCATATATATATATATATATATATATATCAATACGACACACAGTCAGCACAGGCTCCCAACACGGCTGTTTCATTCTCTTTTCAAAATTGGTACGTGCGAATAAACTTCCAACACGACCATATCACAATGATATAACTCTAGTGCGAGCAATGCTCCCAGCAGTATGTCATATAAAAATACGAGTATGAGCAAAGTTTCCAATACTCTATAATGTATAATGTATAAAATCTGAGTACGAGCGAAGCTCCCAGTACTCTATCATGTAAAACTGAGTATGAGCATAGCTCTCAATACTCTATAATGCATCAATCACAAAGAACTGAGTACGACCAATGCTCCCAATACTTTAACATGCATAAATCGCATTTAAAATCTAGTACGAGTATACACTTAAGTACTATGTGATGCATATCTCAAATTATAGTGCGAGTATTCTCTAGCACTTATGGTTTTCACACAAACCTTGATAGATGACTTTTCAAATCATAATTCACCCAATTGAATCAAATAAGCAGTCAAATGTGCTGTTTTCGCATATACATGAAAACATTAGCCATTCTATCATGCAACTCATGAATCTCAGTCACAACATGCTTCTAAGGTATTTTTCACCCTATTTTTGGATAAAACACAGTTATCCTCATTAGTCCCTATCACAATAACATGCCTATTCAAGGGAATTCATATATCATATAATATCGAAATTCTATTCGAAATACGTGTAGCTACCTCTAGCTACTCACGAAATTCTCTTATCTCGGATCACGTCACGTGACCTCTCTTCTTCGGTGCTGCTCACTCTCGCAGTCCGATCAACTTCCAATGTGATTTTTGAAGCTGTTATAATTATTTACATTAGTATACCGAAATACACTTGTTTTACTTGCCAAATCTCAATTTAATATACCAATCTTATCCCTTTCTCATATTATGGTGTTATACTGTATTTTTCACATATCTATCTTCATTCCTCCTCATTTCTAATTAATTCATTTCATAAGATTAACTTAAAATCTTCCATACATGCATATTCCATCATTTAATTCATGCCAACACAACTTCCTCATCATTTTCTCACTTTCATGCCAATAGCTAGGTCATGCTCATTTTTCATAATCCTTCCATTTCCAACAATTCATACATATACCAACAAGCTCACTAATACACCTAGTTTAACATATATTAACTTGGTGCATTAAATCTTACCTAGCTGAATTTTACTCATCTTCTCCAAATTTGGCAAAATCCTTCTTGCTCTTCAAACCTTTGATTCTAATCTCTTGTTTCCGAGTATGTTGTTCTCCTTGTTACCAAGAACAACTTTGCTCAACTAAATCTTACTCAAAACTGATTGCAAACTGAAGCTTTCTAGTGTATTTTGGTTAGGTTTCGCTTTAGGTTTTGTACGAAATAGTGTTTCTCGTGAAATAGAGGTTGCAGAGGTCCAATATTTATAGAATTGGCTCTATGAGATCGATTTGCTAACCACATGAGATCAATCTGCCTTGCATTTTTCTCCTAGAAATCGACCTTTTCAGGCCTAATGAGATCGATATGTCCCTAAGCATGAGATCGATTTGCACAACTTAGAACCTTAAGGAGATCGATCTGGTCTTGCAATGAGATCGATCTGTTGCAACCCGAGCCTTAAGGAAATCGATCTGCTTCAGCCAAAACTTTCTCCAGATCGATCTGCTCTTGCTAAAAGATTGATCTGCCTCTTGCAGATACCTTATTCTCTCATTTTAACCCAATGAGATCGATCTATATTGCCAAAGAGATCGATCTGCTCCACTCCAGAAGTAGTTCTGCTGCACTTTTCTTCCCAATTTCACTGTTACATTGGTATTTGATTTACTTAACCATCCATTTTATATTTCATCCACATTTACAACTTCAAAACATCCATTCCTCATGATTTATATAAATTGTAACTTGTATATACATTCACAAAGTCATAAGGACTACATGTTAAATTTCGGGTCTTACACAAAGTAATCTTCTGCGTTTAAAGGTATACCCAGGACATTATTAATTTGTATCTAAAATTTTTGTATGTGCAGTAATGTAAATGATGGTATATCTGGGGATGTAAATGTGACTATTTTTGCATAGGAACAATTATTCTGATTTATCAAAAAATATTTTATTTAGCTTTGTTCAAAGATTTACTGTTCTGATCTAACATCGACTCATAGCCCAACCATATTGTACCATAAATTGGGTTGTTACAGAAGTTGGTATCAGAGTAAGGTTGGTTTGATACAAGTCGATGATTGAAGTAAGAGAAAGGTAGGAAAGTTCACGTGCCCAACATTACTGTACATTGTTTAGATACAAACGGGTATACCTAGCTATGTTTATACTAAGAAATTGTGTCATTGAATGAAAGAAACTAATATATATGGCTAGTAGGTATTGTAACCATACAAGTAGATGAGAGGAAATCATTTCTCGAGGCCATAGAGATAGGCCCAAGAGATATAGTGAATCCTCAATTAACTGTGCACTTCATAGTTCAACTGAAAATTCTGAACCCACTTTGCAAGATTAGATTAGTCGAGTTATGGCACACATTGATAGTTTACAGGGCATGACTAGACCTTTTATTTTTACTGTGCCATCACCACCCCAATCTACACAAACTAATCTTGAACTATCATCTACCCAATCACTGGTAGTATCGCAGGCCTCAACAGAGCCTTAAACGGCCCTATAACAACATAATAGTAATAATGATAATTTAGGGTATGATTATGACTTAGAGAGAGACTGAGGCATTTTCAAAAATTAGTCCACTATTATTTACTGGAGTCAAGAATCCGGTTATAATGGAAAATTGGACTAAAGAATTGGAGAAGTCATACGGATTCTTAAGGTGCACTACTATAAATAAGGTATGTTTTGCAGCATTGATATTGAAATGGGAAGTCAAACCTTAAGGGAAGTTCCCCTCGATCTAATTTGAGAGCTGACATTAGAGAGTTACATGGGATATGTTTCCGGAGGCCTTTGAATGGTAATACATCCCAGACACGGCACAACAAAAACTTACGAATGAGATGATTGAATCAGACACAAGGTAGCAAGTCTATGGATGTATATGAATCTAAATTTATGGTTTAGGAGAGATATAAATTGGATACGTTGAGTTGTGAAATAAGAAGTCTGAAAGATTATGGAGGGACAGAGACCTTTAACCTGAATTAGGTTAGCTCCAATTTATGTTACTATTTATAAGGGGGCAGCGTGCAAGATGCAACTGTGTGATTATGAGACATATGTTACTGAAATTTGAAGAGCATGATAGAAAGAGACCTGTCGAAGAAAGAGGAGTAATGAAAGAGTAAAGTCATTGTAACTGAAAGAATGAATTATTGAATTAATTGTATAAATGAAACTTAAAGGTTTCACTGCTTACGTGATTGATAAGGATAAGGCGTGTCCGGAATAAAGAGACATCCTTGTAGACAGAGAGTCTTTCTGACATATATCCGGATGATCTACCGGAGTTACCATTAGATAGAAAGATGAAGTTTTGAATTGAGTTAGTACTTAGTACTGAACTAATATTCAAACCACTATACTAAATGGCTTTGATTGAATTAGAAGAGCTGAAGAAGCAATTACAAGAATTATATGATAAGGGGATTATCAAACCGAGTGATTCACTTTGGGGTGTACTGGTACAAGACTACACCCACTATAAGTGACCTAGACGTTCTATCCGCAAGTGCTCGAGTCGTACAAGTAATAATGGGATTTGAGTCTCGGATTAACGTCCCACAGAGAAGTTGATTAGCATAATTAACTATCGATTAATCTTACCCTAAGTATATCCTAGCAAATTATGAATTCTTAGTAGGTGATCTACTAAGTCTGAAATTAAAAGTACTGAAAATAATGAAAGCTATAAACTAAAGAAAATAAAACTGAGCTAAGAAATACTTACAGTGCTCCAAGCAATTAAAAGCTATAACCTACAAAAGATAATTAAAACAGTTAAAATTAATTAACGCAATTAAAAATATAAAAATAAAGAAACAAAATTAATTAGACTAAAATTAAATAATCCTAAAAATAAAATGTGCATGCAAATTAATCTAATTATGAAAATGCAATTTAAACTAACTTAATTCTAATGAAATAAAATTCTAAAAATAAAATTTCTAACTATATTTATAAATCTAAATGCCTAAAGTAGTGAATCTAAATTAATCCTAACTATAGCTACATACTAACTTAACAATAAAATCTAACTAATAAATGAGAAATATTTTTTAGATTTTTCAATTTAAAATGAAAACTTAAAAATGCATAAAATGATTTTACTCTAATTTAATTCTAATTGTAACACTATTACTAAAATAAAAATTAACTAATGACATAATAAAATCAAAATTCTGAACTAATCAAACAATTGAACTATAACTAATCATGCAAATAAATTTAAAACTCTAACTTCTTAAGCTAACAAATTAAATTGAAATTAAGCTATTCTAAAATGCATGAAAATGAATTTTGTAGCTAAAATGCAATGGCCAAACAAGGCCTTAAACAAAAGAACACAGCTGGCCTCGTGGTCCCTCCATGCATTGGTACTGTACACATTTTTGTTCTAGGTCTGGGTGCTGGTCTCGGTTCTGTACAGCTGCTGTCCTGCTTCTATTCCAGGCGATGTCCAGGTGGTGTCCTTTGCTGCTGCATCCCACAATTCTGTCCGCTTCTGCCTCAGCTTCATGTCCTCGTCTATTCTCGGCAGTGCAACTTATCCCGTATGCACTGTACTGTGCTGCCATGATCAACTCAGCATGAGTATTGCTTCCCTGCTCTGCAACTCATGCTAGACTTGTGTAAATTCTGATTGCTGTATCCATCACTGCAGCGGCCTTGTCCAGCGTCCTTCAGCAATCAACAAGGACTGACCAGCAATTGTAGCAGCAACAGACTATCTCCACAGTGAAATTCCATTCTGCATAGCCCAACATTCATCCTGCACTACCTCTTGTAAATGAAACCCGACAGACTGAATCCAAGAATAGAATTAGCAAATAACAATCAACAATGTAAAAACTGGAAAAGCTAAACAAATTTAATGCAACTGTAATATAACTATAAAATGAAATATAAAACCTAACTTGAATAAGTAACTAGAAATAAGGCAACAAAACAGAACATAGAAATAATAAGCACAAAACAGAAAATGAAACAAAGCTGGAACCAAGCTTAAACACAAAGCTCTACATCCTTCACAACTTCAGCTACCACCTACACATCTATATCCACACAACAGCTCCGTCAGCACACATCCATGAAAACCTATAGCTACCACAACTTAGATTAATGCAAAATGAAATCATGAAAAGAAAATGAACAGTATCAAGCTCTCAAAACAGAGCATAACAGAGTATGAAATCTGCCCAGTCATAGTTTTTAGTTTGGAACAGCAAATCACCATGCTACTGCACCCACGTTGACAGCTTGTGCCTTTTCCTAATTTTGAACACTCCTTACGCGACCATCCTCATCCTGTACTAGCAGCTACAACTCAGCAGCTCTTAGACAGCAAGAACCTGCACTGAAAACCAACAAAAGAAGCAGAAACACCCGGAAGATGCAATAATGGAAACCTGAGAGTGCAGGAAAATGAGATAACCGAAATAATAGGAATGTAGAAAATGGCCCACCTTAAATCTAGAATTTAGATGATGCAAATGCAGAAAAATAGAAATCAATGCTATAAAATAACTTAAAATACTATGAAGAAATGTAAACTAACATTAGAAAATGGCTAAGGAAAATAGAACATTAACTATCGAAAACAACTTGAAAAATTGAAGGAAAGATTCGGTTAAGCAAATAAAGAAGGAATAATTTCTTTAGCTATTCATATTTGCTCAACAAAGCACTTAGAAATATCTGTAAATGGAAGCTTAGAGGTAGATGCTTAATAAGTAAGTGAAACATCAGCAGAATAGAGGAATCAAAAGGAATGAAGTTAAACCTTCAATAAGCAAAGAAAATACTGTGAAGGGTTGATGAAAAATGGCTACTGTCACCAGCCATTCTCACTACCCGAGCAATGAGCAGTAAAATACAATGAAAAGCAAAACAATGAAGTGAAATAGCGAAGAAGAAAAAGAGATAAAGCTTTTCATAAAATCTAATAAATTCAAAGTTGACATGAACAGTGGAATGGCTTAAAAAAAAAAAAAAAACTAATCGAAAAGCTTACAAGGAAAAATAAAAAGAACTTTAAAAACTAAAGCTACCCTAAATTACTCTAAAAACTACTCCTAAATTCTACACTACTTCTAAATTCTACTCTACTTGATTTTTTCAATTGCCATCATGTTCTATTTATACACACACTTAGGGGTACAATAGTAATTTTTTCATCCTAGATGAGTTGGCATTGTTTGGCCACTTGTCTTCATTTTATTTGCTGCAAAGTAGATATTTCCACGTCACTCGTCTTTTTGTCCAATTGGTTATGCGATATGGCCCGACGTGTGTCTTCCAGAAAGTTGGCACGGTGTCTATCGATCTTATTGTTTCGGAGCAAATAAAATACAAATACCTTGCATCACGCGTGTCCAAATGACTGGTGACTCGGTCTGCAATTTTGAAGCGGTCCAGTCTCCTTTAGCCCGTTTTCAGCCTAATTTCGACTGAAACGACCGAGTTTCATCCAGATTTAATTTACCTGCACATTAAATAATTTTAATTAAATTGAGGGGATAATTAATAAAATAATTTGGGGATTTAGATAATTAATTAAGAAATTAAGCACAAATAATTCTATTAAAAATAGAATTATCATGTATTGGCGTTACTTGTTAAGGAGATTCAGAGTTTTCTGGGTTACAAAGGGAGTTTGGAATATGAAAGATGTTTCAAATACAAGGATTGTAATTTACATGTAACTATGTTTCGAATGCAAGATTTTGAAGTGTGATAAATTCTGAATACATGTTATATTTGGAATAAGAGATGTACACAATGTATGAATATTTCTATTATGTGAAACGATTCGGATTAAGTGATATGAATTGAGAATGGATTGTGTCCAAAGTATAAATGAGAACTGCGATAAACTTTGTTTTCTGCTTTCGACTATAATTTGAATTTCGAACCTTTAAGATTGTATTTAGTTCATGTGGTCAAGTTTGATGGCTAATCAAGGTATTTCAAAATACTTCTCTGCCTGAAAAGTTTGACAGCGTCTAAAAATATCCTAACCCATAATTTAAAAAAACAAAGGGAGAGTGTATATAGATACCTCGAGACAGGGATTGGGCTGCATATTAATGCAGAATAGAAAGGTGACTGCTTATGAATCTTGGCAATTAAAAGATCATGAGAAGAACTACCTAATCTATGATTTGGAATTGGCAACCATAATGTTTGCATTGAAGATATGGCGCCACTACTGGTATAGTGAGAAGTTATAGGTTCTTATTAATCATAAAAGTCTTAGATATTTATTTTCACAAAAGGAATTGAACATGAGATAAAGGAAATGACTAGAGTTAGTGCCTTGAGCAGAAGTGACCTCGGGATGGTGTTATATATATATATATATATATATATATATATATATATATATATATATATTAGTCTGGGAACATGAGTTATTGAAATAATTTGTGATCCAGAACTTGGATGTGGTCCACTTTGATATTGACATTTATTACGTGGTAGCTAGCCTAAGAGTTGAAACTCGACTTAATTAATCAAATCAAATGGGCTCAATGTAATGATAAGTATTGTATTGATGTAGCTAATCAGATCCAGATGGGTACTACAATAGGTTTTGGCATTGGTACTGATGGTTTGTTGAAGGTTAGAGATAGAATATGAGTACCTGATGATTCATAATTAAAGAAGAAGATTCTATAAGAAGATCTTTCATTGAGATATACTCTATATCCAGAGAATAGTAAGATGTATCAAAATCTCCTAAAGGTATATTGGTAATCAGGTATGATGAGAGATATAACTAAACTTGTGACTAAATGTCTCAAATGTTAGCAGATTAAGGTAAAACACCATAACCTTACGGGGTTATTACAACCTTTACCTATGCCAATATGGAATTGAAAGCATGTGCATAGGATTTTACAGGCTCCTGGGATGACCATTTGCCATTAGCAAAATTTGCATAAAATAATAGTTACCACTCAAGTATCAAGATGCACCATACGAAGCATCATATGGCCGAAAGTGTCGTTCGTAAATCAGATGGAAAGAAGTGGGTGAATGAAAAATATTTGCTCCCGACTTGGTTAAGTAAGTTTCTGAGGATGTTCAATTGATTTGTGAGAGGTTGATAATAGCCCAGAGAAGACAGAAAAGTTATGCTGACCAAAGACGAAGACCTTTGAAATTTTCAATAGGAGATTCGGTGTTTCTGAAAGTTTCCCCTTCCAAGGGTATAATGAGATTTGGGCAAAAAGGAAAGCTAAGTCCATGTTATATTGGGCCTTTCGAGATCTTAGATGGAGTGGGAGACAAAGCTTATAGATTGGCTTTACCACCAGAGTTATCAAGTATTCATAATGTCTTCCACGTATCAATGCTACCCAAGTATCACTCAGATCCGACGCATGTGATAAAGTATGAGCCGCTGGAGTTGAAGGGGGATATGACGTATGTGGAGAAATCGATACAGATCCTGGACAGGAAAAAGAAAGCATTGCAGTCTAAGATAATTCTTCTAGTCAAGGTTTTGTGGCAGTACCACACTTCGGAGGAGGCCACGTGGGAATTGGAAAGCCTAATGCGAGAGAAATACCCATAGTTGTTTGAAGACTGATGTAATTTTAAATTTGGGGATCAAATTTCTTAAGGTAAGGAGAATGTAAACTCCATGAATTCTCATGTATTCGGATTTAATTACGATTAGTAAAGTTGACAAATGAAATTGGAAATGTGTGTATTGGAGGAAAATTAGTTGAGGTTATATTTTTAACATGGGAGACTTAGGTGAATTTAATTAATTAAAATAATTTTAAGTTGAAGAAAAAATAATTGTGAGGAATAGAAATAAACTTTTATGAGCTAGATTAATGTATGAATATTCCTTCATGTCAAGTAAGTATAAATAATAGACTAATTATACATTGAAAATAATACATGAATTATTAAATAACTACATAAAAATTAGTAAATTAATTAATTAATTAATTAAAGAAAATGAATGATTGATGGATAAAAGAAAAGAATGAAGTGAAATGATGATGATGTTGTATAGTAAAGGAATGTGGGAAATGATAGCCAAGGATTAGCTATATAATATATATATATATATATATATATATATATAATTGTTTAGGTATGATAAAAGAAAAGTCGTGAATAAGGATAGAGATGATGGCAGTTAAAAAACAAACGTGAGAAAGTAGTTTGATAGGTGGCAAAATTGGCAGTGAAAAGAAAGAAATGAAATTGCTATGACCCTGCTACTGTTAACAGTAGCAAAAGAAATTAAAATGAATGAGAGGGCAAATAATGAGAGAAGAAAAAAATATGATGGGAGCAGTTTGATAGTGGCCTAAACATGAAAAGAAAACATGCGAGTGTGGCAGAAAACTAATCTTGCGCGTGATCAGCTGAAGGAAAGAGAATGAAAATGAACTGAAAATATAAAAGGGCAGGAAACAATATAAGGAAACTGTAGTGAACTGAGATTGACTAAGAAAGATGCTGAAAAACGGGACATGACTGAAAGGAAGAGAGGGGCACCAAGCAGACCGAAAAGAAAAGGGATGAAGTAGTGAGAGATGGCCTGCTGAGCAGGTACCGTTTGGTGGAAAAAAAATTGGGAATGAAAGGAAGACTTGATGGCCTGGGAGCAAGAAATGTGCTAGACTACAAGAAGAAACCAAAGCTGCAACAAGGTGGCTAATCTTACAGGAAAGGAGGCGTGTGAAGTAATCTGCAGCATTTGGTAGAACCATATATATATATATGTATATATACTAACATGATGGCACGACCCATTTCATCTATTTCATCTAAAAATCACCCAAATTTTTTGCTTTATTCGTTAAATTATCCGGTCGTGCACAACCCTCACAAATAACAGTTGGGCTTTGAGTCAGTAATAATCATCATTTACCATCCATTTTTCAGTTAATCAAAAACAATTTCATACATTTGAAAGTTAGGTCACATACTTATACATGACATGTTTGCTAACATTTACATTCCCTATATTACAATTCAGAATGATTACTGTGTTATTACATGTTTAGATACAAAAAGAATTCCTGTGTGTATATGTCACACCCCAATTCCAGGTGTTTTTCATCTGTACAATTACTACTTACGGTTGGGCTGTGAGGCGATACAATTACTAATATTTCATAAGTTTTACAGCGAAATATTTAAAATTTAATTCACACTCCCAGGTGTGTAAATATACAAAATTAATTGTATAATAATAACTTTACATATCATCCCCATAAAACTGTTACATTTCTTAGGTATAACTGTGCGATACATCGAGATAGATACAAAATACACGTGTGTATACAATTCTTATACCTTTACAACTGGCGGGAGCTGTCCAACTCAAAAAGAAATCTAGAGATCACCGCTCTCCTACTTCTCAGTACTTAGAGGGGGAAAATAGTGGGATGAGCAAACCACAGCTCAGTAAGGAAATGAATGCCAACAGGTAGATATCGTACTACCTACATAGCCCATGCATGTATAAACCAGAAACCATGTTTTCGATATAAATGGAAATATTATACGAAAATGCATTTAAACATACATTTCTCATTTGTACTTTCATGTAAATCATATATGCCATGCTTCCATTTTAAAATATGATTCATAAAACAATGCCATCACGGCACAAGTGTTTAAATTAGAGATTTATCAAAACACAAAATCTCTTTACTCTCTCAAACATTTCTTTTCCTCAAATCCCTTTCTTTTCTGAGATTGTCTCTGTTTCTCGAATCTCTGAGATAGGCATGAAATTTTTGACAATCAAATATCCACGACATATGGCCATAGTCAGTGATCCCGGGCCTCACTGATCAGGTGTGCACAGGGCATCACTTCACCTGAAGGGGGATAGGTCAGTCCTACCCTCCGGCTCATCTTAATGAACCTCATCTTCTTATATACTCACGGTATAAGATATGCCATGTGTCATCTATGCGATACTCGTACTCACGTGCACCCAGCACGGTACATAATATACCAATGAACAACTACACAGTACTACGTACGACCATGGACCCAAGTCCATGCTCCAAATCCGATGGACTTTTCATCTTGAACCATGTCTCATATACCATGCAAGCAAGCAGCGTGACACACAGCCATCGCAAGGCTCTAGCGCGGTAGGATTTAATGTTAAGGCCCAGCCCGTTCAAAGGCCGTCGGCTGGCATCCCCTTGGGTCCCAAACCCCCAGGTTTACCTCAACTCATTAAAACAGGTGCGAGCAATGCTCCAGTACTTTTCTCAAAATGCGAGTTAAACTCCAGCACGACACATCAAAAGCATTAAAATGGGTGTGAACTAGAGCTCCAACACTAACCTAATCTCAAATTCGATAAATGACTATTTTCTCTTTTTAAAACTCAAAACATGTTTATTTATGCAACATGCATCTTCATGCTAAAACATGTAAAATTAGCCAAATTATCATCATCATTTCTCAATCACCAATATTGATACAAAAATTGAGAAAAGCATTGAAAACATGCATATCATGCTATTTCCTTACCCCATCCTATTTCTCAATACATATATATCATAGTATATTTCATTTCATAGAATTGTAATATCGTACTAATTCTAGCGATGTATCTACGAAATTGTCGTAAAATACGTACGAACATCTCTATAGCTAACACACAGTCCCTTACCTCGAATCACGCTCGTATTTCCTTTGTTATGCTCCGTTCGTGATCCGAGTTAGCTGTGTTCCACATTCTTCTGAGCTACACGTACAATCATCAAGTTATTTTCTTTTCCCTCTTCTAAGCCTCTACATTGTCACTTATTTATTTATTCATACTCCTCAACCCATTAAATCACATTTCATCTTTCTCACAATCTCATTATACTTCTCTTAAGATTTCCCCATTTCTCATGGATTTTCTCTCCATAAATCCCTTTCAAAATCACTCACTCATCACTACAAATCACTCTTGTCAACATTTTGCATACCATTCAGCCCATACAATGTTTAGAATCCTTATTTAAAGCTTGAGGGTTGAAGAACTTACCCCTTTTTCTTAGCCAAACTTGTGGTAGTCACAACTCCTTCTCTTGATCACACCAATGTGAGATTTTTGGGTATGTTGTTCTCCTTGCTTCAAGGAACAACTTTCCTTTCTTGAGCTCCTTCAGATTCTGACTGCAAGGTAGTGATCTTTTAGAGTGAGAAAGCTTGGGTCTTGAGAGAAAATGGCAGGTGAGATTTGGTGAGAGGAAAAATCTAAGTTTTCAGTCAAATCCCGAGCCCTTTTTTTATAGATGTAGAGACATGAGATCGATTTGACCCTTGTGGAGATCAATCTCTACAATGTTTGGTAGTCCTTTTTACCAAACACAACCACTACAAGATTGATCTTCTTCCCTGAGGAGATCGATCTGTTGAAGGCACTTTTCCTCTTGGAGATCGATCTACCCTGTCACGCCCCGAAAACGCAGAAAATCGAGCAAATTTAAAACTTTTTACTCAACAATTCACAATTAAGAGTGCATTCCTGTGCAGTGTCATACATCATCATATTTATCATACCTCAGGATCTCATCACTAGATAACATGTAACGTATCATATACATTACTCAATATTAAGTTAATTAATCCTAATACATCCCATACAATGTTATACATCAAGTGTCTACAATTACAATAATTGTCTTGGTACATGAAAAGATAAAAGATACCTCAAAATACAATATATGGCCTGGAGCTCAAGTCCTCCACTAGCCACTACTCCATACGTTGCAGGGAAACCCTTTTTCATTTGAAGAAATCTGGGGGGAAAGAAAACAGGGTGAGCTTCTAAATCGCTCAGTAAAGGGGGTAAGGGACTCATTTCATAAACCAAAATGCACATCACAAAATATTTATTTGTATGTGAAACTCATTATACTCATTTGAAAACCATAGCATGAAAGTACTCAAAACGACATTCTCATATCTCAAATCATGTGAAAACATGAAGTAAAAAGGCTCAGTCTAGAGCAATAACAAAGCATGTGAAAATAATGCGATAATCGCTTTCTCAGTAAACGTGATAAAATCACTGTAATAATAATGCACGTGGCACAGCCACTAAACACACGTGGCATAGCCACTGATTTAAATTCACACGTGGCGTAGCCAATAAACACACGTGTCATAGCCACTGATTTAAATTCACACGTGGCACAGCCACAGGATAGGGTTTCACGTGGCAACGACCACCAAATATGCGTGGTATAGCCACTGAATGGGGGATCTCACATGGCAACGGCCACCAATTAGGGTTCTCACGTGGCAACGGCCACCAAATAGGGTTCTCACGTGGCAACGACCACCAAATATACGTGGCATAGCCACAGAATGGGAGATCTCACGTCACCAGAACGGAGAAGAATCGGGCTTACATGCTACCAGAGCAATGCCCGGTGTGTACTCAGAATCACACACCTAAGTCTTATCACATAAGACTGGTTTGCCTTCACGTAGAACTCATAGTGTTTTTTTTCTCTCATAAAACTCATTAAAACCGTTTTGTACTCAACATAAAACATATTGAAACCGAGTCCCAACCGGCAAAACACGCACACATTTCTCAAATCTCAAGATCGCCTTAACGTAGAGCCCAATTATAAACTCATAAAAACATTAGGCTCCAACCGGCTATAAAAATCGTGTGCATTCTCATCAAAACATAACACATCAAACATGCTTGTTTTATAAATCACAAATCATGCTATAATAGTTCAAAATAACATACACAATTGGTTTAATTTCCCTTACCTCTTTGCACCTCGTATAGTGCAATTGTTTTCCCCTTGTCACGGACTAGTCTCGCATTCCACTCTGGAACTCCCGAGCTGTCCAAACGATGTTAAAACATCAATATTCATCATCACAGTACCTCAATTCTCAAAATCGAGCATAATTGCTCATAATACCTCAAATCTCTAGATTCTCGTAACTCTACCCCAAACTACAATCTCATTCACAACATCTCAACGTCCTACATTTCTCATGCCAAATTATCTATGCTAATTCACCACATTGTCTAAATTTCCATTTATAGCTCAAAATTCCCAAAATTACCAAAATTGCTAAATATCAACATCACTCCAACTACATTGTAATTTCATCAATCCCTAATCATTTTCCAACTACTTCAACACAATGCCCACAACTATCATTACCAAAATCATCTCAAATATCAAGATCGAGGTTTAGAAATTACCCAAAACTTGTGGAGAGCTTATCTCTTACCTCGATTAATCCGTCTTACGATTTCCAAGTATGTTGTTCTCCCTTTGATGAGGAACAACTTTCCTTCTTGCCACAGCCTCTGATTTGGACGAAAATGGGTACCTTGGATGAGTGAGAAAGCTAGGGCTCGGTGAAAATGGGGTTTGGAAGAGAGAGAAAATAAAATTGCAGGAGAAAGCAGGGGTTCCTTATATAGACTGAGGGTAGGAGATCGATCTGGCTCTTGGTGAGATCGATCTGTATTTGAATTTGGGGATGATTTGGGGCAATTTTATGCCTAGGAGATCGATCTGTCGAGGGGTGAGATCGATCTCTTTATGGCTTTATGAGATCGATCTGCTCCTTGAGGAGATCGATCTTCTCCCAAACAGAAACGTTTGGAGATCGATCCCTTCTTCATGAGATCGATCTTCTCTCAAATAGAATCATAAGGAGATCGATCCTCTTCCATTAGAGATCGATCTGCTCCTTAAATTCCTCCTTCCTTTGTCTTTTTTAACTCACCAGAACGATCTCCCCTTCCCCAAGATCGATCTGACCTCTTAGTTTCACACTTATGTTAAACACTTACACATAAATCTCCAAATATAATTTCCACAATTCACTTAGCTCAATAAATTACACTTCAAGTTCTTATTACATCATTAAAATATATCTAAAATTCTCAGATCTCACATCCTCCCCACCTTAAAAAGAATTTGGTCCTCCAAATTCAACTCAACTAGTCAAATAGATGGGGGTATTTCTCCTTCATGAGATTCTCTAGTTCCCACGTTGCCTCTTCCATTGAGTGATGTTTCCACAAAACTTTCACTAATGGGATACTCTTAGTTCTCAGTACCTTATCCTTTCTATCGAGAATCCAGACGGGTTCCTCAGTATAGCTCATATCCTCTTGAATGTCCATCTCGTCATACTCTATGACATGAGAAGGGTCCGGGTGGTACTTCCTCAACATAGACACATGAAAAACATTGTGTATTCCGGACATCTGTGGGGGTAATGCTAATCTGTAAGCTACCTCTCCCACTCTCTTAAGAATCTCGACTGGTCCTATGTATCGAGGACTCAATTTTCCTTTCTTCCCAAATCGCATGATATCCTTACTCGGTGATATTTTCAAAAATACTGCGTCACCAACATCAAACTCGAGTGGCCGCCTACGCACATCCGCGTAGCTTTTCTGTCTATTCTGTGCAGCCCGTAACCTCTCACATATGAGTTTTACATTCTGTACAGCTTGCTCAACAAGCTCGGGAGCATTTATCTTTCTGTCACCGACTTCTTCCCAAGCTACAGGGGATCTACACCTCCTACCATATAGAGCCTCAAAAGGTGCCATTCCAATACTCGCATGATAGCTGTTATTGTACGCAAACTCTGCTAGGGGCAGGTGATCATCCCATGATCCCTTAAAATCCATCGTACACGCCCTCAACATATCCTTTAGGGTCTGAATAGTCCTCTCTGACTGACCATCTGTCTGAGGATGATAGGCGGTACTGAAACTCAATCGAGATCCCATGGACTCCTGAAACTGGGTCCAAAATCTGGAAGTAAATCGGGAATCTCTATCAGAAGTAATACTCACTGGAGCCCCATGTAATCTAGCTATCTCGCTGACATACAACTCAGCTAAGGCATCCACAGTATCTATGCTCTTGATGGCAAGGAAGTGGGCACTCTTGGTCAATCTATCCACTATAACCCATATAGTGTCACGACCTCTTCGGGTCCTCGGTAAACCCATAATAAAGTCAATAGTGATATGCTCCCATTTCCATGTAGGTACAGGTAAGGGCTGTAGTAGTCATCCGGGCTTCCGATGCTCAGCTTTCACTTGCTGGCATACTAAACACCTGGCTACGTATTTCGCCACGTCTCGCTTCATACCACTCCACTAGTACACCTTTGTCAAATCTCAGTACATCTTAGTACTCCCGGGGTGCATGGTGTATCACGAGCAATGGGATTCTCTCAGTATCTGTCTTTTTAGGGTATCATCGTCTGGTACACAAATCCATCCTCTGAATCTCAACAATCCATCCTCACTGACTGTGAGATCCGACAGCGAACTCTGTTCAGCTTGGCTAACCATATCTATCAATCTCTGATCACTGCGCTGCCCATTTCTCATATGATCCATGATCCTGGGCTCTATTCGCAAGCTAGCCAAAAATCCAATCTCTATCTCTTTAACTCCGATCCGGAGTTCGGCAAACTGCTCCAGTAAATCTCATTCCCTGATCATCATAGCAGATATCATACTCTTCCTGCTCAGGGCATCAGCAACTACATTCGCCTTACCCGGATGATATAGAATCTCACAGTCATAATCCTTAAGGAGTTCCATCCATCTCCTTTGTCTCATGTTTAACTCTTTCTGATCAAAGAGATATCTCAAACTCTTGTGATCAGTGAAGATCTGAAATCTTTCCCCATATAAGTAGTGTCGCCAGATCTCAAGGCAAATACCACAGCGGCTAACTCCAAATCATGTGTGGGGTAATTCTGCTCATGGTCTTTCAACTGTTGCGATCCATATGCGACCACTCTTCCATGCTGCATAAGCACACACCCCATTCCTTGATGAGAAGCATCACTATAAACAGAAAACCCTCCTGATCCCTTAGGAATAGTTAACACAGGTGCCGCTGTTAATCTCCTTTTTAATTCCTGAAAACTGAGTTCACATTGATCAGTCCATATAAACGGAGTTTCCTTGCGCGTGAGCTTAGTCAAAGGAGCGGCAATCCTGGAAAATCCTTCCACAAATCTTCTGTAATACCCTACCAAACCAAGGAAGCTTCGTACCTCAGTAACTGTCCTCGGTCTCTCGCAATTAAGCACAGCCTCCACTTTACTTGGATCCACTGATACTCCTTCCTCTGAGACTATATGACTAAGGAAAGCCATCCGATCCAGCCAAAATTCACACTTACTAAGCTTTCCATATAATTGCTTATCTCGGAGTATCTGAAGTACTAACCACAAATCCTGTGCATGCTCCTCATACGACTGAGAGTATACCAGGATATCATCAATAAAGACTATCACAAATTATCCAGATAGTCTCTGAACACCTCATTCATCAATCTCATAAATGTTGCAGGGGCGTTCGTCAATCCAAAGGACATCACCAGAAATTCATAATGGCCATACCTTGTCCTGAAGGCCGTCTTTGGAATATCTTCTTCCTTGATCCTCAATTGGTGATAGCCTAATCTCAAATCAATCTTAGAAAAGATTGATGCCCCTCTCAGCTGATCAAATAGATCATCAATCCTGGGCAATGGATATTTATTCTTCACTGTGGCTTTATTCAACAATCGGTAGTCTACGCATAATCTAAGACTACCATCCTTCTTCTTAACAAATAAAACTGGTGCTCCCCATGGCGAAACACTGGGTCTAATAAACCCTTGATCCAATAACTCCTGTAGTTGTTTCTTCAATTCCTCGAGTTCCACTAATACCATCCTGTAGGGAGGTTTAGAGATCGACTGAGTATCTGGTACCAAATCAATGGTAAACTCCAGCTCTCTCTCTGGTGGTAAACCTGGTAACTCATCTGGGAAAACATCCAAAAATTCGCAAACCACAGGTATATCCTCCATCCTCGGATGTTCTCACTCATCGTTTGAGATGAGTGTCTCATAACCTTCACATGAACAATCATATTTAATATTCTCCAAAATAATATTAAAATTCTCAAATTACTTACTAGAATTCCACATATTCATTTCCTCAATATCTCAACCGTACACTTTAAGGTTCAGGTAGGGAGAAAGTTACAATCTTAGTGTAGCAATCTAAACTCACTCGATTGGTTGCCAACCAATCCATCCCCAAAATTACATCAAACCCATGTATATTCAACATGATTAGATCTGCTAACATCACTCTATCTCCCACCTTTATCTCACATCCTTTACAAATTAACTCAGTTCTCTGGGATTCACGCATAGGGGTATTTACATGTAGTACATACTCTAGGGGCTCAAACTTCAAATTTAATCTACATGCAAAATGCTCAGAAATAAACGAATGCGTGGATCCTGAATCAATCAACACATGAGCCTTATGATTACAGACAGAGAGTGTACCTCTTATAGTTTCTGCAGAAGTGTCAGCGGTCTCCTTATCTAGGGCAAACACACGTCCCTGTGTAACAGGTCTCTTTCCTTTCTCTGCAGCAATGGCCCGTCTCTGGGGGTTCACTCTTTGAGGCTGTTGTCTAGTGGGCTCCAAGACATGTGGTTTCTGAGGTTGAGGGTAATCCTTCACCATGTGACCCATGTCTCCACATCTAAAACATCCATGGATTGACCCAGTACAACTTCCCTCATGCATTCGGCCACAATTTCTGCAAAACCTTATCTCAGGACTGACATCTCGATGGGTCTCTCTAATGTTAGGGTAACCTCTGGGTCTCTCTAATCTGCCCTTCTGCACCTCAATCCTTCCTCTTCTGAAGGAACCTCTCTGAGCCTCTGTTTGGAAAATCGCTGGCCTCTTGCCCTTATCTCTATTCACCGCTCTGAGCTCATTCTGGGATTGTACCATTTCAATTCCTCTTTCAATCTCTTGTGCTCGTCTCAGAGCATCTCCAAACTCAGTAATACATAGCCCTATCAATCTATCTCTGATGATGGGCTTCAATCCATACACAAACTTCTCTGTACAAAGCTCTTCATTCTTGAAGGTCTTTGGGTCATATCTCAATAGCGTGGTGAATTGGCTCTCATAGTCATCCATAGACATGTCATCCTGTACCAAACTTAAAAACTCGGCCTGTTTCTTTCTCTGGGCGGCTCGTGGTACGTATTGGGTCCTAAAGGCTATCTGAAACTCTTCCCAACCAATCACATCCTGGCGAGACATCAAAATACCCTGGGTAGTACCCCACCAATCTCGAGCTCTCCCCTTCAACATATAGATACTCATACGGACCCTCTCAGCATCGGTGTATCCTAGATAATCAAATATAATTCTCAACTCCGTCAGCCACTCCTCAGCCTCTGTAGGATCCTTCTTTCCCCTAAATGCAGGTGGATTCATCTTCAAAAAATCCTTCAATCAGACCATACTTCTATCCTCAGGCTGAGTGACCGGAGGCACTGGGGGTATGGGAGGTCTTTGTGGTGGTGTAGGAGTAGTACCTGAGGCATTAACTCCAAAGTGTTGAGCGAATAGCGTTGCCATCTGCTCAAAACCTTGCCTCACATCGGTCTCAATCTGATTAAATCGAGAGTTAGGACTCTCTGGTTGGGGGGGCAGGTGGTGGAGGGGACTCTGCCTGCCTCCTCGAATGACCTCGTCGTCCACTCATTCTCTATCTTAACTCGTCTCCTACGCGTACATATCAAAATCGATTGAAATCTCAATCCTCAGATTCAGTTCATGACCAGACTATTACAGACACTTGGGATGTATTCTATTTCACTTAACCGACACTGACAGTACTAGACACCCTAAGCTCTGATACAAAGAAAGCTCTGTCACGCCACGGAAACGTGGAAAATCGGGCAAATTTAAAACTTTTTACTCAACAATTCACAATTAAGAGTGTATTCCTGTGCAGTGTCATACATCATCATATTTATCATACCTCAGGATCTCATCACTAGATAACATGTATCATATCATATACATTACTCAATATTAAGTTAATTAATCCTAATACATCCCATGCAATGTTATACATCAAGTGTCTGCAATTACAATAATTGTCTGGGTACATGAAAAGATAAAAGATACCTCAAAGTACAATATATGGCCTGGAGCTCAAGTCCTCCACTAGCCACTACTCCGTACGTCGCAGGGAAACCCTTTTTCACTTGAAGAAATCTGGGGGGAAAGAAAACAGGGTGAGCTTGTAAATCCCTCAGTAAAGGGGGTAAGGGACTCATTTCATAAACCAAAATACACATCACAAAATATTTATTTGTATGTGAAACTCATTATACTCATTTGAAAACCATAGCATGAAAGTACTCAAAACGACATTCTCATATCTCAAATCATGTGAAAACATGAAGTAAAAAGGCTCAGTCTAGAGCAATAACAAAGCATGTGAAAATAATACGATAATCGCTTTCTCAGTAAACGTGATAAAATCACTGTAATAATAATGCACGTGGCGCAGCCACTAAACACACATGGCATAGCCACTGATTTAAATTCACACGTGGCACAGCCACAGGATAGGGTTTCACGTGGCAACGACCACCAAATATACGTGGCATAGCCACTAAATGGGGGATCTCACATGGAAACGGCCACCAAATAGGGTTCTCACGTGGCAACGGCCACCAAATAGGGTTCTCACGTGGCAACGGCCACCAAATATATGTGGCATAGCCACAGAATGGGAGATCTCACGTCACCAGAACGGAGAAGAATCGGGCTTACATGCTACCAGAGCAATGCCCGATGTGTACTCAGAATCACACACCTAAGTCTTATCACATAAGACTGGTTTGCCTTCACGTAGAACTCATAGTGTTTTTTTTCTCTCATAAAACTCATTTAAAACCGTTTTGTACTCAACACAAAACATATTGAAACCGAGTCCCAACCGGCAAAACACGCACACATTTCTCAAATCTCAAGATCGCCTTAACGTAGAGCCCAATTATAAACTCATAAAAACATTGGGCTCCAACCGGCGTTAAAAATTGTGTGCATTCTCATCAAAACACAACACATCAAACATGCTTATTTTATAAATCACAAATCATGCTATAATAGTTCAAAATCACATACACAATTGGTTTAATTTCCCTTACCTCTCTACACCTCGTATAGTGTAATTGTTTCCCCCTTGTCACGGACAAGTCTAGCATTCCACTCTGGAACTCCTGAGCTGTCCAAATGATGTTAAAACATCAATATTCATCATCACAGTACCTCAATTCTCAAAATCGAGCATAATTGCTCATAACACCTCAAATCTCTTGATTCTCGTAACTCTACCCCAAACTACAATCTCATTCACAACATCTCAACGTCCTACATTTCTCATGCCAAATTATCTATGCTAATTCACCACATTGTCTAAATTTCCATTTATAGCTCAAAATTCCCAAAATTACCAAAATTGCTAAATATCAACATCACTCCAACTACATTGTAATTTCATCAATCCCTAATCATTTTCCAACTACTTCAACACAATGCCCACAACTATCATTACCAAAATCATCTCAAATATCAAGATCGAGGTTTAGAAATTACCCAAAACTTGTGGAGAGCTTATCTCTTGCCTCGATTCAATCCGTCTTACGATTTCCAAGTATGTTGTTCTCCCTTTGATGAGGAACAACTTTCCTTCTTGCCACAGCCTCTGATTTGGACGAAAATGGGTGCCTTGGATGAGTGAGAAAGCTAGGGCTCGGTGAAAATAGGGTTTGGAAGAGAGAGAAAATAAAATTGTAGGAGAAAGCAGGGGTTCCTTATATAGACTGAGGGTAGGAGATCGATCTGGCTCTTGGTGAGATCGATCTGTATTTGAATTTGGGGACGATTTAGGGCAATTTTATGCCTAGGAGATCGATCTGTCGAGGGGTGAGATCGATCTCTTTATGGCTTTATGAGATCATCTGCTCCTTAAGGAGATCGATCTTCTCCCAAACAGAAACGTTTGGAGATCGATCCCTTCCTCATGAGATCGATCTTCTCTCAAACAGAATCATAAGGAGATCGATCCTCTTCCATTAGAGATCGATCTGCTCCTTAAATTCCTCATTCCTTATCATTTTTAACTTACCAGATCGATCTCTCCTTCCCCAAGATCGATCTGACCTCTTAGTTTCACACTTATGTTAAACACTTACACATAAATCTCCAAATATAATTTTCACAATTCACTTAACTCAATAAATTACACTTCAAGTTCTTATTACATCATTAAAATATATCTAAAATTCTCAGATCTCACATACCCCTTGTAGGAGATCGATCTGCTGTTTATAGAACCCTTAATGAGATCGATCTGTCGAGTCTTGAGATCGATCTGTTCTCAAACAGAGAGTTAAGGAGATCGATCCTCTTGCCTTAAACTCGATCTTCTTATTACAGAATGTCTAGCAGATCGATCTGGCTCTATTGGAGATCGATCTGTTTTATCCCATTACTCAAAATAAGGTCATTTTGGCTCTTCGAGATCGATCTCTCATCCCATGAGATCGATCTGTCATTCATATTTCCAAATTTTTACTGCAGTTTTCTGCAGCAACTTCATTCAAAACCTCCTTAATTTGCTGCCATAGTCATTTTCTCATTCATTCCTCCTTGAAACATGAAAATGGCATCCAAACACACTTAGTACATATTAAAACTTGTGGAAAATCTTTGTATAGCCAAATATATACAATATATAACTAAATGGAAGTGCATAACTTATGCAATTTCATTCCATTTTACTCCAATACTCATATTCCTTTCCCCTCACATTCATTATATATCAAAGTCCATTTCTTCATATTCATATTTAATACAACTTGTACGTACATCACAACTCTTATTACAAGTGTGTACATTAATCTCATAAACTTTGTATCACATATGCTTCACATTAGTAGTACATCATCATACTGATGAATTCATTTACATATGTTCAAGGTTAAACCTATACGGGGTCTCACAGTATACCTCTGGGCGATGGAGAGTAGCGGATATAAAAAATATAACGCCTCGGTCCTTCACTAGGCTACTGTGCGAGCTTTGTAAAGGGGGGAAATGAAGGGATGAGCAACCACACGCTCAGTAAGGCAATAATGCAAGCATGATAGATAACTACACTATCTACATGCTTATAGTGTATGCATAAAAATCAATAATATCCAAAGCATGAGAAAATAATAAAACTATGCCACATGTATATACATATATCATGTACTGAAAACATGAAAATAGGCAAGTAAAACATGGAAAATCATCATGTAAAACCTCTCATGCTCATCATCATTAACACTCATCATAAAAAGGGTAATGCATCACAAAACATCCCTCAGGATTTATCATTTACTCAAAAAATGTCAAAATCTATCACAAATATCAATACCATATCTTTAAACACAATCCCACAGGGCTCGACCCCTCCATCAAGTCTACCCTGGACAATACAAATCATACTCAGTATAGAAAACTATGTGATATCATGTGAGACAGGTGGTCATTATATCTCGAGGACTATGTTGGCCAACTATGTCATAATAATCCCAGACCACACGAATCCCGATATGCGGGGCATCATGCTGGAACGAAGGTAGGTTAGTTCTTCGCCAGACTTTTAAATCGTCATCACAACCACGCGGTACAACGTACTCCATGTGATCTACACGGTACAACGTACTCCGCAGACCCATATCATGGTTGGGGGCGCCTACCATAGGTCTTATCTACCCTATACCATGCATAACCTACTCAGTCTCAAGTGCACGTGAGAGCATTTCATCCATGTGACTAGCAGTCTACACGAGGCATCCAGTACGGCTTATACGAGCATCTCATCCGTGTGACACACAGTCTACACGAGGCATCCAGCATGACTCATTACATATCACAGTGTGAAAACTAGTGCGAGCTAAGCTTCAGCACGATTCATGCATCGTCAATAAATTCCCTCGTACGAGCAACGCTCTAATACGACTTTTATGCATAATAAAATCAATGGAACCCATGTACGAGCTAAAGCTCCAGTACAGTTATATGCATAAGAAAATCAATTGAAATCCATGTACAAACTAGAGCTCCAGTACGGTTTATAAAACATCAGTGACTCAAAATATGGTGCGAGCTAGGCTCCAGCACGTTTCATACATATTGAAAACATCAAAATTCAGTGCGAGCAAGGCTTCTGCATGATTTAACGCATATAAGTACGATAGGCGGCTCTATTTCAACAAAACATTCTCGAAAACCAAAGTTAGCACATCACTTGTGCTATTTCACAAAGCCGACCTATCCGTCAATTTTGCTTAAACCAAAGTAATATATTTCGTAAAACATCAAAACATGTGATATATGCAATTATTAGCCTTACTATCCCCTTTTGTAAGATTCACTTCAAAACCAAATCATATATATATATACTCGTAGTTATTCACATATACCATCAATCACTTTTCTAGATAACCATGCATTTACAAAACCCTATATTCACCCACAAAATACGAGCAGTTACCTCTAAGTACTTACAAAATTCCCTTACCTGAAAATCACGTCGAATGATTCCACTTCTTTAAAGCTGCCCATTTGTGTAGTTCGATTCACCTCCAACGAAGTCTCTGGGACTGCACGAAATCATTTATCACATCAATTCAGCCCAATACAACACAATTCTTGTGTTTACTATAGTAGATTCGACTCATAGCTTTCATTAAGACTTATAAGGCTTCACTTCCTCTTAAGTCCATTTTAATCGCTTATTAATTTCTCGTGAGTTTGTTGAACTCTTTTAGGCCTATCGGTTCACTCTAAATCGATATTAAGCTCTTAGTGTCTCTAGTCCATCATTTACTTCACTATGGCAATTTATCAAACACTTCATATACTTATTTTCATAACTTGTCTAATCTCATAATATAGCTTTATTCAGTCATCTCAAAATCCTGTATAATACTTCACTAACACCTTAGCATAATCCATTTATCATCAACTCACCCATATCACATTTTCTCACCATAGACTTATTTTAGGTTATACTTGTTCTCTTACATTCTATGAAGTTTCCATCATTAATTCATACACCCATCTACTCACAACAATAACTAGATAAATGTACCTTGCGTTGGTGTATAAGAAACTCACCTAGCTTGACTTTCTTCTTGCTCCAAATAAGAACACTCTTTTGCTCCTTCAATCCAACCAATGAAGCATTGATTCTAAGCTATGTTGTTCTTCTCTTTGTAATGAACAACTTTGCTCTAATAGCGTTTTCTCAAATCTTTGTGGAAATGGGATGGTTTTAGAGAGAGAAAGCTAGGTTTAAGGTTGAAAATGGAAGAAATGGACTTGTTCCTGTGAAAATGCAGATCCAACTGCTCTGCTTTATAGAAATGGCATTAGGAGATCGATCTGCATAGGGTGGGGATTGATCTGGCCTTACTTGAATCCTTAGAATTTTGACCATTTTACAAGCAGGGGATCGATCCGTTGGATGTATGAGATCGATCTGTCGTGTTGCATGAGATTGATCTGTATAATGAAATAGGATCGATTTGTTTTAGGCAAAGAGCTTAGGAGATCGATCTGGCCATTAAGAGGAGATCGATCTGGTCCAACTCGAGACCAAAGGAGATTGATCTGCTTGAGTGAGGGATCGATCCCCCTCTTGCAGAATGCTTGGCATTATGTTCTCCAGGCCATGAGATCGATCTCTCCTTGCATAGGATCGATCTGGCCTTCATCCTGCACTCTTTTGCTGTAATTTTCCAAGTGAAATTCTCATTTAATCCATTCGATATCCATTCTGCGATTTATTCGCACTTAGAACTTTCAAACATCCATTTCTTGTAATTCATATGTAATGTAACTTGTTTGTACATCAAATAATCATTAACATTACATAAAAATTTACGGGTCTTATAATCCTCCCCTCCTTCAAGAAATTTGGTCCTCTAAATTAGAACCAAGTTAATCTGAAAATAACTCCGGGTACTTCTCTTGCATCATACTTTCTAACTCCCATGTAGCTTCCTTCGGAGTGTGATATTGCCAAAGAACTTTCACTAAGGGAATCAACTTTGACCTCAGTACCTTCACTTTCCTAACCAAAATTCGAACTGGCTTCTCAACATACGTCATACTCTCATTGAGCTCTAATGGCTCATATCTTATCACATGTGCCAGGTACGGGTGGTACTTCTGATGCATAGAGACGTGGAAAACGTTATGAACACCTGCTAAGTTCGGTGGCAACGCCAACCTATAAGCCTTATCTCCCACTCTCTCTAGAATCTCAAAGGGTCCAATATACCGAGGGCTTAACTTCCCCTTCTTACCAAACCTCCTAATTCCTTTAGAGGGAGAAACTCTAAAAAATATCGACTCACCCACAACAAACTCCAGTGGTCTTCATCTCCTCTCAGCATAACTCTTTTATCGGCTCTGAGCTGTCTATAACCTCTCACATATCAACTAGACGTCCTCAGAGGCTTGCTACATGAAATCGAGAGCAAATATCTATCTCTTACCAATCTCTTCCCATCCAATAAGGGATCGACATCTGCGTCCATATAGTGCCTCGTAGGGTGCCATCTCGATACTCGCATGATAGCTATTATTATAGGTGAACTCGACTAACAGTAGGTGATCATCCCAGGAGCCTCTAAAATCCAACGCACACGCTCTTAACATATCCTCCAGGGTCTGTATAGTCCTCTCTGACTGACCATCTGTCTGAGGATGAAAAGCAGTGCTAAAGCTCAAGTTAGTCCCCATCGCTTCCTGAAAATGTTCCTAGAAGTGGGAAGTGAAGCGGGCATCTCGATAAGAAATAATGCTCACTGGAACACCATGTAGCTAAACTGTCTCTTGAACATATAGGTTCGCCAACTGACTAAGGGTATTAGTAGCTCTCATAGCTAAGAAATGGGTTGACTTCGTCAACCGATCCACAATAACCCGAATGACATCATGACCTCTATGAGTCCTAGGTAAACCCATCATAAAATCCATGATGACGTGCTCCTATTTCCATGTCAGTATTGGTAAAGGCTGCAATAACCCTACAGGCTTCTGATGCTCTACCTTCACTTGCTGACAGACGAGACATCTTGCGACATATTCAGCAATGTCTCTTTTCATTCCAGACCACCAATAAACTTTTCAAAGGTTTTGATACATCTTAGTACTCCTCGGATGTATCGTGTACTTCGATGGGTGATCCTCTGATAAGATCAACCTCTTGATCTCAGAATCCTCGAGAACGCATACTCTACCCTTGAACCTTAATAATCCATCTGTACTCAGCTCAAAATCAGTACCCACACTTGCCTGTATCTGACTAAATCAATCGATACACTGTCTATCGCTCTGTTGAGCCTGTCGAACATGACAAACCAACTCTGGCTCCAATATCAAACTAGCCATAATATCAAATCTCTTTGAACCAGGTGAGGTTACATCCAAACTGAGGTTTGTAAATTGATCCAACAACTCGTGTTCTCGAACCATCATATAAGACACCAACTCGAGGTTCTTCCTACTCAAGGCATCGGTAACTACATTTGTCTTACCTTGGTGGTACATGATCTCACAATCATAGTCTTTCAGGAGTTCGAGTTATCTTCTCTGTCTCATATTTAACACTTTCTGCGAAAACAGATACTTAAGGCTCTTATGATCCGTACATACCTGAAATTTCTCACCATAGAGATAGTGGCTCCATATCTTCAATGCAAATACTATGGCCGCCAACTCTAAATCGTGAGTCGTATAGTTCCTCTCGTGATCCTTCAACTGTCTAGATCCATATGCTACTACCTTCCCATCCTACATAAGTACACAGCCCAGTCCCTGGTGTGATACGTCCGTTTACACATAGAAACCTCTTGAGCTGGTAGGAATAGTGAGAATCTGAGCAGTGGTCAACCGATGCTTAAGCACCTAAAAACTCCTCTCACATGCCTCATCCCACACAAGCTTAACATCTTTCTGCGTGAGGCATGTCAAAGGAGTAGCTAGTCTGGAGAAACCCTCAACAAATCTTAAATAATAACCTGCCAATCCCAAAAAACTTATGACCTTAGTGATTGTCTTGGGCTATTCCTAGTGTACAACTGCCTCAATCTTGGAGGGATCCACTGATACCCCATCTTTCGATACAGCATGGCCTAGAAATGAGATCTGCTCTAACCAAAGGCTACACTTACTGAGTTTGACATATAATTCCTTCTCTCAGAGGGTTTGCAGAACTATCCTTAAGTGCTCCTTATGATCTTCCTTGGACTTGGAATAAACCAAAATGTCATTAATAAACACAATCACAAATAGGTCAAGGTATGGCTTAAATACATCATCTATCAAAGTCGTAAATGCTGCAGGGGCATTCGTCAATCTGAATGGCATAACCAAAAACCCGTAGTCGCCATAACAGGTGCAAAATGCTATCTTGGGTACATCTCCACTCCGTATCCTCAACTGATGATACCCAGATCGTAGATCTATCTTAGAAAAGACCTGTGCTCCATGAAGTTGATCCAACATATTATCAATACGTGGAAGGGGGTACTGTTCTTAATGGTAGCCTTATTCAACAACTGGTAATCTACACAGTTTGAGACTTCCATCCTTCTTCCTTACAAACAGAACCGAAGCTCCTCAGGGTGAGACGCTCGGTCTAATGAACCCCTTCTCTAGCAACTCTTGCAATGGCTTCTTTAGCTCTTCCAACTCAATCAAAGTCATTCTATACGGTGGCTTAGATATCGGCTCTATACCATGCACTAATTCTATACAAAACTCTATTTCCCTATCAGGTGGTAGCCCTGGTAAATCATCCGAAAAGACATCAGGAAATTTCACAACTACTGGAATGTCTCTCAATTTCGGGTGTACCATATTTGTGTCAACCACGTAGGCAATGAACCCTTCGCATTATCCTTTCCATCATTAGCAACATAAGTCATCACTTTAACATTCATAAATAATAACTAAATTCATCTCTCAAATATGATGGATTAAAATTATACTCGTTTCATTTACAATAATCATGTTCTTCATTTCTTTTCAACAAAGCTTACAACAAGATTATTTATCTCTGGAAACATCAATGTCTTAGCATGACAATCTATAACAACCCGATTTACAGCCAACCAATCCATTCCCAAAATTACATCAAAATCACTCATATTTAGTAAAATTAAATCGGCTGCCATTTCCTTTCCCACTATCTTTAACTTACAATTCCTATATACATACTCAGTCAATTGACTATCATTCATCATTTTGGAAATCATCAATATTATATCTAACAGTGTGGGTTTTACATGCTTTAACAGTTTATGTGCAAAGGAAGGCGATATGAAGGAATGCATGGCACCAGGATCAAATAATACAAATGCCTCTAAGTCAAAAATTAGGATAATACCTTTAATTAAATCTGTAGAAGCGTCCGCGATGTCCTGGTCCAGTGCATGCACTCACCCTCTACCAACTGCCTGCTTCCCTTTTTTCCTCAGCTATAGCTCTCCTCCTCAGAGTAGCTGTCTCAATTGGAGCTCTCTTTACCTCTTTTCCCTTCTGTGGGGGCATCTCAATCATCTCAGGACAATGCCTAGAGATATGCCCTGGCTTCCCACATCTATAACACGTAACAAGGGTTGTCAGACAAGGCTTGGTTCCATGAAATCTGCCACATCTCCTACACTGCTCAGTAGTAGGTCGTGGTCCTCTAATGACTACACCCATCAGTGGAGCTAAAGCTGGGCACGCAGGAGGCTTAACAGCTCTCTCCTGCACCTCTTCAATCTTGGGTCTCTTCTCAAACAATCTTTGGCCTCCTCTCTGGGCCACTCTATCAACCCCAGATCTCTTCCAATCTTTGTCTCTCCTAACACTAACCTTTCTAAGCTCGAAGGCATTCCGCTCAAAGTCCTGCTCTCACAACTGTGCCCTGTTCACTGCCTCCTCGTAAGTGTGAAGGTCAAATGGAGCTAATTTAGTCTAGATGGCTAATCTCAATCCATCGACGAACTTCTAGACCTTCCGAGTCTCACTGTTCATCATATCCAAGTCGTATCTCCCTAAAGACATGAACCTCGACTCATACTCGTCAGCGAAACGGTTCCCCTGAACCAAGTTCATAAATTCCATCTACAATTTCCTCTGTGTAGTGGTTGAAATATATTGCCTCCTAAAGGCCTCCAAGAATATCTCCCATGTGATCTCGGAGTGTCGGGCCCTCAGAATAGATTCGGTCGATCTCCACCAGTGCTCTGCCTCACCTTTCAGCATAAATACTGCAAAGGCCACTTTCTCAGCCGACGTACATCTAAAGAACCTGTACAACTTCTCCATCTCATAAACCTAATCCTCAGTAATAATCAGGTCCTTCACTCCTCTGAATACTGGAGGTTTTAACTCTTGGAACTGCCTTAACCCACTCAATTCGTAGTCATAACCCAGGTCAATCTCGCTCAGCTATGGAGCGATGGGAGAAGCGGTATCCTGAACTGGGGGTGTAACAGTAACAGTATCTGCAGTCTGAGGTCTCTCCGCCTCTGCAGCTACCTGTCCAGTAGTAGTAGGCTGCACTACAGGACCTCGTCTATCACTAGCACCCAATGCCTGTGTGACTATCTCAACGAGGCTCTCGATACTCCGCCTATCCTAACGAAGCGTGCCTCTGTATCCCCTGGTCTCTCAGCAGGGTCCTGTGGAGCCTGGTCAATCTGTGGCTCCGCACGACTCTCAGGCCTGCCCCTATGACCTCTAGCACGTGGACCCGCCCCTTTATCGCGACGTGTAACAGGCATAATGCCTAACTTCCTATATTCATAACCATTTATTAGTCTCATTCCATCTCGGTATACACAATTATATCTAAACATAAGCACAGTAATATGGGGATGTAATTCTCTTACTTATTATTACCTACTCACATCAGGCCAACTCAGCTCTAATTCTAATCTCTGTCACGACCCATTTCATCCAAAAATCACCCTAACTTTTTTGCTTTATTCGTTAACTTATTCTGTCATGCACAACCTTCACAAATAACAGTTAAGCTGTGAGTCAGTAATAATCATCATTTACCATCCATTTTTCAGTTAATCAAAAATAATTTCATACATTTGAAAGTTAGGTCATATACTTATACATAACATGTTTGCTAACATTTACATCCCCCATATTACAATTCAGAATGATTACTGTGCTATTACATGTTTAGATACAAAAAGAATTCATGTGTGTATACCTCTTGGTGATGGAGAGTAGCGGATATCAAAATATAACGCCTCAGTCCTTCACTAGGCTACTGTGCGCGCTCTGTAGTGGGGGAAAATGAAGGGATGAGCAACCACACACTCAGTAAGGCAATAATGCAAGCATGATAGATAACTACACTATCTACATGCTTATAGTGTCATGCATAAAAATGAGTAATATCCAGAGCATGAGGAAATAAAAAAACTATGCCACATTTATATACATATATCATGTAATGAAAACATGAAAATAGGCAAGTAAAACATGGAAAATCATCATGTAAAACCTCTCATGCTCATTATCATTAAAACTCATCATAAAAAGGGTAAGGCATCACAAAATATGATTTCCCAAAAATGCAAAAAATGGGTTAATTTTTTATATATATATCCTTTACTTAAGTTGTATTCCTATCAGTGCTAATTTCTTAATCTTTTGTTAATGTACAAAAATGCAGTTTATAATCACAACCAGTCGATTTCAATTTCTTTCCTCTGCTTATCAGTATATCTATTCTAATCCCCACTCTTTACATATCCAGAATATACAGTAAGGTTTAAACTGTGTTACTACAACTTTAGTTACATTCATATTTCTTATTTTACATCCCAAAACATTATTACAACATTGTATATGCTTTAGAGGAAGTCTGGCAGATAAAGTAAAAATATACCTTACTAGTATTGAGGATAGCTTAGAAAGGGCTAAGTCAGCCTGTCCACGACTATTGTACGGCAAGTAGGGTGATAATTTACTTAAGATAATCGTGAGGTAAAAATAAAGGGGTGTGCTCTTCAAGCCCAGTAAGACATGCATTTAAAGCAGTCTTAGCATTAAAGCATGGGAATGCAAAATATTGTGATATAAGCTTATAAAATATCATGCATGTGAATGTTAACCGAAACATATTTAGTTTCGAAAGTCAAGTCAAACACTTGTGATATCATGACTAATAGCATGTAATTTGTAAATCATGCATCTTATAAATCACGTGGCATGTAAATCATGTAACAAATATCCCGTAGGAATTCATTTCGCATAGACTATATCACATAGCTCATTTAAAGAGCAAATCAAGTCAGAGTACATAATATTTAAATCATAAAACTTAGTACTCTTTCTTTCAAATGATACTGATTCTTTTCATGGAGACTAGGCAGCATTTTCATTACGACAAAAGTCGTATTCATGTATACATTTCACATAGGAAATTTGCATAGATGCTTTACTTATACATAGTACCGATGACCATGGTAAGGGACTGTAGACTGGATCAGGGTCTTATAGAGCCCCTCGCCACTAAACATATATATCCTTTAACGGAGAGTGGCAGAAACATCACACCGAGTGGTACAAATAGCTAACGCAGTTCAACATGCACCATAAGGGACTAAACGTACACCAGGTGGTATGAGGCATGTTCCACGACTGTCCAGACCCCACACGGCAATTTAAGATAGCTCTCATAGCTTACATATAGCCTTAGTCTCAAAACATTTCTTTGAAATCATTTCTCAGGTCCGTTCACCTGTAAATCTGTAGAAAATCATATCTCGGGTCCGTACACCCGTAAATTCATAGAAATAATATTTTTAATCAATTCTCAGGTCGGTTCACTCGTAAACTTGTAGAAATCATATTTTTAATCAAAATTCGGGTCCTTTCACCCGTAAACTTGTAGAAATCCTATTTTTCATTTTCACATTACAAATTTCATTTAAAACATGTCACAGATGTCAAAAGTACATTTTTGAAGAGCTCAAAAAATAGGGTTTTTCTTTCAGTTTCTCGATTTTCGAGTGCAGAGTAACTTTTCTGGGTTCGAAAATATTATTTGTAAAAACTAATATGCTCAACACATTTTTAACCTGAAGTAAGGTATTTGAATACCAATACTACTTTAAATCACATCCCTTACCTTATAGATCGTAGGGCAGCGTAAAATTATCGGGTGTCGGGATTATCTTGATTTGCATGCCAAATTCCTGAACTGCCCAAAACGATATCAATTCATCATATATTGATCAATTTCATCATAACATCCTCCATTTTGATTTATCTTCTCGAAGTTTGACCAATTTTGACTTTTCGATCAACTTTTTCGGTTTTCTCAGTTTTATCGATTTAGTGCCTTTTTTGGAAATTTTCATTATTCTAATTTCTCATTTCATTACTTCATTAACCTTATGACTCATTCAATTTCATAAATCATGCTAGTCACTTTGTCAAATTTTCAATTCTTTTGCTTTTCGGTTTTACACTGAGTTAAGCTATAAATCGGGCTTACTCGGTATAAATTTAACCGTTAACAACCTTAGATTCATCAAATTTTCACCATAAACACATCAAAACCTTGCTGTCTAGAATTCAAATAATCCATAGAAATCAAATCATCCAATTCCACTTAACTAAAAACCTTCTAAAAACACCAAACAACAACTTATATGAACTTCATCATCATCCATCAACTTTACCTTGGGTTTGACCAAGGTTGACCACATTTTTCTTCCTCAAAATTGATCCTCAACTGTAATTTAACATGTATAGATCTTAGAAGCATAAAAAAATACAAGAAAATTCAACCAAAAAATCAAAAACTCCAAGTTCTTCACTTACCAAAAATAGGGCAAATCTGTCCATTTTTTTGCTTTCGAGTTTTTCACCTAGAAAATGAGATTATTTGTTGTTGAATGTTTTATATGTTATATAGGACTAGATAAGGAAGATTTGATCCTTTTTGATAGACACCTGAATCTAGCCGGAAGGTCGCCGAAAAAATCACGCAAGGAGGGGAAAGGGAGAACGCCTGCGGGAATAAAGGGGAAGGGATCTCTCTCGATTGGAAAGTCCAATTGGGTTGATTTTTATGCCCCCTGAAAGCTCTATAAGTCTAATTTCAGACTTGAAATACTTGGCTCAAATTGATTACCTAATGTCTTCAAATTTGACAAAAATGAGGGCTTGGTCGGCAGGCTAAAGGGGACAGATTTTTGTCCTGGTTCTAGCAAATCAAGAAAGATCATTCTAGTCCAATTTCTCCAAATTTCCACTTCTCAAGTGTTATACTATGTCTCTAGTGTTGTCCAAAAAACTTTGGGGGTCACTTGTTTAAGAAACATTTCTTGATTGAGCCCATTTTGCGCGATTTAGTCAATACCAAGCAAAATGACTTAAAGTTTTGAATTTACCTTAACAATTAATTCGATCCCCGAAACCTCCATTTTTCCACTTGATTTTGATTTCGCAAGTAAATTTCATCTTATATTAATTTTCTATGGCCTCCGAATGATTTTCAAGAATTTCTAGAATTTATTCCAAATTTATTTCCATTTCGAGGCCCCTTTTTTCTCAGTTTATCGTAAACCCAAGTTTCACTAACTTTTTCACTTTCAATACCCTAGTCTTTCATTACTATACATCATTTCATGCTCAACATGTAATTCTTAAGTAATTCTTGATTTAGAGCATTACCTCGATTTACGTGTCGACGAGCCTCACGCCGCTAACCCGAGTGCTTCGGTTGTTTCAGGCCTGCACAATATTTATTCTGAGTTCTGAATTACTTCTTATTTTTCCAAATAAGAAATAAAGTGAGAAAATTTTAGATTTCACATTTCTCCCCACCTTTTAGGAATTCGGTCCTTCGAATTCAAACTGGTCCATCGAATAACTGCGGGTACTTCTCTCTCACGTGGCTCTCTAGCTCCCACGTATCTTCTTTTGTCGAGTGGTGTGACCAGAGAACCTTTACCAGTGGAATCGTCTTAGATCGAAGTACCTTCTCTTTTCTGTCGAGGATCTGGATCGATTGTTCAATATAACTCATGTTTTCATGAATCTCCAATGGTTTGTACTCTATGACATGAGAAGGGTCCGGATAATACTTCCTTAACATGGAAACGTGAAAGACATCATGTATACCCGACAACTATGGGGGTAGTGCAAGTCGGTATGCAATGTCTCCCACTTTCTCCAATATTTCAAATGGACCAATGAAGCGAGGACTGAGCTTCCCTTTCTTCTCGAAATGTGTGACACCCTTCATTGAAGACACCTTTACAAATACAGAGTCCCCAACTTGAAATTCCAGAGGATGTCTTCGCACATCTGCATAACTTTTTTGTCTACTTTGTGTTGTCCTCAAACTATCACAGATTAACTGAACACCTTTAGCTGCCTGTTCAACTAGTTCGGGAGCAAGTATTTTCTTGTCACCCACTTCTTTCCATGCAATCAGGGACCTACATCTCCTGCCATATAGAGCTTTACAAGGAGCCATACCAATGCTAGCATGATAACTGTTATTATAAGCAAATTCAGCGAGAGGCAAATGATCATCCCATGAGCCCTTAAAATCTAGTGCACATACCCTTAGCATATCCTCTAAGGTCTGAATAGTCTGATCGGACTGACCGTCTATTTGAGGATGATAAGCGGTGCTCAAATTAGGTCGAGATCCCATGGCTTCCTGAAAACGAGTCCAAAACCTCGAAGTGAACCAGGAATCTCTATCAGAAGTAATACTCACAGGGGCTCCATGTAAACGTGCCACCTCTCGGACATACAATTCTGCTAGCTTATCAAGAGAATCAGTGCTCCTAATGGCAAGAAAGTGGGCATTCTTTGTCAGTCTATCCACAATCACCCAGACTGCATCATGACCTCTCTGGGTCCTGGGTAACCCTATAATAAAATCCATAGTAATATGCTCCCATTTCCAAGTAGGCACTGGTAAGGACTTAAGCAATCCTGCTGGCTTCTGGTGCTCAGCCTTAATCTGTTGGCAGACTAAACATCTAGCCACAAAATCTGCCACATCTTTCTTCATTCCTATCCACCAATACACTTTTCGGAGATCATGGTACATCTTAGTACTACCTGGGTGCATGGTGAATCGAGAACAATGAGACTCTTTCAAAATACTCTGTCTCAGGGTGTCATCATGGGGTACACAAATACGGCCCCAAAATCTCAACAACCCATCATCACTGACTAAGAACTCTGACTGCGATCTCTCCTCAGGCCGACTAACCATATTTATTAATTTTTTATCATTCCTCTGTCTTGCTCTGATTTGATCCAATATATTGGGCTCTATCTGTTGGCTAGCCATAAACCCATCCTTAACCTTATCAACACTAAGTCTGAGCTCGATGAACTGTTCTAACAAGTCTCATTCTCTAATCATCATATAGGACACCATACCCTTTCTACTGAGGGCATCTGCTACCACATTCACCTTGCCCGGATGGTATAAAATCTTGTAGTCATAATCCTTCAGGAGCTCTATCCATCTCCGCTGTCTCATATTCAGCTCATTCTGATAAAAAATATACTTGAGACTCTTACGGTCGGTGAAAATCTGAAATTTTTCACCATATAAGTAATGCCACCATATCTTTAGTGCAAAAATTACTACAGCCAATTCCAAGTCATGAGTGGGATAGTTACGCTCATGATCCTTTAGCTGGCGAGAACCATAAGCAACCACTCTACCATTCTACATTAGCACACAGCCCAAACCCTGGTAGGAGGCATCACTGTAAACTACAAATCCTCCTGAACCGCTCGGAATGGTTACGACTAGTACTGGTCAATCGACGTTTGAGCTCTTGGAAGCTCCGTTCACACCGATCAAACCACTCAAATGGGACATTCTTACGGGTCAATTTAGATAGTAGAGCTGCAATCCGGGAAAATCCTTCGACAAACCTTCGGTAGTATCCTGCTAATCCCAGGAAACTTTGAACCTCTGTCACTATCCTAGGTCTCTCCCATTTTAATACTACATCCACCTTGGACGGATCCACAGATACCCCGTCCTTAGATACTATGTGTCTGAGGAAGGTAATCTGTTCCAACTAGAATGCACATTTACTGAATTTTCCATACAATCTCTTCTCACGAAGAGTCTGGAGCACAATCCTCAAATGCTGCTCATGCTCCTCCCAAGACTTAGAAAAATCAGTATGACATCAATGAACATAATCACAAACTTATCCAAATATTCTCGAAAAACATCATTCATCAAATTCATAAAGGCAACAGGGGCGTTAGTCAATCCAAAGGGCATCACCAAAAATTCAAAGTGCCCATATCGAGTCCGAAAGGTTGTCTTCCGTACATTAGCCTCCTTAATCCTTAACTGATGATAACCCGATCTTAGATCTATTTTAGAGAACACTGAGGCCTCTCTTAATTGATCGAATAAGTCATCTATCCTTGGTAGAGGATACTTATTCTTTATCGTTGCCTTATTCAACAGTCTATAAACAATACACAGACAAAGACTGCCATCTTTCTTTCTAACAAACAGTACCAGAGCACCCCATGGAGACACACTCAGCCTAATAAATCCCTTATTGATCAATTCTTGTAACTGCTTTTTCAATTCCTCTAATTCGACTAATGTCATTCGATAAGGTGGCTTGGAAATAGGCTGAGTGTCAGGGCACAAGATCAATTGCAAATTCAATTTCTCTCTCTGGTAGTAACCCCAGTAAATCTTTTGGAAAGACATCGAGAAACTCATATACAACCGAAACATCTTGAATACTTGGCGGTTCCCGACTATTGTCAGAAATAAAGGCAATATAGCCTTTATATGAATCATACGGTTAGCAATGTTTTAATTAAGTAACCAATAACTTCATAAAATTTAACACCATGCACTTTATTTATTTTTTTACAAAACATACATCAAACTTTTTGGGTAAGGAGAAAGTCAAGGTCTTAGTGTAGCAGTCTAAACTTACACGATTAGCAGCTAGCCAATCCATACCCAAAATTACATCAAAACCCGACATATTCAATAAAATTAGATCTGCTAACAGTTTTCTACCTCCTATCACGATTTTACAATTTTTACATATCATATCTGTCAATTGAGATTCATGCATGGGTGTACTGATATGTAACATGTGATTTAAGGAAACATGTTCTAAATGCAATTTACATGCAAATTGTGGGGAGATAAAAGAATGTGTAGCACCTGAATCAAATAAAACATATGCATAGCAATTACAGACCATAAGTGTACCTCTAATAGTATCGGAGGAGAAGTCAGCTGTCTCCCGTCTATCGCTCGCACATGTTCCTATGCAATGGACCTCTTACCCTTCTCTACAGCTATTACTTTCCGTTGCGGGACCTGTCTCGGGGGAATCTATACTTGCCTCTCAGGCTGTTTTGGTTGTTCTCGAGATTCATAAGGTCTCATTAATGGGCAATCCTTAATCATGTGTCCTACCTCTCCACACTTGAAACAAACATTAGTAGCCCAACGGCATTCACAAACATGTATCTTGCCACAGTTCTTGCACCGCGGCACTACTGTCCCAGGACTTCGAGCAGTAGCAGCACTACCCATAGGGATCTTGGGCTTTCCAGCCCCTATCTGAGGCTCACCTGTTCTTTACCTCTTTAGCTGGCTCTTTCACATATCAAATCGGGATGCATGTATCCCTTTTCCTTTATCTCGATCCTTGGCTTTGTACCCATGCTCAGCTCGGGTCACATATAAGCCCCTTTCAACTTCTTGAGCCCGACCTAGAAC
The DNA here is from genome assembly GCA_033439115.1 of Firmiana major. Classification (NCBI taxonomy): domain Eukaryota; kingdom Viridiplantae; phylum Streptophyta; class Magnoliopsida; order Malvales; family Malvaceae; genus Firmiana; species Firmiana major. The sequence goes on from CM065907.1 coordinate 33,453,741, forward strand.
ATCCTTAAAATCCACAAATCGAAATCCCAATAATCTGTCCCGGATCCCTGATCTTAGACCTGCCAAGAATCTCTCAATTCGACGCGCTGGATCCCTAAAGGTGTCAAGATCATATCTCAAAAGGGTAGTGAATCGACTTTCATACAGATCAACAGTCGAACTGCCCTGAGTCAGATTCAAAAATTTTGCCTACATCTTCTTTTGTGCTGTAAGTGGAATATACTGGCCCCTAAATGCATCTAGAAATGCCTCTCATGTAATATCTGCTGGATTATCAGCTAAGGTTTTCTGTGTGGTCCTCCACCAAAATTTGGCCTCTTCCTTGAGCATATAGCTGGTCATAGTCACTTTCTCTTCATCCGCGCACCCCAAATACTTAAATATTGTATCAAGGTCTATTAACCATCCTTCAGCCTTAATCGAATCCTTTACCCCTGTAAATTCTGGGGGACTCATTTTCAAAAATTCTCGCAGCCTTTGGGTGTCTCTTGCATCTCTAGGCTGTGGAGCTGCAGGCTGAGGTGCTGGGGCTGCCTGAGGATTTTGTGGTGGTGGAGGAGGAACTTATGCTGGTGTAGGAGTGGCATCAGTACTAGAAGTGTTTACCCTAAACGGTTGGGCAATAATGGCAGTCAATGCATTTAAGCCTTCCCTCATTCCTTGTTCTGTTTCCTCGAGCCTCCTTATTCTCTCAGTAGGGCTCTCAGGTTGAGGGGGAGGTGGCGGAACAGGTTGTGCCTGTTTCCTTGGTCGACCTCTCCTACCACTCATAATTTCAGTAATCGTTTACCTGCACGTACACCTAAATTTTAGTCATGACTTAACAGATATACTTACTTTACAACAAGACAAGCACAGACAATTTGGGATATAGTCTGACTTTTCTATTTGACACTGACAGTACTAGATAACTTTTACTCTAATACCAAGTAAACTGTGACGCCCCGAAAACTCAAAAAATGGGCTAATTTTTTTTTTATATATATATCCTTTACTTAAGTTGTATTCCTATCAGTGCCAATTTCTTAATCTTTCGTTAATGTACAAAAGCACAGTTTATAATCACAACTAGTCGATTTCAATTTCTTTCCTTTGCTTATCAGTACATCTATTCTCATTCCCATTCTTTGCATATCCAGAATATATAGTAAAGTTTAAACTGCGTTACTACAACTTTAGTTACATTCATATTTCTTATTTTACATCCTAAAAAATTATTACAACATTGTCTATGCTTTACAGGAAGTCTGATAGATAAAGTAAAAATATACCTTACTAGTACTGAGGATAGCCTGGAAAGGGCTGAGTCTGCCTGTCCAGACTATTGTATGGTAGGGAGGGTGATAATTTACTTAAGATAATCTGTGAGGTAAAAATAAAGGGGTGAGCTCTTCAAGCCCAGCAAGACATGCATTTAAAGCAATCTTAGCATTAAAACTTGGGAATGCAAAATATTGTGATATAAGCTTATAAAATATTATGCACATGAATGTTAACCGAAACATATTTAGTTTCGAAAGTCAAGTCAAACACTTGTGATATCATGTAATTTGTAAATCATGCATCTTATAAACACATGGCATGTAAATCATGTAACCAATATCCCGTAGGAATTCATTTCGCATAGCATATATCACATAGCTCATTTAAAGAGTAAATCAAGTCAAAGTACATAATATATAAATCATAAAACTTAGTACTCTTTCTTTCAAATAATACCGTTTCTTTTCATGGAGACTAGGCAACATTTTCATTATGACACAAGTCGTATTCATGTATACATTTCACATAGGAAATTTGCATAGATGCTTCACTTATACATAGTACCGATGGCCCTGGTAAGGGATTGTAGACTGAATCAGGGTCTTACAGAGCCCCTCGCCACTAAACATATATATCTTTTAACGGAGAGTGGCAGAATCACACCGAGTGGTACAAATACCCGACGCAGTTCAACATGCATCACAAGGCACTAAACGTACAATAGGTGGTATGAGGCATGTTCCACGACGGTCCAGACCCCACACGGCAATTTAAGATAGCTCTCATAGCTTACATATAGCCTTAGTCTTAAAACATTTCTTTGAAACATTTCTCGGGTCCGTTCACCTGTAAATTCGTAGAAAATCATATATTGGGTCCGTACACCCGTAAATTCATAGAAATCATATTTTTAATCATTTCTCAGGTTTGTTCACCCGTAAACACATAGAAATAATGATTTAATCATATTTCGGGTCCGTTCACCCGTAAACTCGTAGAAATCATATTTTTAATCAAAATTTGGGTCCTTTCACTCGTAAACTTGTAGAAATCCTATTTTGCATTTTCACATTAAAAATTTCATTTAAAACATGTCACATATATCAAAAGTACATTTTTGAAGAGCTCAAAAAATAAGGATTTTCTTTCATTTTTCTCGATTTTTAAGTGCATAGTAACTTTTCTGGGTTCGAAAATATTATTCGTAAAAACTAATATGCTCAACACATTCTTAAGCTGAAGTAAGGTATTCGAATACCAATACTACTTTAAATCACATCTCTTACCTTTTAGATCGTAGGGTAGCGTAAAATTCTCGGGTCTCGAGATTATCTCGATTTGCGTAATGAATTCCTAAACTGCCCAAAACAATATCTATTCATCATATATTGATAAATTTCAACTTAACATACTCCATTTTGATTTATCTTCTCGAAGTTTGACCAATTTTGACTTTTCGATCAACTTTTTCGATTTTCTCAGTTTTATCGATTTAATGCTGTTTTTGGCAAATTTCATTATTCTAATTTCTCATTCCATTACGTCATTAACCTTATGACTCATTAAAGTTCATAAATCATGCTAGTCACTTTGTCAAATTTTCAATTCTTTCGCTTTTCGGTTTTACACTAAGTTAAGTTATAAATCGGGCTTACTCGGTATAAATTTAACCGTTAACAACCTTAGATTCATCAAATTTTAACCACAAATACATCAAAACCTTGCTGTCTAGAATTCAAATCATCCATAAAAATTAAATCATCCAATTCCACTTAACTAAAAACCTTCTAAAAACACCAAACAACAACATATATGAACTTCATCATCATCCATCAACTTTACCTCGGGTTTGACCAAGGTTGACCACGTTTTTCTTCCTCAAAATTGATCCTCAACTGTAATTTAACATGTATATATCTTAGAATCATCAAAAAACACAAGAAAATCCAACCAAAAAATCAAAAACTCCAAGTTCTTCACTAACCAAAATTAGGGCAGATCTATCCACTTTTTGGCTTTTGAGTTTTTCACCTAGCAAATGAGATTATTTATTGTTGAATGTTTTATATGTTATATAAGACTGGATAAGGAAGATTTTATCCTTTTTGATAGAAACCTGAATCTGGCCGGAAGGTCACACAAAAAATCACGCAATGAGGGGAAAGGGAGGACGCCTGCGGGAATGAAGGGGAGGGGATTTCTCTCGGTTGGAAAGTCCAATTGGGTTGATTTTTATGCCCCTTGAAAGACCAATAAGTATACTTTCAGAATTTTAAAACGTGGCATAAATTGATTGCCCTAAGGTCTTCATATTTGACAAAAATGAGGGCTTGGTCAACAGACTGAAGGGGACAGCTTTCTGTCCTTGTTCTAGAAAATCAAGAAAAATAATTCTAGTCCAATTTTCTCCAAATTTCCACTTGCTTAAGAAACATTGCTTGATTGAGCCCATTTACGGGATTTGGTCAATACCGAGCAAAATGGCTTAAAGTTTTCAATTTACCTTAATAATTAATTCGATCCCTGAAACCTCCATATTTCTACTTCATTTTGATTTATCAAGTAAATTTCATCTTATATTAATTTTCTATAGCCTCAAAATAATTTTTGAGAATTTCTAGAATTTATTCCAAATTTATATCCATTTCTAGGCCTTTTTTTCTCAGTTTATCGTAAACCCGAGTTTCACTAACTTTTTCACTTTCAATACCCTAGTCTTTCATTACTATACATCATTTCATGCTCGACATGTAATTCTTAAGTAATTCTCGGCTTAGAGTATTACCTTGATTTACGAGCCTGAGGGCCCCACGTCGCTAACCCGAGTGTTTCGGTGGTTTCGGGCTTGCACAATATTATTCTTAGTTCTTAATTACATCTTATTTTTCCAAATAAGAAATAAAGTGGGAAAAATTTGGGTTTCACACAAACTATCCCTCAGGATTTATCATTTCCTCAAAACACGTTAAAATCCATCACAAATATCAATACCATCTCATTAAACACAATCCCATAGGGCTCAACCCCTCCCTCGGGTCTACCCTGGAAAACACAAATCATACTCAGTATACAAAACCATGTGATATCATGTGAGATAGGTGGTCACTATATCTCAAGGACTATGTTGGCCAACTATGTCATAACATCCGAGACCACATGGATCCCGGTGTGCGGGGCATCATGCTGGAACGAAGGTGGGTTAGTTCGTTGACAGACTTTTAAATCATCATCAGAACCACGCGATACAACGTACTTCATGTGATCTACACGGTACAATGTACTCCGCGGACCCATATCATGGTTGGGGGTGCCTGTCATAGGTCTTATCTACCCCATACCACGTATAACCTACTCAGTCTCAAGTGCACATGTGAGCATCTTATCCGTGTGACCAGCAGTCTACACGAGGCATCCAGTACGGCTCATGCGAGCATCTCATTCGTGTGACACAGTCTACACGAGGCATCCAACACGACTCATTGCATATCATAGTGTTAAAACTAGTGCAAGCTAAGCTCCAGCACGATTCATGCATCGTCAATAAATTCCCTCATATAGGCAACGCTCTAGTACGGCTTTTATGCATAATAAAATCAATGGAACCCATGTACGAGCTAAAGCTCCAATACAGTTATAGGCATAAGAAAATCAATTGAAATCCATGTACGAGCTAAAGCTCCAGTACGGTTTATAAAACATCATTGACTCAAAATATGGTGCGAGCTAGGCTCCACCACATTTCATACATATTGAAAACATCAAAATCCAATGCGAGCAAGGCTACTACACTATTTAACTCATGTAAGTACGATAGGCAGCTCTATTTCAACAAAACATTCTCAAAAACCAAAGTAACACCTCACTTGTGCTACTTCACAAATCACGAAATCACTAGTCGGCCTATCCATCAATTTTGCTTAAACCAAAGCAATGTATTTCGTAAAACATCAAAACATGTGATTTATGCAATTATTAGCCTTACTATCCCCCTTTGTAAGATTCACTTCAAAACCAAATCATATATATATATATATACTCGTAGTCATTCATATATACCATCAATCACTTTTCTACATAACCATGCATTTACAAAACCCTATATTCACCCACAAAATATGAGCAGTTACCTCTAAGTACATACAGAATTCCCTTACCTGGAAATCACATCGAATGATTCCACTTCTTTAGAGCAGCACGTTTGTGTAGTTCAATTCTCCTCCAAAGAAATCTCTGAGACTGCTCGAAATCATTTATCACATCAATTCGGCCCAATATAACATAATTCTTGTGTTTACTATAGTAGATTCGACCCATAGTTTTCATTAACACTTATAAGGCCTCACTTCCTCTTAAGTCCATTTTAATCACTTATTAATTTCGCTTGAGTTTATTGAACTCTTTTAGGCTTATTGGTACACACTAAATTGATATTAACCTCTTAGTGTCTCTAGTCTATCATTTACTTCACTATGGCAATTTATCAAACACTTCATATACTTATTTTCATAACTTGTCTAATTTCACAATGCAGCTTCATTCAATCATCTCAAAATCATGCATATTACTTCACTAACACCTTAGCATAATCCATTTATCATCAACTCACCCATATCACATTTTCTCACCCTAGACTCATTCTAGGTTATACTTGTTTTCTTACATTCTAGGTAGTTTCCATCATCAATTTATACACCCATCTACTCACAACAATAACTAGATAAATGTGCCTTGAGTTGGTGTATTAGAAACTCACCTAGCTTGACTTTCTTCTTGCTCCAAATAAGAACACTCATTTGCTCTTTCAATCCAACCAATGAAGTATTGATTCCAAGCTATGTTGTTCTTCTCTTTGTAATGAACAACTTTGCTCTAATAGCTTTTTCTCAAATCTTTGTGGAAATGGGATGGTTTTAGAGAGAGAAAGCTAGGTTTAAGGTTGAAAATGGAAGAAATGGATTTGTTCCTGTGAAAATACAGATCCAACTGCTCTACTTTTATAGAAATGGCACTAGGAGATCGATCTGCATAGGGTGGGGATCGATCTAGCCTTACTTGAATCCTCAGAATTTCGACCATTTTGTAGGTAGGGGATTGGTCTTTTGGATGTATGAGATCTGTGAGACCCCGTATATGTAAAGTTGTAATGTGTAATAAATATGAATGGACTTGTAATGTCAAGTATGATTGATGTAAGTCCATGGATTCAATGTACGTATGTGTAATATGATTTGTAATGTACATACAAGTTCCATTGAGTATGAATATGAAGAAATGAATTCTTATAAGTGATGGATGTGATTGAAACTCAAAATGGGTAGTGTGGTAAAATGGAATGAAGTTATGCTTCCATTTGGTTTTATGTAGCATACCTTTAGACATACAATGAATGCACACAAGTTTCAATGTGCATAAGGTATGAATGGATGACATTTTCAAGTTATAAAAGTGGATGGATGAGAAAATGGCCATGGCAACAGATTCAGGATGTGTTGGTATGAGTTGTAACAAGGAAACTACAAGAAATCTGGAAAACATGAAGGCCAGATCGATCTCATAGGATGAGAGATCGATCTGGAAGAGCCAGAATGCTCTTATTTGGGCAATAGAATAGAGCAGATCGATCTCCAATGGGGCCAGATCGATCTCCTAAGCATTCTGTGATGGAAAGATCGATCCTCAAGCACCCAGATCGATCTCCTTAGCTCTTTGTTTGGGACCAGATCGATCTCATGCTTCGACAGATCGATCTCATGCTTCGACAGATCGATCTCATGCTTCGACAGATCGATCTCATGCTTAAAAATTTTGTGAAAATGAGAGATTTAAGGGGACCAGATCGATCTCCTCTTGGACCAGATTGATCTCCTCAAGCTATTTCTATATAAGGAGGGCTGAAAATCTAAAAATTTTGGGAAAAACACCAATCTTCCATTTCTAACCCAAAAACCTAACTTTCCCTCTCTAAAATCAGCTATTTTCAGTGAGATTTGAAGAGAGACCATTAGAGGCAAAGTTGTTCCTATCAAAGAGAAGAACAACATAGTGGGTAGGCATTTTCCCATTGTTGGTATTGAAGGAGTTAAGGGCATTGCCATTTGGAGCAAGAAGAAAAATCATATTTGGTAAGATTCTAACACTCCAATCCAAATACATTGTCTATTTAATTGATTTTGGAGTTGTTTGGCATGAGTATTGATGGATAAATTATCTAGGGATGTGGTGGAATTGGTGTGACCTAGAAAACCTAGAATGGGTATAATGTGAGAATATATGGGTTGAATGAGTTTATGATTTATGGGCATGCTAAAGTTGTTATTGAGGTAATGTTTATGATTTTAGATGGTTAAATGAAATTACATTATGAGTTTGGAGGAATTGTGAAATTGAGTATGTATATGCTTGATAAAATGCCATAGTGAGGGAATTCATGAAATATGAACACTATGAGCTTAATGTCGATTTAATATCGATTCGGAATATGTTAATAGGCCTAAGAAGAATCCATAGACTCGAGTTATGGGTAAAGTAATGAAACGAGGCCTCATAAGCGTTAATAGAAAACTATAGGTCGAATTGACTATAGTGAATGCACGATATCATATTATATGGATTGAGTATAATGCGGGATACGATTTTGTGCAGTCCCGAAGAGTTCGTTGGAAATGAATCGAGTGGTACGAGTAGCAGCTTTAAGGAAGTGGAATCACGCATTGCGATTCCAGGTAAGGGAATTCTGTAAGTATATAGAGGTAGCTGCTCGTAATTTGCGGCATTATAGGGTGTTTATGAAATGCATGAACGTTTGAGAAATTGGTTGTTTGGTATGCGAAAATAGCTGTGAATAATTGTATGAGATTTGGTGGTTGAAATGGTATTGTAAAGAAATGGGATAGTAAGGCTAATAATTGCATAAATCTAATGTTTTGATGTTTTTCAAAACGAAATTGCTTGGTTTTAAGCAAGCTTGTAGATGGGCCGGCTAGTGTTTTATTGATGTTGTGGAAAAGCATTTGTGAAGTGATAAACCCGGTTGCCGGGATTGTTTGATTGTGTATGAGCCGCCTATCGTATTTGCATGACATAAATCGCGCTAGAGCCTCGCTCGCGCTGAATTTCTATGTTTTCACTTGTGTGATACGTGCTTGAGCTTAGCTCGCACCTTGATTTGGAAACTATGATGATGTTTATAAACCGTACTGGAGCTTCTGCTCGTATGTGGCTTTTGAGTGGTTTGTCTTATGAGTATAACCGTACTAGAGTTATGCTCGTACGCGTCTCTTTATGAGAGGATGCATGAGTCATGCTAGAGCTTTGCTCGCACAAGTTTGTACATTGTGATACGTATAAGGTTGTGAAAGTTGGTAAGATCCTTAAGCCCTACATCCTTAAGCTAACATCCTTAAGCCCAAAGAGGCGGGGAGGCTCTGTTAGGCAGGGAGGCTCTGTTCGGTGGGGAGGCTCTCTTACGGTGGGATCCTTAAGCCAACATCCTTAAGCCCTGGAGGGGCGGGGAGGCTCTGTTAGGCAGGGAGGCTCTCCTACATGGGTACGGTAAGATCCTTAAGCCCTACATCCTTAAGCCAACATCCTTAAGCCCGAGGAGGCGGGGAGGCTCTGTTCAGTGGGGAGGCTCTCTTACGAAAGGATCCTTAAGCCCTACATCCTTAAGCTAACATCCTTAAGCCCGAGGAGGCGGGGAGGCTCTGTTCGGCAGGGAGGCTCTCCTTCACGGATATGGAAAACTCTTGGTATGGGGTAGTTAAGACCTAGGAATGGCACCCCCAATCACGATATGAGTCTGCGAAGTATGTTGTACCGTGTATATCACATGGAGTACAATGTACCGCATGATGGTTATGTGATGAGAAAGTCTGGCGAGGGATAATCCATCTTCATGCCAGCATGATACCCCGCACACCTGGATGCGTGTGGTCTGGGATGATTTATGATGTAGTTGGTCCACATAGGCACTTTTGATATAGTGACCTAGTTTTTATACACATGTGTGAATTGTGAAATGAAAATGTGGTTGTGATTGTGAATTGATTTGGTGGTATTTATGTGTTGAGAAAGAGGTTTATGATGTTGGTTTAAAAAGGAGGTTTCTTAATGAATTGCCCTTTTTATGAATTTAAATGAGATTGAGCATGAGATGATTTATACATGATGTTTTTACCATGTTTTATATGCCAATGTACATGATTTTGATACATGATATATATGTATACGCATATGGCATAGTTTTACTTCCTCATGCTCCTACCATAAATGATTTATGCATAACACTATCAGCATGTAGATAGAGTAGTTATGTACCATGCTTGCATTAGTGCCTTATTGAGCGTGTGGTTGCTCATCCCTCTCTATTTCCCCCTACAGAGCGTGCATAGTAGCCCAGTGAGGACTGAGGCGTGGTATTTTGGACTCCGCTGCATCTCCATCGCTTAGAGGTATATACACAGTGATTCTTTTTTGTATCTAAACAATGTAAAAGCACAGTATTCTTTTGAGTTGTAATTATGGGGGATGTAGATGTCAGTAAAAACATGCTTTTGTATAAGTACAAGATTAAATCCAAATGTATGACATCGTTTTATTTAACTGAGAATGAATGAGATGTGGAGTTTATTATTGACTCACAGCCCAACAGTGTGTGGTGAGTTATTTCACGACCGGGTAAGGTAATAGTAAAACGCGAAAATTTTTTAGTGATTTTCGGTTAAAGAGAATGGAATTGGGTCGTGACAGAGATTGGTATCAGAGCTGTGTTGGCCTGATGTGAGTCATTAATAAAACGTAGGAAAGTACACCCCCATAGTACTGTGCTTTTGTTTAGATATAACTGTGTATACTGTGATGGATTGAGCTTAATGAATTATTATAATACAGGAAGTTAGGCACTATGCCAGTTACACGCAAAGGTAGAGGGGCGAGAGCACGTGCTAGAGGCCGTAGAGGTAGGCCTGAGAGCCGTGCGGAGCCACAGACTGAGCAGGCTCCGCAGAACCCTGCTGGGAGAGCAGAGGATACTGAGGCTCGCTTCGCTAGGTTAGAGCGGAGTATTGAGAATTTGGTGGAGATAGTCACTCAGGCCTTGGGCGCTGGTGACAAACGAGGTCCCGCGGCACAGCCTACTACTGAACAGGCAGCTGCAGAGGCGGAGAGACCTCAGACTGCTGAGACAGCTACAGTTACACCACCTCCAGTACAGGATATAGATTCTCCTATCGTTCCACAGCAGAGCGGTAGTGATGTGGGTTATGACTGCGACTTGAGTAGGTTGCGAGAGTTTCAAGCGCTGAAACCCCCAGTGTTTAGAGGGGTGAAGGACCCAGTGGTTACGGAGGATTGGGTGTATGAGATGGAGAAACTATATAGGTTTTTCCAATGCACTTCGGCTGAGAAGGTAGCCTTTGTCGTGTTCATGTTGAAAGGCGAGGCAGAGCACTGGTGGAGGTCCACCGAGGCTATTTTGAGGGCCAGACACTCTGAGATCTCATGGGAGATATTTCTAGAGGCCTTCAGGAGACAGTACATTTCAGCTACCGCACAGAGGAAACTGCGGATGGAATTTATGAATTTGGTTCAGGGGAACCGGACTGTGGACGAGTATGAGTCCAAGTTTATGTACTTGGGGAGATATGACCCGGACACGATGGGTAGTGAGACCCGAAAGATTCAGAAGTTCATGGATGGATTAAGATTGGCCATCCGGACTAAGCTACCTCCCTTTGACATCTTGACCTATGAGGAGGCTGTACATAAGGCTCAGTTATGTGAGCAAGACTTTGAGCGAAATGCCTCTGAGCTTGGGAGAGTCAGTGTTAGAAAGGACAGAGACTGGAAGAGATCCGGGTTTGGAAGAGTGGCCAAGAGAGATGGCCAAAGATTTTTCGAGAAGAGGCCAAAGATTGAGGAGGTGCAGGAGAGAGCTGCTAGACCTCCCGTATACCCAGCCTTGACTGCGCCGAGGGGTATGACTATTGGAGGACCACGGCCTACTACTGACCAGTGTAGGAGATGTGGAGATTTCATGGGAATAGGCCCTGTCTGATGACCCCTATGATGTGTTTTAGATGTGAGAGACCAGGACATATGGCTAAGCATTGTCTCGAGAAGATGGAGATTGCCCCACAAAAGGGCAAGGAGCCTGAGAGAGCTCCAGTTGAGACAGCAGCCCCGAGGAGGAGGGCTACTGCTGAGGAAAAAGGGAAACAGGCTGTGGGTGTGAGCAGAGGAAGGGTGCACGCGCTGGACCAGGACACTGCAGACGCATCGACGGATGTGATTAAAGGTACCATCCGAATCTTTAATTTAGAAGCATTGGTATTATTTGATCCTGGTGCCACGCATTCTTTCATATCACCTTCCTTTGCACATAAATTATGGAAGCATGTGAAACCAACATTGTTGGATAAAATGTTAATGATTTCCACACCCATGAATGATAGTCAATTGACTGAGCATGTATGTAGAGATTGTAAGTTAAAGATAGAAGGGAAGGAAATGATAGCCAATCTGATTTTATTGAATATGAATGATTTTGATGTAATTTTGAGAATGGATTGGTTGGCTACCAATCGTGTTGTGATGGATTGTCATGCCAAAACATTGATGTTTTCAGGATTAGACAATCTTATTGTAAATTTTGATGAAAAGAAATGATATGAAAATAGCATGTTTGTTGTAAATAAAGGAGTATGATTTTAAATGCATATTGCTTGAGAGATAAATTATTATTTATGATAAATGTTGAATGTGGAGTGATGGTTTATGTTACTAACGATGGAGAGGATAATGTGAAGGGTTCATTGCATACGTGGTTGATATAGATGAGGCACACCCGGAATTGAGAGACATAGCCGTAATTACGAATTACCCTGATGTCTTTCCGGATGAATTACCAGGACTACCACCTGAAAGGGAAATGGAATTTTGCATTGAGCTAGTGCTTGGTACAGAGCCGATATCGAAACCACCCTATAGAATGGCTCTGATAGAATTGGAAGAGCTGAAGAAACAGCTGCAAGAGTTGCTGGAGAAGGGGTTTATTAGACCGAGTGTCTCACCTTGGGGAGCACCGGTTCTATTTGTAAGGAAGAAGGATGGAAGCCTCCGACTGTGTATAGATTACCGGTTGTTGAATAAGGCCACCATTAAGAACAAGTACCCCCTTCCAAGAATCGATGATTTGTTGGATCAGCTTCAGGGAGCCGAAGTATTTTCTAAGATAGATCTGCGGTCAGGGTACCATCAGTTGAGGATCAGGAGTTTTTTGGGATTGGCAAGATATTATCGGAGATTTGTAGAGGGTTTCTCCAGACTAGCTGCTCCATTGACACGCCTCACGCGAAAAGATGTTAAGTTTGTGTGGGATAAGGCATGTGAGAGGAGTTTTGAGGAGCTTAAGCGTTTATTGACGACTGCTCCAGTTCTCACCATTCCTACTAGCTCGGGAGGATTCTCGGTGTATACGGATGCATCACACCAGGGACTGGGCTGTGTGCTTATGCAGGATGGGAAGGTAGTTGCCTATGGATCGAGATAGTTGAAAGATCATGAGAGGAACTACCCGACACATGATTTGGAGTTGGCGGCCGTAATATTTGCTCTGAAAATATGGCGCCACTATCTCTATGGTGAGAAGTTTCAGGTGTTCACAGATCATAAGAGCCTTAAGTACCTGTTCTCGCAGAAAGAGTTGAATATGAGACAGAGGAGATGGCCTGAACTCCTGAAAGACTATGATTGTGAAATCATGTACCACCCGGGTAAGGCAAATGTAGTTGCCGATGCTTTGAGTAGAAAGAACCTTGGGTTGGTGTCTTATATGATGGTACGGGAACATGAATTGTTAGAACACTTTGCGAACCTCAGTTTGGATGTAACCCCACCTGGATCTGAGAGACTTGAGATCATGGCTAGTTTAAGACTGGAGCCAGAATTGATTGGCCGTATTCGACGAGCCCAGCAGAGCGATCGACGGTGCATCGATTGGCTGAGGCAGATACAGACAGGTGTGGGTATTGATTTTGAGCAGAGTGCTGATGGGTTATTGAGGTTCAGAGGCAGAGTATGCGTTCCTAGGGATCTTGAGATCAAGAGAATGATTTTATCAGAGGCTCACTCATCAAAGTATACGATACATCCAGGAAGTACCAAGATGTATCAAAACCTTCGGAAGGTTTATTGGTGGTCTGGAACGAAGAGAGACATTGCTAAATATGCCGCTAAGTGTCTCGTTTGTCAGCAAGTGAAGGTAGAGCATCAGAAGCCTGCAGGATTATTGCAGCCTCTACCGATACCGACCTGGAAGTGGGAGCATGTCACCATGGATTTTGTGATGGGGTTGCCGAGGACCCGCAGAGGTCATGATGCCATATGGGTTATTGTGGACCGTTTGACTAAGTCCGCCCATTTCTTGGCTATGAGAGCTACCGATACACTGAGTCAGTTGGCGAACTTGTATATTCGAGAGATAGTACGGCTACATGGTGTACCAGTGAGCGTTGTTTATGATAGGGATGCCCGCTTCACTTCCCATTTTTGGGAACATTTTCAGGAAGCGCTGGGGACCCGACTGAGTTTTAGCACTGCTTTTCATCCTCAGACAGATGGGCAGTCAAAGAGGACTATACAGACCCTCGAGGATATGTTGAGAGCGTGTGTGCTAGATTTTAGAGGCTCCTGAGATGACCACCTGCAGTTAGCCGAGTTTGCTTATAGTAATAGCTATCATGCTAGTATCGGGATGGCACCCTATGAGGCATTATACGGGCGTAGATACCGTTCCCTTATTGGATGGGAAGAGGTTGGTGATAGACATATTTTTGCTCCGAACTTAGTGCAGCAGGCATCTGAGGACGTCCAGTTGATATGTGAGAGATTACGGACAGCTCAGAGCCGGCAAAAGAGTTATGCTGACAAGAGACGAAGACCACTGGAGTTTGATGAGGGTGAGTCGGTGTTTCTGAGGGTATCACCATCGAAGGGTATTATGAGATTTGGTAAGAAGGGCAAGCTAAGCCCTAGATATATCGGACCCTTCGAGATTTTGGAGAGAGTGGGAGATAAGGCGTATAGATTGGCATTACCACTGGACTTGGCAAATCTCCACAACGTCTTCCACGTCTCGATGCTTCGAAAGTATCACCCGGACCCGGCACATGTGATAAGATATGAGCCGTTGGAGCTCCATGAGAGTATAACGTATGTTGAGAAGCCGGTTCGGATATTGGACAGAAAAGAGAAAGTGTTGCGGAATAAGACAATTCCCTTGGTGAAAGTTCTTTGGCAACATCACACGGTGGAAGAGGCCACATGGGAATTGGAGAACTTAATACGGGAGAAGTACCCCCAACTTTTTGTAGAGTGACTTGGTTCTAATTTGGAGGACCAAATTCCTTGAAGGAGGGGAGAATGTGAGACCCCGTATATGTAAAGTTGTAATGTGTAATAAATATGAATGGAATTGTAATGTAAAGTATGATTGATGTAAGTCCATGGATTCAATGTACGTATGTGTAATATGATTTGTAACGTACATACAAGTTCCATTGAGTATGAATATGAAGAAATGAATTCTTATAAGTGATGGATGTGATTGAAACTCAAAATGGGTAGTGTGGTAAAATGGAATGAAGTTATGCTTCCATTTGGTTTTATGTAGCATACCTTTGGACATACAATGAATGCACACAAGTTTCAATGTGCATAAGGTATGAATGGATGCCATTTTCAAGTTATAAAGGTGGATGGATGAGAAAATGGCCATGGCAACAGATTCAGGATGTGTTGGTATGAGTTGCAACAAGGAAACTACAAGAAATTTGGAACACATGAAGGCCAGATCGATCTCATAGGATGAGAGATCGATCTGGAAGAGCCACAATGCTCTTATTTGGGCAATGGAATAGAGCAGATCGATCTCCAATGGGCCAGATCGATCTCCTAAGCATTCTGTGATGGAAAGATTGATCCTCAAGCACCCAAATCGATCTCCTTAGCTCTTTGTTTGGGACCAGATCGATCTCATGCTTCGACAGATCGATCTCCTTAGCTCTCTGTTTGGGACCAGATCGATCTCATGCTTCGACAGATCGATCTCATGCTTCAACAGATCGATCTCATGCTTCGACAGATCGATCTTATGCTTAAAAATTTCATGAAAATGAGAGATTTAAGGGGACCAGATCGATCTCCTCTTGGACCAGATCGATCTCCTCAAGCTATTTCTATATAAGGAGGGCTGAAAATCTGAAAATTTCGAGAAAAACACCAATCTTCCATTTCTAACCCAAAAACCTAACTTTCCCTCTCTAAAATCAGCCATTTTCAGTGAGATTTGACGAGAGACCATTAGAGGCAAAGTTGTTCCTATCAAAGAGAAGAACAACATAGTGGGTAGGCATTTTTCCATTGTTGGTATTGAAGGAGTTAAGGGCATTGCCATTTGGAGCAAGAAGAAAAATCATATTTGGTAAGATTCTAACACTCCAATCCAAATACATTGTCTATTTAATTGATTTTGGAGTTGTTTGGCATGAGTATTGATGGATAAATTATCTAGGGATGTGGTGGAATTGGTGTGACCTAGAAAACCTAGAATGGGTATAATGTGAGAATATATGGGTTGAATGAGTTTATGATTTATGGGCATGCTAAAGTTGTTATTGAGGTAATGTTTATGATTTTAGATGGTTAAATGAAATTACATTGTGAGTTTGGAGGAATTGTGAAAATGAGTATGTATATGCTTGATAAAATGCCATAGTGAGGGAATTCATGAAATATGAACACTATGAGCTTAATGTCGATTTAATATCGATTCGGAATAAGTTAATAGGCCTAAGAAGAATCCATAGACTCGAGTTATGGGTAAAGTAATGAAACGAGGCCTCATAAGTGTTAATAGAAAACTATAGGTCGAATTGACTATAGTGAATGCACGATATCATATTATATGGATCGAGTATAATGCGGGATACGATTTTGTGCAGTCCCGAAGAGTTCGTTGGAAACGAATCGAGTGGTACGAGTAGCAGCTTTAAGGAAGTGGAATCACGCATCGCAATTCCAGGTAAGGGAATTCTGTAAGTATATAGAGGTAGCTGCTCGTAATTTGCGGCATTATAGGGTGTTTATGAAATGCATGAACGTTTGAGAAATTGGTTGTTTGGTATGCGAAAATAGCTGTGAATAATTGTATGAGATTTGGTGGTTGAAATGGTATTGTAAAGAAATGGGATAGTAAGGCTAATAATTGCATAAATCTAATGTTTTGATGTTTTTCAAAACGAAATTGCTTGGTTTTAAGCAAGCTTGTAGATGGGCCGGCTAGTGTTTTATTGATGTTGTGGAAAAGCATTTGTGAAATGCTAAACCCGATTGCCGGGATTGTTTGATTGTGTATGAGCCGCCTATCGTATTTGCATGACATAAATCGCGCTAGAGCCTCGCTCGCGCTGAATTTCTATGTTTTCACTTGTGTGATACGTGCTTGAGCTTAGCTCGCACCTTGATTTGGAAACTATGATGATGTTTATAAACCGTACTGGAGCTTCTGCTCGTACGTGGCTTTTGAGTGGTTTGTCTTATGAGTATAACCGTACTAGAGCTATGCTCGTACGCGTCTCTTTATGAGAGGATGCATGAGTCGTGCTAGAGCTTTGCTCACACAAGTTTGCACATTGTGATACGTATAAGGTTGTGAAAGTTGGTAAGATCCTTAAGCCCTACATCCTTAAGCTAACATCCTTAAGCCCAAAGAGGCGGGGAGGCTCTGTTAGGCGGGGAGGTTCTGTTCGGTGGGGAGGCTCTCTTACGGTGGGATCCTTAAGCCAACATCCTTAAGCCCTGGAGGGGCGGGGAGGCTCTGTTAGGCAGGGAGGCTCTCCTGCATGGGTACTATAAGATCCTTAAGCCCTACATCCTTAAGCCAACATCCTTAAGCCCGAGGAGGCAGGGAGGCTCTGTTAGGCGGGGAGGCTCTGTTCGGTGGGGAGGCTCTCTTACGAAAGGATCCTTAAGCCCTACATCCTTAAGCTAACATCCTTAAGACCGAGGAGGCGGGGAGGCTCTGTTAGGCGGGGAGGCTCTGTTCGGCAGGAAGGCTCTCCTTCACGGATATGGAAAACTCTTGGTATGGGGTAGGTAAGACCTAGGAATGGCACCCCCAATCACGATATGAGTCTGCGGAGTACGCTGTACCGTGTATATCACATGGAGTACGATGTACCGCATGATGGTTATGTGATGAGAAAGTCTGGCGAGGGATAATCCATCTTCATGCCAGCATGATACCCCGCACACCTGGATGCGTGTGGTCTGGGATGATTTATGATATAGTTGGTCCACATAGGCACTTTTGATATAGTAACCTAGTTTTTATACACATGTGTGAATTGTGAAATGAAAATGTGGTTGTGATTGTGAATTGATTTGGTGGTATTTATATGTTGAGAAAGAGGTTTATGATGTTGGTTTAAGAAGGAGGTTTCTTAATGAATTGCCATTTTTATGAATTTAAATGAGATTGAGCATGAGATGATTTATACATGATGTTTTTACCATGTTTTATATGCCAATGTACATGATTTTGATACATGATATATATGTATACTCATATGGTATAGTTTTACTTCCTCATGCTCCTACCATAAATGATTTATGCATAACACTATCAGCATGTAGAAAGAGTAGTTATCTGCCATGCTTGCATTATTGCCTTACTGAGCGTGTGGTTGCTCATCCCTCTCTATTTTCCCCCTACAGAGCTTGCATAGTAGCCCAGTGAGGACTGAGGCGTGGTATTTTGGACTCCGCTGCATCTCTATCGCTTAGAGGTATATATACAGTGATTCTTTTTGTATCTAAACAATGTAAAAGCACAGTATTCTTTTGAGTTGTAATTATGGGGGATGTAGATGTCAGTAAAAACCTACTTTTGTATAAGTACAAGATTAAATGCAAATGTATGACATCGTTTTATTTAACTGAGAATGAATGAGATGTGGAGTTTATTATTGACTCACAGCCCAACAGTGTGTGGTGAGTTAGTTCACGACCGGGTAAGGTAACAGTAAAACGCAAAAATTTTTTAGTGATTTTCGGTTAAAGAGAATGGAATTGGGTCGTGACAGTGAGATCGATCTGCTGTATTGCATGAGATTGATCTGCACAATGAAATAGGATCGATTTATTTTAGGCAGAGAGCTTAGGAGATCGATCTGGCCATTAAGAGGAGATCGATTTGGTCCAACCCGAGACCAATGGAGACAGATCTGCTTGAGTGTGGGATCGATCTCCCTCTTGCAGAATGCTTGGCATTATGTTCTCCAAGCCATGAGATCGATCTCTCCTTGCATGGGATCGATCTGGCCTTCATCCTGCACTCTTTTGCTGTAATTTTCCAAGTGAAATTCTCATTTAATCCATTCGATATCCATTCTGTGATCTATTCACACTTAGAACTTTCAAACATCCATTTCTTGTAATTCATACATCAAATAATCATTTACATTACATAGAAATTTACAGGTCTTACACATGACTTAGTGGAGTAGTTGTTAGGAATTAAAACAAGAGGAAGAGAAACTAATGAAAACTGAAACAAAGGTGAAGGTTGAAATAGAGGAAATATTGTCCTAGAAGAAGGTGAAGCAGTAAGCAGCAACAGAGAACTCTCGGGTGGCTGGGTAGCTTCAAGGGGAGCCTCCTTGCTGGGGAAGGACTGAAAACTGAAAACAAGGTCTGGACGATACCAGCTCGGAGATTGGTAAACCTGGATAAAGTGGAGACGAGAATAGCGGGAGGCGATAGTCGAACGCCTGGAAACAGAGGCAGTGGAAGGGCACCAGAGCTGGCAGAAATGTGGCTAATAGAGGAAATGGCAGTGACGATAAAAGGAGGAAGACGATGAAGAGTGGGATGTGAAGAAGAAAGGAAAAAAGGGCGCGAAAAGAAAGTAAGAAAGAAAGAAAAAAAGAATATATATGTGTGTGTGTGTGTAAGAAGAAAGGAAAAAAGGGCGCGAAAAGAAAGTAAGAAAGAAAGAAAAAAAGAATATATGTGTGTGTGTGTGTGTGTAATTATATATATAAATAGAAATATTAGTGAATAGAAATATTGGAGATAGAAAAGAGTGCACAAAGAATTTTGGAAAACCTGGGGAAAAACAGTTCGAAAATATTGGTTCAAAACTCCAGAGAAATGAATCGATTAAGACAGACCCACTAACTCACATCACTGAGGCATTGAGGACTACTGACAGACGCCGAGGTAAGGAAAATTGTGGTGAGTTGTTAGTGATATTTACACGTATTTTGATACTATTGAATTGAAGATAAAAATACTAAGCCGATTTTATAGTTATCGAAATTATAGGAAATTCTAGCCTCAGTTAAACGGCCTACCCTTACCCGATAAAGTCTGTTTTAATTACGTGATTACCAAAATAGACCAGTTTATTATTTGAAACCAATACCTCGAGTTTTAATTGTCACGTACTGTAAACTGAGGATTTTGATCAAAAAAAGGATGAGCCAACCACTTTTGAATCATTTTATGTACCGAACTGAATTTTAAAAATTGATTTGATGAAAATGAACTGTTTATAATTTAGTACCGATAAAATATGATTGAGTGCGTGCTGACTGTGTGTCACACGGCCTGACTCACACTAGTTTTTAAGACAAAGACAACAGTTAATCATGCTACATTTTTATCATTATTGTCTATTGAATTGCTATTGTTAATGTGGTCAACGGAGTACGATTTTAACGAACTAAATTTCACATATTTTTGTTGGGCTACAAGTCGATAATAGAACAAAACCATAAAACCGTCTATACAATTCAATTCCATGCTAACTAATTTAAAACAAACTAATGGAAATGCCTTCCAATTAAATCAGCGTAATTGATCTTTCATAAATATTCATGTTTCACATTCCCTAGACACACTTCTCCATACATTACTATATTTATAAAATTTTAGATACAAAGTAGGTGTCTATATTGGGTATACCTTTAACGCAGAAGTATACTTTGTTGACGTATGGCGGTGCAAATTAGTTCATCTTATAGAAGCGACCTAGTTACTAATGAGACTCTGTAGAGGAAAGTAAGGGGGTGAGCTCAACATGCTCAATAAGAAAAACATGTGGCAGGTAGATAAATACACTACCTATATATATTTTGCCAAATAGGAATTCTCATGAAAATATACAAACATTTTGGAAAATCAATAAAATCAGAGGTGGAAACCAAAAACAGTGTCGATATCGATAATATGATAAGTTTACTGCAGTAAATACAAAATTTCAAAACTTTAAGTAGTAGAATAAATGATTTCTATTTCAAAGATACAGTTCACATGGTCAATTCGATAAATCAAAATTGATGAGGTAGTATAAATCTTGTATTGTAATAAATTCAAGTTCTAAAACTTTCTACTGCATTTTATTTTGACGACTGTGTGGTACTTTGTTCCCGCAAAATTCAAGAAGTGGCCCCCACAGTATCTTTATGCAATAGAATATCACAGTTTCCATATAGTAATACAGTTCATACAGTCAAATCTGTTCATACGTTCAAATTAGAAAAATCAAATAGACGAGGCAAAGTAGAACATGCTATAACAATAATCAATATGACAATTGGCCAATGTTGGTGACTCCGGGCATCACTGATTAGGTGTGTCAGGATGTCATTCACCATTGGAGTGGTCAGCTACCCAGTCGGCTCACAATACAATATGTCTAAAGATCGATAGCACGATACGTACTCACATGCATGTTGCACGATACATCGTACTCCGTGGACCACAATAACATAGCAATTCAATTTAATAACAATGACAATGTAGCATGATAAATTGTTGCCTTTGCCCCTAAACCAATGTGAGTCAGACCGTATGACACACAGTCAACACGCGCTCAAGCACTTTTTAGTAGTATTAATCTAAAAAAATTCACATCCAACAAACAATTTTAAATTCAATATGGTAAATAAAGTAATCGGGGATTTTTAATTTAATCAGTAATTTAAAACTATATTTACTTAAATAAATTTAGCTAGTTTAATCTCGGTAAAGATAGACCAATTTAATTGAGACTAAAGCTTTTCTAAAATTTTAATACTACAAATTGGTCTAGGGTTTTCTATAGTTTTTCGATAACCATAAATCGACCTAAATTTTATATCTATAATTCTATGGAAATTACATGTAAATATCTCTAGCAACACTTACGTTACGAGTCGATGAGTCCGATCTATTCGGTCTATTTTTTTCGGAGCTCTTTCCGTCGGGCCTTTTTCCCAAATTTTCAGTGCACCCTTCTCTTTCTTCATTTTTTTTTCTATTTATATATATGTATATATATAGATAATCTATATACATATATATATACTACTCTTTTTTTTTGGTTTTGGCCTTCGTGCGTTTTCTTTTCTTCTTTCTTCTTTCTCCTTTCTCATCACTTCATCATTTTTTTTCTTTCCTTCATTTCTTCCTCGATTCTGCCACCCTTCCTTTTTCGCGATCATGCCACCACCATCGTTGTCTTACGTCTAGCCTCCCTGTTCCCTCCGCCTCTATTTGTCACCAGCTTCAGTCCGTTATTTCCCATTTCCACCTTCGACCACTATTTCGTTTACTACCTTCCCGATCCTGCCTCTGCTTCAAGCTCTTCCATTTCTGTCTCAGTCCCGTTCTTCTGTCACTACACAAACCTTCCTCTTCAGCCCTAGCTCTTGGTCCTTCAAACAGTCGGCGTCTCTCGTTTCTCTTGCTTTAGTTTTAGAGGACAAGACTCCCCTGTCCATCTACTGCTTTAGCTGAGTCTTCTACCTCTGCTTCGGTCGTTAGTTCATTCATCTGCAGCTTAAATCTCCTCTTATCCTTCTCGTACGCCAATCCTCGCTCGCGTCTCTCTCTTAATCTGATCTCCTACCTCGTTTGCTACTGCTTTAGTTTTAGTTTGCTTTTATTCTCTTTCAACCTATACCTGCCCCCTCTGCTTTCCTTTTTATTTGGTTCTAGCATATGCTGTTGTACTTGAACTGTTTTACGCAACACATCCTTTCCTCTCTTGAATGGTCACCAAATCTTTCTCTTGTTTTTGCCAACTCTACATTCACCCAACTTCAACTGCTCCCATTGCCTTTCTTTTCGTTTTACTTCAACTGTAATGTTTCCTTTATTAATTCCCTTTCTTTATTTTCACACACCTCCTGCCAAGTTTTTACTACCTTCACACATCTTTTTTTTCCTGTCTTTCCTTTCACGTCTAGCCTATTTCATCATCCTTCTACTATAGCTATCCATCCTAGTAAATATGTATATATTTTCTTAATCCTTTCCCCTTACTGAGAACCATTTCCGCCATCTCTTCTTGTTTGTATTTCTTTCTTCCCTCCACCGACCAACTAGTTTCATCCTTAGTCATTTCATTTGTAATATATTCCATATCTACATGTATATGTATGTATATATATATATATATATATATATATATATATATATATCCTGGCAACCAATTTCCTACTTTCCGTTGTTCGTGTGTTCTACCACTTGAACTCTCGACCTATGCATATATATGTATATATGGGTATATATATGTTTATGTGTTTAAATATATATTGTACATACCTATATACATATGTACAGATATATATGTACCTATATGTATGTATGCCCATACACATTTGTATGATTTAAAGGAATTATTACACATACATATAAATGCATATGTATATACATATGTCTCCTTATACTTGATAAATTCAAATTAAATAAATTTACTATCCAAGGTTAAAATCAGGTACAAGGAAGTTCGTGGAGTTTACATTCTCCCCACCTTAGGAAATTTAGTCCCGAAATTTAAAGTTACATTAGTTCTCGAACAGATGTGGGTACTTATCTCGCATTACACTTTTCCAATTTCCACGTGACCTCTTGTGAAGTATGATACTGCCACAAAACCTTAACCAAAGGAATCATCTTAGATCACAATGCCTTTTCTTTCCAATCCAAGATCTGAATCGATTTCTCCACATACGTCATATCCTCTTACAACATGTAAACACCGTAAATTTTCATATACTTAATTTTATCAATGAATAACTATTAAGTTATTGGGATTAAAAATGTGCTCCTGGTATACGATTAAGCTGAGCTATATTTGGAATATAAGGTTATGGGAGGATAGTTAATCAGATTTGCATTCTTGACATAAGAACTTGGGTGAATTAATTTAAGTGCAAATATAAGATTTTTACTTTATACTATATGGAAAATTTAATCAAGTACTCAGGCATACATATTTATATTTAGGTAAGTGATATTTTATTTATTCCTCAAGTAAAATGTAAAGATTATATATATGTACAAATGTATACACATATATGTATATACATATGTAAGACCCGATTTTTATCGTATTTCCTTATGATTCACACATTGTATGGATATTGTTATATGTTAATGGAGTCATAAGACGAATGATTTTGATCATATAAATATGAATGAAGTAGTCAAACGTACGTCAAATCTGAAAACGGGCAGTTAAGGAATTTAAATTAAATTTATGAGATTTGAATTGTCCAGACAGAGATATGAATTTTAAATGAGAAATTATAATGGGTCGAAGAAGGAAAGTCGGTCTAAATTGGTCCCAAACATGTAGAAGGGAAAAAGGTCAAAAGACCTAAAATTCGGTATAAATTCGATAAGGAATTATTCTTAAAAATATGAATTTAGGAAATCTTGATCAATACTGGAGAAATCATTTAATTTCGAGTCCAATTGATCAAGATACTAATTTAGTACGATTAAACGAAATTTTGTTTCGGGACACTATTTCGAAAACACGGGGAAAATTATATCGAAAAAATAATTAAAGAAGATAAAAATATATTTAATTAATTAAATATATTAATTTAAGAAATAGTGTAGATATTTTGTCAAACAACTTATTTTTTATTCAATAAATAATAATATAATAAATAAATAAAATAAATAATAAAAAAAGAAAAAATTCAAAAAAAAAAAAAAGAAAATCGGATCGCGCGATACAGTCGTGTGACCCAAATAGAAAACATAATCGATCTCCTAGTTCCCGGTGAACGATGACGACACGGGGGGAAAAGAAGACCGACGAAGCAAGGTCGGCATCGAGGGAGTCTTCACCGGCCAGCACGGGTGCCCCCAGCCACCGAAAAACACGAAATCGCCGGGGAGAAACTGAAAGGGGGGAAGAGAAAATTTGTTGTCGTCGGTGTTGTTTCGGCCACAGCCACCGCCCACCGAAGGTCCCCGCGATGTCGAGCAGATTGGTAGCGAAAACGGCCTGGGAAATGGCGACAAGAGTTGGCAACGGCAAGAAAAGAGAAAAGCACCGACGTCGAAGGAGAGAAAAGGTCGGACCGGCCACTTTTCGGCCACCGTTTGTGAAACCGAGGCCAGATTCGTGAATCGGACTACCCCACAGAGCTGCTGGAGGCAGAATGTGAGATCTGAGAATTTTAGATATACTTGAATAATGTAATATGAACTTGAAGTGTAATTTATTGAGCTAAGTGAATTGTGGGAATTATATTTTGAGATTTATATGTTAAGTGTTTAAAATAAGTATGAAGTATGAGGACAGATCGATCTGGGAGAAGGAGAGATCGATCTGGTGAGTTAAAAATGACAAGGAAGGAGGAATTTGAGGAGCAGATCGATCTCCAATGGAAGAGGATCGATCTCTTTATGATTCTGTTTGAGAGAAGATCGATCTCATGAGGAAGAGATCGATCTCTAAATGATTCTGTTTGGGAGAAGATCGATCTCCTCAAGGATCAGATCGATCTCATAAAGCCATAAAGAGATCGATCTCACCCCTTGACAGATCGATCTCCTAGGCATAAAATTGCCCAAATTGTCCCCAAAATTCAAATGCAGATCGATCTTATCAAGAGGCAGGTCGATCTCCTACCCTCAGCCTATATAAGGAACCCCTGTTTTTCTCCTGCAATCTCACTTTCTCTCTCTTCCAACCCCCATTTTCACCGAAACCTAGCTTTCTCACTCATCCAAAGCACCCATTTCAGGCCAAATCAGAAGTTGTGGCAAGAAGGAAAGTTGTTCCTCATCAAAGGGAGAACAACATACTTGGAAATCGAAGGACGAATCGAATCGAGGCGTGGGTTATGCATCTCACAAGCTTTGGGTAATTTCTAAACCTCGATCTTGATATTTGAGATGATTTTAATGATAATGGTGGTTGTCATTGTGTTGAAATAGCTGAGAAATGATTAAGGATTGATGAAATTGCAATGTGGTTGGAGTGATAATGATATTTAGCAATTTTGGTAATTTGAGCTATAAATAGAAATTTAGAAAATGTGGTGAATTAGCATAGATAATAGACATGAGAAATGTAGAACGTTGAGATATTGTGAATGAGAGTGTAGTTTGGGGTAGAGTTACGAGAATCAAGAGATTTGAGGTGTTATGAGCAATTATGCTCGATTTTGAGAATTGAGGTTGATGAGATAATTGAGTATTGATATTTTAACATCGTTTGGACAGCTCGGGAGTTCTAGAGTGGAATGCGAGGCTAGTCCATGATCCGGGGGAAACGATTGCACTATACGAGGTGCAAAGAGGTAAAGGAAACTAAACCATTTGTGTATATGATTTGCGAACTACTATAGCATGATTTGTGATTTATAAAACAAGCATGTTGAGTGTTGAGTTGTGATACAATTGCACAAGATTTTTATAGCCGGTTGGAGCCCATTATTTTATGAGTTTATAAGCTGAGTGTGAAATTGCTTTATAAACTGTTGAATTTTGTGTGAGTAATGAATTGGGCTCTACGTTAAGGCAATATCGAGATTTGAGAAATGTGTGCGTGCTTTGCCGGTTGGAACTCGGTTTTATTATGTTTTGTGTTGAGTACAAAACGGTTTTCAAATGAGTTTTATGAGAGAAAAACCACTATGAGTTCTACGTGAAGGCAAACTAGTCTTATGTGATTCAGACTTAGGTGTGTAATTTTGAGTACACACCGGGCATTGCTCTGGTAGCATGTAAGCCCAATTCTTCTCCGTTCTGGTAACGTGAGAATAACCCATTATGTGGCTATGCCACGTATACTTGGTGGCCGTTGCCACGTGAGAAACCCCATTTGGTGGCCGTTGCCACGTGAGAACCCTATTTGGTGGCCGTTGCCACGTGAGAAACCCTATTTGGTGGCCATTGCCACGTGAAAATCCTAATTGGTGGTCGTTGCCACGTGAAACCCTATCCTATGGCTATGCCACGTGTGTTTAGTGGCTGTGCCACGTGAAAATTTAACTCAGTGGCTATGCCACGTGTGTTTAGTGGCTATGCCACGTGTGAATTTAAATCAGTGGCTATGCCACGTGTGTTTAGTGGCTATGCCACGTGTGAATTTAAATCAATGGCTATGCCACGTGTGTTTAGTGGCTGTGCCACGTGCATTATTATTACAGTGATTTTATCACGTTAATTGAGAAAGCGTTTATCGCATTATTTTCACATGCTTTGTTATTGCTCTAGACTGAGCCTTTTTACTTCATGTTTTCACATGATTTGAGACATGAGAATGTCATTTTGAGTACTTTCATGCTATGGTTTTCAAATGAGATTAATGAGTTTCACATACAAATAAATATTTTGTGATGTGCATTTTGGTTTATGAAATGAGTCCCTTACCCCCTTTACTGAGCGATTTAGAAGCTCACCCTGTTTTCTTTCCCCCCCAGATCTCTTCAAGTGAAAAGGGTATTCTTGCGACGTACGGAGTAGTGGCTAGTGGAGGACTTGAGCTCCAGGCCATATATTGTATTTTGAGGTATCTTTTATCTTTTCATGTACCCAGACAATTACTGTAATTGCAGACACTTGATGTATAACATTGTATGGGATGTATTAGGATTAATTAACTTGAGATCAAGTAATGTATATGATATAATAGATACTATTCAATGACGAGATCCTGAGGTATAATATAGGTGATGATGTATGACATTGCATAGGAATGCACTCTTAATTGTGAATGAATGAATAAAAAGTTTTAAATTTGCCCTATTTTTTGCATTTCCGGGGCGTGACACAGAAGCCGACGAAGAGCTAGCCGACAGAGCTCCGAACGGCGAAGAAGAAAATTGAACTGGACTAAACCGGCTGAACTGGACCGGTCTGAATCGGGCTGAACCAGACCGAACTAGTTCAGCCAGAAAAGAAGAAAAAGAAAGAGAAAAAGGGAAAAAGAAAAGAGGAAAAATTGGGAAAAAATCTTTGTGATGCGATCGAGCTACGAGTAAGTCAGTAAGCGGTCGAAATTGACCGATTTAAATTTTGGAATATTTAATTTGCTTAATATTCGACTGAAAAATTTTCTCGAAATATATGTAATTGTGTAGCTCAACAATTGATGCCAAACGAGATCTCGAGTCAGCTTCAATTTACA
Source organism: Firmiana major (assembly GCA_033439115.1). Taxonomy (NCBI): domain Eukaryota; kingdom Viridiplantae; phylum Streptophyta; class Magnoliopsida; order Malvales; family Malvaceae; genus Firmiana; species Firmiana major. The sequence goes on from CM065907.1 coordinate 33,481,489, forward strand.
GACTATCATGGAATCTCTGGTAAGTAACCCTTATTTACGACAATTGGCATAGTTATACGTGTTAGAAATTTACCGCATAAATTACGGATTAATTTTGTATAAAATGAATTCAATTATGAAAATTAAGATAAATTATCGTAAATAATTAATTGAGCTATCCGAGAGTTTAGAACGAGGCCAAATAAATACTGATGGGCCCAATGAGCCCAATAGGCCTCGATAATGTGAATAGTAAGTGGAAAACAGGCTCAAGGCCGATTAAGGCTCATTAAAGTGCAAACAGGCCCGATAGGGGTAAACGGGCCCAATGATTTAAATTAAGCCCAGTAAAAGTGAAATATGAATTAATATGTTTGGATTTAACCCGATAAAAATTTATACGTTGTTCTGGAGATTGGATTTGGAGCAAATCGAACTGCATGATGAGACATCAGTGAGAAGGTCAAACTGTACAGAACAATGAGGTAAGGGAATTTTGTAAGCGCTTAGAGATACCTGCGCACATTTTTGGGGTTATTTACATTACGTAGAATTTCATAAGGTATTAAGAAATAGAATAATAATTTTTACGAAAATCGTGGTATATGTGAAAATTACGATTTTGCCCCTAGTTAGGAAAATTTGAAAAAGGGTAGTAAGGCTATGAAATTGCATGATTTTCATGTTTTTGATATTCCTATGATTATATTTCTTTAATTTAAGCAAATTATGGATAGGCTGGCTGTTTATTTCTTGTTTTTACATGAAAAGGCACGAGTTAGGTGCCAGTTGTGATTTTTGATTTGTTTTAGTGAAATTGAGCAGCCTATCATGTTTTTATGAGTTTTAAATTGTGCAGGAGCACTGCTCGCACTGAATTTTATATTTTAACTCATATACAGAGTGCTGGAGCACTACTCTCACTGAGTTTTACAAACTTGCTTTACATGACTACCGTACTGGAGCTGTGCTCGTACGTGGATTTTAGTTGGTTTTATGCATCCGTACTAGAGCATTTCTCGTACGTGAATTTAAATTGGATTTATAATTATTTTAAGTCATACTAGAGCACTGCTCGTACGCAGATTTCATTGATTTTTTATGAAACCATGCTGGAGCTTCTCTCGCACGAGGGTTTTCTGATATCATAAATATGCATGGAGCCGTGCTGGAGCTTCGCTCACACAGGAATTTTATGACATGCATATGACCGTTCTGAAGTCTCTTATAGACTGTGTCACAGTGAGAAGATGTGATAGCACGTGTAGATTGAGACATGGGTTGGTTATCAACATGGTTTGGAGTGGGATAAGACCTATGGCAGGCATCCCCAAACTGTGATATTGGGTTCATGGAGTACGTTGTACCGTGTATGTCACATGGAGTACGTTGTACCATGTAGTCTTGACTATTGTATTCATGTGATGTGATATTCTAGCAAGTAGGGTGACCCACCTCCCATTACAGTTGTTATACCACGCACACTGAGATCCGTGTAGCCTGGGATCACAGGGACATAGTCCTCAATTGTTTCCATACAGTAACCTGCATGTCTCACATGATATATATTTGATTGGTCTTGTTAGACCAGGGTAGACCCGAGGGAGGGGTTCGAGCCTCGATTTGTGACGATTTTCATGAAATGTGGTATTAAATGAGAAATTGATGGGTTTTATGAGGATATTAATGATTTTAAAGATGTGTTGAATCCCTCTGGGATTATTTTTATGAGTTTTACTATACCGAGCATGAGAGGTTTTACATGAGATGTTTTTCATAATTTACATGTCGATTCATGTTTTACGATATATGATATACTCATATACATGGCATGGTTTTAATTGCCTCATGCTCGAGATATAAATGTTTTACATGCCATGCCTTTACCAGCATGTAGATAGTGTAGTTATCTACCTGCTTGCATTATTACCTTACTGAGCAAGTTGCGCTCACCCTTTCATTTTCCACCCTACAGGGTACATTCAGTAGAAGAGAGTGACAGTAGTCTTGCATTTTGGTTATCCGCTGCTTCCTATCAAGACCAGGTATACACATTCGTATAATTTTGTATCTGAACATATAGAGACACAATACTATACACGGATGTAATATTGGGGATGTATTTAGTTAAAATAAATTGATATGTAAATGAAATATGGAAAATAGAAGTTAAGGTATGTAAAATGACAGGAGGGACTTACGTCGACTCATAGCCTAACTGTTAGTAGTGAAACTGTTCACGACGGGTAAGAAAATGAAAAAGCGAAAATTTTTTAGGGGTTTTTAGGAAAAATGGGTCATGACAAAGGTGGTATCAGAGCTGAGTTGGTCTGATATGAGTCGGTGTTAGTGGTTAAGTAAATTTACATCCCCATGTACTGTGTATTGTTTAGATACAATTGTGTATATCAAAATGGAAGTGCAGCTAAGAATTTAGTTTCGAATGCAAGAATATAATTTTTATAATTGATAGCCACTATGGTAGAGGGGCGAGTACACATGCTCGAGGCCATTGAGATAGGCCTGAGAGTCAAATGAGTCGTCACATTAGACTCAAGATGAGAGTGAGGTGGAGGCTGATGTTGAGCATACTCCATAGGGTCCTATAAAGAGACCAGACAGTATTGAGACACGCTTCACGAGGATGGAGTGGAGTGTAGAAAATATTTTGGAGTTGTTTACTCAGTCTATGTAGGTAGTTGAGGATAGGCAAGGTAAAGCCTGAACAGATGCCACAGACTATAGAGATTCCTACACCCCTCAGGTATTTAGCGAAGTAAAGAAACCAATAGTTACTGAGGACTGGGTGAATGAGATAGCGAAATTGTATGAATTCTTTCGGTGTATGTTAACCGAGAAAGTGACTTTTAAATACGTTTATGTTGGAGGGCAAGGCAGAGCATTGGTAGAAATCCACTCGAACCATTTTAAGAGTTAGACATCCAGGACTGAAATGAGAGATAATTCTAGATGCATTCTGGGTAAAGTATATCCTGAATACTGCTCAGAGGAAGTTACAGATGAATTTATGAGTTTAGTTCAGGGAAACCAAATCTATTGATGAGTATGAATCTCAGATTACATCCGTGGGCATGTGTGAACCCGATATTATGGATAGTGAGAGTCGAAAGGTCCGAAAGTTCATGAAAGGACTCAGATCATCTATCAAAGTTGATTAGCCCGTTAGATATCACTATTTACGATGAGGCAGTGCGCAGGTCAGAGTGCGTGAATAAGATAACGAATTGCATGCCTCTGAGTTTGAGAAATAGAGACAGAAAGGAAATAGTGAATAACAGAGATGTCAAAGCAAGAAAGAGGTGGTTTGGTAGGAAATTTAGAGTTAGTGAGTTATGGGGTAAGATGATTGGTAAGCCCCAGTGTATCCATTTTCAGCGCTTACACAGATATTGTGATTAGAGGACCCCGACCTGCTAATGGGCAGTGTTGGATGTGTGGTAGTTACCACGAAAATAGGCAGTGGAATGAGGGCGAGTGTATGCCTTAGACTCTGTCACGCCTCGAAAATGCGGAAAATAGGGCAAATTTAAAACTTTTTACTCATTAACTCACAGTTAAAGGTGCATTCCTGTGCAGTGTCATACATCATCATAATTATCATTCCTCAGGATCTCATCACTAGAATTTATATATCATATCAAATACATTAATCCATCTCAAGTTAATTAATCCTAATACATCCCATATAATGTTATACATCAAGTGTCTGCAATTACAATAATAGTCTGGGTACATGAAAAGATAAAATATACCTCAAATACAATATATATATGGCCTGGAGCTCAAGTCCTCCACTAGCCACTACTCCGTACGTCGCAGGGAGATCCTTTTTCACTTGAAGAACTCTGGGGGGAAAAGAAAACAGGGTGAGCTTCTAAATCGCTCAGTAAAGGGGGTAAGGAACTCATTTCATAAACCAAAATACACATCACAAAAGGTTTATTTGTATGTGAAACTCATTTGAAAATCATAGCATGAAAGTACTCAAAACGACACTCTCATGTGTCAAGTCATGTGAAAACATGAAGTAAAAGGCTCACTCTAGAGCAATAACAAAGCATGTGAAAACAATGCGATAAACGCTTTCTCAATTACGGGATAAAATCACCGAAATAGTAATGCACGTGGTACAGCCACTAAACACACGTGGCATAGCCACTGATTTAAATTCTCACGTGGCATAGCCACAAAACACACGTGGCAAAGCCACTGATTTAATTTCTCGCGTGGCATAGCCACAAAACACACGTGGCAAAGCCACTGATTTAATTTCTCGCGTGGCATAGCCACAAAACACACGTGGCAAAGCCACTGATTTAATTTCTCGCGTGGCATAGCCACAGAATAGGGTTTCTCAACGTGGCACAGCCACCAATGGGGTTTAACGTGGCACAGCCACCAATGGGGTATAACGTGGCACAGCCACCAATGGGGTTTCTCAACGTGGCACAGCCACCAATGGGGTTTCTCAACGTGGCACAGCCACCAATGGGGTTTCTCAACGTGGCACAGCCACCAATGGGGTATAACGTGGCACAGCCACCAAGTATACGTGGCATAGCCACAGAATAGGTTATTCTCACGTTACCAGAACGGAGAAGAAATCGGGCTTACATGCTACCAGAGCAATGCCCGATGTGTACTCACAACTACACACCTAAGTCTTATCACATAAGACTGGTTTGCCTTCACGTAGAACTCATAATGGTTTTTCTCTCATAAAACTCATTTGAAAATCGTTTTGTACTCAACACAAAACGTAATAAAACTGAGTTCCAACCGGCAAAGCACACGCACACATTTCTCAAATCTCAATATTGCCTTAACGTAGAGCCCAGTTATAAACTCATAAAAACATTGGGCTCCAACCGGTTATAAAAATCGTGTGCAATTAAATCTCAACACAAAACCCAACATGCTTGTTTTATAAACCACAATTCATGCTAAAATAGTTTACAATTCACATACACAAATGGTTTAGATTTCCCTTACCTCTTTGCACCTCGTATAGTGCAATCGTTTCCCCCGTATCACGGACTAGCCTCGCATTCCACTCTGGAACTCCCGAGCTGTCCAAACGATGTTAAAACATCAATACTCAATTACCTCATAAACCTCAATTCTCAAAATCGATCATAATTGCTCATAACACCTCAAATCTCTTGATTCTCGCAACTCAACCCTAAACTACAACCTCATTCACAATATCTCAATGCCCTACATTTCTCATGCCAATTATCTAGGCTAATTCTCCACATTGTCTAAATTTCCATTTATAGCACAAATTCTCAAAATTACCAAAATTACCAAATATCTACATTACTCCAACTACATTGCAATTTCATCAATCCCTAATCCTTTCTCAACTATTTCAACGCAATGACAACCACCAATAACATCAAAATCAGCTCAAATATCAAGATCGAGGTTTAGAAATTACCCAAAGCTTGTGAGACGCACAGCTCATGCCTCGATCCGATTCGTCCTTCGATTTCCAAGTATGTTGTTCTCCCTTTGATGAGGAAAAACTTTCCTTCTTACCACAACAGCCGATTCGGCCAAAAATGGGTGTTTTGGATGAGTGAGAAAGCTAGGTTTTCGATAAAATGGGGGTTGGAAGAGAGAGAAAGTGAAATTGCAGGAGAAAAACACGGGTTCCTTATATAGACTGGAGGTAGGAGATCGATCTGCCTCTTGATGAGATCGATCTGCGTTTGAAATTTGGGGACGATCTGGGCAATTTTATGCCTAGGAGATCGATCTGTCGAGGGGTGAGATCGATCTCTTTATGGCTTTATGAGATCGATCTGCTCCTAAGGAGATCGATCTTCTCCCAAACAGAATCATTTGGAGATCGATCTCTTCCTCATGAGATCAATCCTTTCTCAAACAGAATCATTTGGAGATCAATCTCTTCCATTGGAGATCGATCTGCTCCTCAAAATCCTCCTTCCTCGTCATTTTTAACTCACCAGATCGATCTCTCCTTCTCCCAGATCGATCTGTCCTCATACTTCATGATTATTTTACACACTTAACATATAAATCTCCAATTATAATTCCCACAATTCACTTAGCTCAATAAATTACACTTCAAATTCTTATTACATCATTAAAATATGTCTGAAATTCTCAGATCTCACATCCTCCCCACCTTAAAAGAATTTGGTCCTCCAAATTCAACTCAACTAGTCAAAATAGATGGGGGTATTTCTCCTTCATGAGGCTCTCTAGTTCCCACGTTGCCTCTTCCCTTGAGTGATGTTTCCACAAAACTTTTACTAATGGGATGCTCTTAGTTCTCAGTACCTTCTCCTTTCTGTCGAGAATCCGGACGGGTTCCTCAGTATAGCTCATGTCCTCCTGTATGTCCATCTCATCATACTCTATGACATGAGAAGGGTCCGGGTGGTACTTCCTCAACATAGACACATGAAAAACATTGTGTATTCCAGACATCTGTGGGGGTAATGCTAATCTGTAAGCTACCTCTCCCACTCTCTCAAGAATCTCGAATGGTCCCACGTATCGAGGACTCAATTTCCCTTTCTTCCCAAATCGCATGATACCCTTACTCGGTGATATTTTCAGAAATACTGCATCACCAACATCAAACTCGAGTGGCCGTCTACGCACATCCACGTAGCTTTTCTGCCTACTTTGTGCAGCCCGTAACCTCTCACATATGAGTTTCACACTCTGTACGGCTTGCTCAACAAGCTCGGGGGCATTTATCTTTCTGTCACCGACTTCTTCCCAAGCTACAGGGGATCTACACCTCCTACCATATAGAGCCTCAAAAGGTGCCATTCCAATACTCGCATGATAGCTGTTATTGTATGCAAACTCTGCTAGGGGCAGGTGATCATCCCATGGTCCCTTAAAATCCATCGTACACGCCCTCAACATATCCTCCAGGGTCTGAATAGTCCTCTCTGACTGACCATCTGTCTGAGGATGATAGGCGGTACTAAAACTCAATCGAGATCCCATGGACTCCTGAAACTGGGTCCAAAATCTAGAAGAAAATCGGGAATCTCTATCAGAAGTAATACTCACTGGAGCCCCATGTAATCTAGCTATCTCGCTGACATACAGCTCAGCTAAGGCATCCACAGTATCTGTGCTCTTGATGGCAAGGAAGTGGGCACTCTTGGTCAATCTATCCACTATAACCCATATAGCATCATGACCTCTTCGGGTCCTCGGTAAACCCATAATAAAGTCCATAGTGACATGCTCCCATTTCCATGTAGGTACATGTAAGGGCTGTAGTAGTCCTTCGGGCTTCCGATGCTCAGCTTTCACTTGCTGGTATACTAAACACTTGGCCACGTACTCTGCCACGTCTCGCTTCATACCACTCCACCAATACACCTTTCTCAAGTCTCGGTACATCTTAGTACTCCCTGGGTGCATGGTGTATCGCGAGCAGTGGGATTCTCTCAATATCTGTCTCTTTAGGGTATCATCGTCCGGTACACAAATCCGTCCTCTGAACCTCAATAATCCATCCTCACTGATGGTGAGATCCGACTGTGAACTCTGCTCAGCTTGGCTAACCATATCTATCAATCTCTGATCACTGCGCTGCCCAGTTCTAATCTGATCCATGATCTTGGGCTCTATTCGCAGGCTAGCCAAAAATCCAGTCTCTACCTCTTTAACTCTGATCCGAAGTTCGGCGAACTGCTCTAACAAATCCCATTCCCTGATCATCATAGCAGATATCATACTCTTCCTGCTCAGGGCATCAGCAACTACATTCGCCTTACCCGGATGGTAAAGAATCTCGCAGTCATAATCCTTAAGGAGTTCCATCCATCTCCTTTGTCTCATGTTTAACTCTTTCTGATCAAAGAGATATCTCAAACTCTTGTGATCAGTGAAGATCTGGAATCTTTCCCCATATAAGTAGTGTCGCCAGATCTTCAAAGCAAATACTACAGCAGCTAACTCCAAATCATGCGTGGGGTAATTCCGCTCATGGTCTTTCAGCTGTCGCGATCCATATGCGACCACTCTTCCGTGCTGCATAAGCACACACCCCAATCCTTGGTGAGATGCATCACTATACACCGAGAATCCTCCTGATCCCTCAGGGATAGTTAACACAGGTGCCACTGTCAATCTCCTTTTTAATTCCTGAAAACTGAGCTCACATTGATCAGTCCATATAAATGGAGTCTCTTTGCGCGTGAGCTTAGTCAGAGGGGCGGCAATCCTGGAAAATCCTTCCACAAATCTTCTGTAATACCCTGCCAAACCAAGGAAACTTCGCACCTCAGTAACTGTCTTCGGCCTCTCCCAATTAAGCACAGCCTTCACCTTGCTTGGGTCCACTGATACTCCTTCCTCTGAGACTATATGACCAAGGAAAGCTATCCGGTTCAGCCAAAACTCACACTTACTAAGCTTTCCGTATAATTGCTTATCTCGGAGTATCTGAAGTACTAACCACAAATGTTGTGCATGTTCCTCATACGATCGAGAGTACACCAGGATATCATCAATAAAGACTATCACAAATTTATCTAGATAGTCTCTGAACACCTCATTCATCAATCTCATAAATGCTGCAGGGGCGTTCATCAATCCAAAGGACATCACCAGAAATTCGTAATGGCCATACCTTGTCCTGAAGGCCGTCTTTGGAATATCTTCTTCCTTGATCCTCAATTGGTGATAGCCCGATCTCAAATCAATCTTAGAAAAGACTGAGGCCCCTCTTAGCTGATCAAGTAGATCATCAATCCTGGGTAGTGGGTATTTGTTCTTCACCGTGACTTTATTCAACAACCGGTAGTCTACACATAATCTGAGACTACCATCCTTCTTCTTAACAAATAGTACTGGCGATCCCCACGGCGAAACACTGGGTCTAATAAACCCTTGATCCAATAACTCCTGTAGTTGTCTCTTCAATTCCTCGAGTTCCACTAATGCCATCCTGTAAGGAGGTTTAGAGATCGGCTGAGTATCTGGTACCAAATCAATGGTAAACTCCAGCTCTCTCTCTGGTGGTAAACCTGGCAATTCATCTGGGAAAACATCCAAAAATTCACACACCACAGGTATATCCTCAATCCTCGGATGTTCCCGCTCATCGTCTGAGATGAGTGTCTCATAACCTTCACATGAATAATCATATTTAATATTCTTCAAAATAATATTAAAATTCTCAAATTACTTACTAGAAATCCACATAATCATTCCCTCAATATCTCAATCGTACACTGTAAGGTTTAGGTAGGGAGAAAGTTACAATCTTAGTGTAGCAGTCTAAACTCACCCGATTGGTCGCCAACCAATCCATTCCCAGAATTACATCAAACCCATGTACATTCAACATGATTAGATCTGCTAACATCACTCTATCTCCCACCTTTATTTCACATCCTCTACAGATTAACTCAGTTCTCTGGGATTCACGCATAGGGGTATTTACATGTAGTATGTATTCTAGAGGTTCAAACTTCAAGTTTAATCTACATGCAAAATGCTCATAAATAAAGGAATGCGTGGATCCTGAGTCTATCAACACATGAGCCTCATAATTACAGACAGAGAGTGTACCTCTTATAGTTTTTGCCGAAGTGTCTGCGTTCTCCTTATCCAGGGCAAACACACGTCCCTGTGCCACAGGTTTCTTCCCTTTCTCTGCCGCAGTGGCCCGTCTCCGGGGATCCACTCTCTGAGGCTGTTGTCTAGTGGGCTCCGGAGCATGTGGTATATGAGGTTGGGGACAGTCCTTCACTCTATGACCCATGTCTCCACATCTAAAACATCCATGGATCGACCCAGTACAACTTCCCTCATGCATTCGGCCACAATCTCTGCAAAACCTTGTCTCAGGCCTGACATCTCGAGGGGTCTCTCTAATGTTAGGGTAACCTCTGGGTCTCTCTAATCTGCCCTTCTGTACCTCAATCCTTCCTCTTCTGAAGGAACCTCTCCGAGCCTCTGTTTGAAAAATCGCTGGCCTCTTGCCCTTATCTCTATTCACTGCTCGGAGCTCATTCTGGGATTGTACCATCTCAATTCCTCTTTCAATCTCTTGTGCTCGTCTCAGAGCATCTCCAAACTCAGTAATACATAGCCCTATCAATCTATCTCTGGTGATGGGCTTCAACCCATACACAAACTTCTCTGTGCGGAGCTCTTCACTCTTGAAGGTCTCTCGGTCATATCTCAATAGCGCTGTGAATTGGCTCTCGTAGTCATCCACAGACATGTCACCCTGTACCAAACTCAAAAACTCAGCTTGTTTCTTTCTCTGGGCGGCTCGTGGTACATATTGGGTCCTAAAGGCTATCTGGAACTCTTCCCAACCCATCATATCATGGTGGGACATCAGAATACCCTGGGTAGTACCCCACCAATCTCGAGCTCTCCCCTTCAGCATATAGGCACTCATACTGACCCTCTCAGCATCGGTGCACCCCAGAAAATCAAATATAATTCTCAATTCCGTCAACCACTCCTCAGCCTCTGTAGGGTCCTTCTTTCCCTTAAATGCGAGCGGATTCATCTTCAGAAAATCCCTTAGTCGGACCATACTTCTATCCTCAGGCTGGGTGACGGGAGGCACTGGGGGTATGGGAGGTCCTTGTGGTGACGTAGGCATAGTACCCGAGGCATTAACTCCAAAGTGTTGAGCGAATAACGCTCACATCGGTCTCAATCCGATTAAATCGAGAGTTAGGACTCTCTGGTTGTGGGACAGGTGGCGGAGGGGACTCTGCCTGCCTCCTCGAACAACCTCGTCGTTTACTCATTCTCTATCTCAACTCGTCTCCTGCGCGTACATATCACAATCGATTGGAATCTCAATCCTCAATTTCAGTTCATGACCAGACTATTACAGACACTTGGGATGTATTCTATTTCACTTAACCGACACTGACAGTACTAGACACCCTAAGCTCTGATACCAAGAAAACTCTGTCACGCCCCGAAAATGCGGAAAATAGGGCAAATTTAAAACTTTTTACTCATTAACTCACAGTTAAAGGTGCATTCCTGTGCAGTGTCATACATCATCATAATTATCATTCCCCAGGATCTCATCACTAGAATTTATATATCATATCAAATACATTAATCCATCTCAAGTTAATTAATCCTAATACATCCCATATAATGTTATACATCAAGTGTCTGCAATTACAATAATAGTCTGGGTACATGAAAAGATAAAATATACCTCAAATACAATATATATATGGCCTGGAGCTCAAGTCCTCCACTAGCCACTACTCCGTACGTCGCAGGGAGATCCTTTTTCACTTGAAGAACTCTGGGGGGAAAAGAAAACAGGGTGAGCTTCTAAATCGCTCAGTAAAGGGGGTAAGGAACTCATTTCATAAACCAAAATGCACATCACAAAAGGTTTATTTGTATGTGAAACTCATTTGAAAACCATAGCATGAAAGTACTCAAAACGACACTCTCATGTGTCAAGTCATGTGAAAACATGAAGTAAAAGGCTCACTCTAGAGCAATAACAAAGCATGTGAAAACAATGCGATAAACGCTTTCTCAATTACGGGATAAAATCACCGAAATAGTAATGCACGTGGCACAGCCACTAAACACACGTGACATAGCCACTGATTTAAATTCTCACGTGGCATAGCCACAAAACACACGTGGCAAAGCCACTGATTTAATTTCTCGCGTGGCATAGCCACAAAACATACATGGCAAAGCCACTGATTTAATTTCTCGCGTGGCATAGCCACAAAACACACGTGGCAAAGCCACTGATTTAATTTCTTGGCATAGCCACAGAATAGGGTTTCTCAACGTGGCACAGCCACCAATGGGGTTTAACGTGGCACAGCCACCAATGGGATATAACGTGGCACAGCCACCAATGGGGTTTCTCAACGTGGCACAGCCACCAATGGGGTTTCTCAACGTGGCACAGCCACCAATGGGGTATAACGTGGCACAACCACCAAGTATACGTGGCATAGCCACAGAATAGGTTATTCTCATGTTACCAGAACGGAGAAGAAATCGGGCTTACATGCTACCAGAGCAATGCCCGGTGTTTACTCACAACTACACACCTAAGTCTTATCACATAAGACTGGTTTGCCTTCATGTAGAACTCATAATGGTTTTTCTCTCATAAAACTCATTTGAAAATCGTTTTGTCCTCAACACAAAACGTAATAAAACCGAGTTCCAACCGGCAAAGCACACGCACACATTTCTCAAATCTCAATATTGCCTTAACGTAGAGCCCAGTTATAAACTCATAAAAACATTGGGCTCCAACCGGCTATAAAAATCGTGTGCAATTAAATCTCAACACAAAACCCAACATGCTTGTTTTATAAACCACAATTCATGCTAAAATAGTTTACAATTCACATACACAAATGGTTTAGATTTCCCTTACCTCTTTGCACCTCGTATAGTGCAATCGTTTCCCCCGTATCACGGACTAGCCTCGCATTCCACTCTGGAACTCCCGAGCTGTCCAAACGATGTTAAAACATCAATACTCAATTACCTCATAAACCTCAATTCTCAAAATCGAGCATAATTGCTCATAACACCTCAAATCTCTTGATTCTCGCAACTCAACCCTAAACTACAACCTCATTCACAATATCTCAATGCCCTACATTTCTCATGCCAATTATCTAGGCTAATTCTCCACATTGTCTAAATTTCCATTTATAGCATAAATTCTCAAAATTACCAAAATTACCAAATATCTACATTACTCCAACTACATTGCAATTTCATCAATCCCTAATCCTTTCTCAACTATTTCAACGCAATGAAAACCACCAATAACATCAAAATCAGCTCAAATATCAAGATCGAGGTTTAGAAATTACCCAAAGCTTGTGAGACGCACAGGTCACGCCTCGATCCGATTCGTCCTTCAATTTCCAAGTATGTTGTTCTCCCTTTGATGAGGAACAACTTTCCTTCTTACCACAACAGCTAATTCGGCCGGAAATGGGTGTTTTGGATGAGTGAGAAAGCTAGGTTTTTGGTAAAATGGGGGTTGGAAGAGAGAGAAAGTGAAATTGCAGGAGAAAAACACGGGTTCCTTATATAGACTGGAGGTAGGAGATCGATCTGCCTCTTGATGAGATCGATCTGCGTTTGAAATTTGGGGACGATCTGGGCAATTTTATGCCTAGGAGATCGATCTGTCGAGGGGTGAGATCGATCTCTTTATGGCTTTATGAGATCGATCTGCTCCTAAGGAGATCGATCTTCTCCCAAACAGAATCATTTGGAGATCGATCTCTTCCTCATGAGATCGATCTCTTCCATTGAAGATCGATCTGCTCCTCAAATTCCTCCTTCCTCGTCATTTTTAACTCACCAGATCGATCTCTCCTTCTCCCAGATCGATCTGTCCTCATACTTCATGCTTATTTTACACACTTAACATATAAATCTCCAATTATAATTCCCACAATTCACTTAGCTCAATAAATTACACTTCAAATTCTTATTACATCATTAAAATATGTCTGAAATTCTCAGATCTCACAGACTCGGACACTATTGGTGCTTCATTTGATGTGGTGTAAGGTACCACCTTGATTGTTAATATTGAAGCAATTATTTTAATTGATCCTGGTACTACACATTTATTCATATCGTCGTCATTTGTATATAAGTTAGTGAAATATGTGAAGCCTATATCATTAGGCGAAATGTTGATAGTTAGCACCCCAATGAAGGATAGTCTGCTAATTGAATATGTGAGTAGAGATTGTAAGTTGAAAGTGGGGGAAAGGAACATGCGGACCAATCTCATTCTATGAAATATGAGTGTTTTAATGTAATATGGGAAATAAATTGATTCGCTGCAAACTATGTTGTTGAAATTGCTATTCTAAAATAGCGATGTTTCACCCTAGAAAAGTGTACAGTAAGTTTTAACAGGTAATGAAAGAGTTTTGTTATAGTTGATATACAAAATGAGATAAGCTTTGAGATGTGATAGATCCTGAATACAAGATATATTGGAATAAGAGGCGTATGCAAGGTAAGAACATCTCTGATATGTGAAGTAATTTGGATTAAGCGATATGTAGTGAATATGAATTGCGACCAAGGATAAGGGGTGGATATATCCATAACCAGTCCATGTGGTCAAGTCTGAGGGTTAATAAAGGTATTTCAAAATACCTCTTCGCCTAAAGACTTGACAGCGTTTAGAAGTACATATAACCTATAAATTGAAATCGACAGTTGTAATATATACGTTTAAAATTAGGGTACCTTTACTTGTAGGATAAAGAAATATAGAATTCGATTAATCATAAAGGTTTAAAAATTAAAATTTTATAAAAGCCGTTAATATAGGAAAAAAATAAATGACGCGGGTTAGTATCTTGAACAGAAGCGATTTTGAAATGACATTATACGTTTATACGTACATAGGTCAAGGATATGATAGATGTGACAGGAGTTTTAGTGTATTGAAGTATGAACTGACCATAGCATTTATTCTCACTATACCCAACAGATTAAGAGATTTCTCAGGGTATATAGATGTCTTGAAACCAAGATTTGGCTGTGTGTTGAAGCAAAATGAGATGATAGTCACGTATGGATCCAAACAGTTCAAGGACCATGAAAGGACTATCCGACCCATGATTTAAAGTTGGTAGCCGTAGTAATACACTAAGGGTATGGCGCCACTACTTTTACGGTGAGAAATTTCAGGTATGCACTGATCATAAAAGTCTCAAGTATCTGTTTTCATAAAAAGAAATGAATATGAAATAACAAAGAGGGTTTGAGCTTCTACAGGATTATGATTGTGAGATATTGTACCACCCAGGAAATGGCTAATATAGTGGCTGATGCTTTGAGCAGAAAGAGCCTCGGGATGGTAATGGTCAGGGAGCGTGAACTGTAAAGCAGTTTGTGAGCCTCAGTAGTGATGTGATCCCTTCTAATGATGACAGTGATTATGTGACAGCTAGCCTGATGTTAGAACTAGATTTGGTTGATTAGATTTGACAGGCTTAGCGTGATGATCGGCAAGGTGCCAATAGTGTTAGTTAGATTCAGATGGGTACAGTGACAGAGTTCACAGTGAGTGATGATGACTTACTGAGGTTTGGAGGTAGAATAATGGCTCCCAAGGACCATAACTGTTGAGATTGTTAATGACAGAAGCTCACTATTTGGGATATGCAGTGCATTCGCTGAGCAATAAAATATATCAGAATTTTCTAAAAAGGGTATTGGTGGTCAGACATGAGAAAGATATCAGAGAGTTGTGGCGGAGTGTCTCGTATGTCAGCAGATTAAGGTAGAGCACTAGAAGTTTGCAGGATTATTGTAACCTCTACCAATTCTGACATGGAAGTGGGAGCAGGTTACCATGGATTTTGTGACAGGTTACAGAGGACCGTAGGAATCACGAGGCTATTTGAGTGATGGTCGATAGATTGACCGAGTCTACCCACTTTCTGGTTATGAAAGCCATAGATACTTTGAGTGCGTGAGCGGATTTATATAAGTAAGAAGATTGTGGAACAATAGGTAGCATTTCAGGGAGTATTGTATCAGATAGGGATTCTCACTTCACTTCCCACTTCTGGGAACATGTTTCAGGAAGGCATGGGAATCCAGTTGAGTGTAAGCACAGCATTCCATCCTCAGACAGATGGTCAGTCAGAGAGGACTGTACGGGTTCTGAAGGATATGATGAGAACATGTGCAATTGATGTTAAAAGCTCCAGGAATGATCATTTGTTATTAGCTAAATTGCTCATAGTTATCACTCGAGTATCGATATGGCATTGTGTGAAGTATTCTTTGGCCGTAAAGGTTGCTTTTCCGAATGGATAGAAAGAAGTGGGTGACAGATAGAAAATTGCTCCCGATCTAGTATAATAAGCCTCTGAGGGTGTTTAGCTGATTGTGAGAGAATGAGAACACCTCAAAATAGGTAGAAAAGCTATGCTGACAAGAGATGGGGATCATGAGGATTCATCGAGTGTGAATTAGTATGTTTGGAAGTTTCTCTTTCTAAAGGTATAATGAGATTCGGGTATTAAATAGGAAGGAGAAGGTGTTGAGGTTTAATATAATCTCCCTATTTAAAGTCTTTCGGTAGTATTACACTTTGGATGAATTTAAATAGGAGTTAGCGAGTATGAGTATGATATGTGTGAAGTATCCAAAGTAGTTTACAGACTAACTTGGTTCTAATTTGGAGGACCAAATTTTTTAAGTGGGGGAGATTATGTAAGACCCGATTTTTATCGTATTTACTTATGATTCAAACATTGTATGGATATTGTTATATGTTAATGGAGTCATAAGATAGATGATTTTGATCATATAAATATGAATGAAATAGTCGAACGTACGTAAAATCTGAAAACGAACAGTTAAGGAATTTCAAATTAAATTTATGAGATTTGAATTGTCCGGACAGAGATATGAATTTTAAATGAGAAATTATGTGGGTCTAAGAAGGAAAGTCGGTCTAAATTGGTCCCGAACGTGTAGAAGGGTAAAATGGTCAAAAGACCTAAAATTCGGTATAAATTCGATAAGAAATTATTATTAAAAATATGAATTTAGGAAATCTTGATCAATATCAGAGAAATCATTTAATTCTGAGTCCAATTGATCAAGATACGAATTTAGTACGATTAATCGGAATTTTGTTTCGGGACACTATTTCGGAAACACGGGGAAAATTATATCAAAAAAATAATTAAAGAAGATAAAAATATATTTAATTAATTAAATATATTAATTTAAGGAATAGTGTAGATATTTTGTCAAAAAATTATTTTTTATTCAATAAAATAATAATATAATAAATAAATAAAATAAACAATAAAAAAAGAAGAAGAAATTGAAAAAAAAAATTGGGTCACGCGACACAGTCGCACGACCCAAATAGAAAACAGAATCAATCTCCTGGTTCTTGGTGAACGACGACGACACGGGGGGAAAAGAAGACCGGCGAAGCAAGGCCGGCACCGATGGAGTCTTCACCGGCCAGCACGCGCGCCCTCAGCCACCGAAAAACACGAAATCGCCAGGGAGAAACCGAAAGGGGGAAGAGAAAATTAGTTACCGCCGGCGTTGTTTCGTCCACAGCCACCTCCCACCGAATGTCCCTCATGTGATGCCGAGCAGATTGGTGGCGAAAACGGCCTGAGAAATGGCAGCCAGCACTGGCAACGACGAGAAAAGAGAAAAGCACCGACGTCGGAGGAGAGAAGAGGCCGGACCGACCATTTTTCGACCACTGTTGGTGAAACCGAGGCTAGATTCGTGAATCGGACTACCCCGCGGAGCTACTAGAGGTGAAAGCCAGCGAAGAACCAACTGACAGAGCTCCAAACGACGAAGAAAAAAACCGAATCGGACTGAACCGGCTGAATCGGACCGGTCTAAATCGGGCTAAATAGGACCGAACCGGTTCAACCAGAAAAGAAGAAAAAGAAAGAGAAAAAGGGAAAAAGAAAAAGAGGAAAAATTGGAGAAAAATCCCAGTGATGCGATCGAGCTACGGGTAAGTCGGTAAGCGGTTAAAATTGATCGATTTAAATTTTGAAATATTTAATTTGCTTAATATTCGACTGGAAAAGTTACCTGAAATATATGTAATTGTATAGCTCGACAATTGACTCCAACCGAGAGCTCGAGTCAGCTTCGATTTGCGTACTATCATGGAATCTCGAGTAAGTAACCCTTATTTACGATAATTGGCATAGTTATGCGTGTTAGAAATTTACTGCATAAATTACGAATTAATTTTGTATAAAATGAATTCAATTCTGGAAATTAAGATAAATTGTCGTAAATAATTAATTGAGTTATCCGAGAGTTTAGAACGAGACCAAATAAATACTGATGGACCCAATGAGCCCAATAGGCCTCGATAATGTGAATAGTAAGTGAAAAACGGGCTTAAGGCCCATTAAAGTGCAAATGGGCCCAATAGGGGTAAATAGGCCCAATGATTTAAATTAAGCCCAGTAAAAGTGAAATATGAATTAATATGTTTGGATTTAACCCGATAAATATTTATACGCAGTTTCAAAGTTGGATTGGGAGCAAATCGGACTACGTGATGAGACATCAGTAGGAAGGTCAGACTGTACTGAACAATGAGGTAAGGGAATTTTGTAAGCGCTTAGAGATACCTGCGAGCATTTTTGGGGTTATTTACATTACGTAGAATTTCATAAGGTATTTAGAAATAGAATAATAATTTTTACAAAAATCGTGGTATATGTGAAAATTACGATTTTGCCCCTAGTTAGAAAATTTTCAAAAAGGGTAGTAAGGCTATGAAATTGCATGATTTTCATGTTTTTGATATTCCTATGATTATATTGCTTTAATTTAAGAAAATTATGGATAGGCTCACTGTTTATTTCATGTTCTTACATGAAAGGGCACGAGTTGGGTGCCAGTTGTGATTTTTGATTTGTTTTAGTGAAATTGAGCAGCCTACCATGTTTTTATGAGTTTTAAATCGTGATGCAGCACTGCTCGCACTAGATTTTATATTTTAACTCATATACAGAGTGCTAGAGCACTACTCGCACTGAGTTTTACAAACTTGCTTTACATGACTACTGTACTGGAGCTGTGCTCGTATGTGGATTTTACTTGGTTTTATGCATCCGTACTAGAGCATTTCTCGTACGTGAATTTAAATTGGATTTATAATTATTTTAAGTTATACTAGAGCGCTGCTCGTACGTAGATTTCATTGATTTTTTATGAAACCGTGCTGGAGCTTCTCTCGCACGAGGGTTTTTCTGATATCTTGAATATGCATGGAACCGTGTTGGAGCTTCGCTCGTACAGGAATTTTATGACATGCATATTACTGTGCTGAAGCCTCTTGTAGACTGTGTGTCACAGTGAGAAGATATGCTCGCACGTGTAGATTGAGACATGGGTTGGTTATCGACATGGTTTGGAATGGGATAAGACCTATGGCAAGCATCCCCAGACTGTGATATTGGGTTCATGGAGTACGTTGTACTGTGTATCTCACACGGAGTATGTTGTACCATGTAGTCATGACTATTGTATTCACGTGATGTGATATTCTGGCGAGTAGGGTGACCCACCTCCCGTTACAGTTGTGATACCCCGCACATCGGGATCCGTGTAGCGTGGGAACACAGGGACATAGTCCTCAATTGTTTCCATACAGTAACCTGCATGTCTCATATGATATATATTTGATTGGTCTTGTTAGACCAAGGTAGACCCGAGGGAGGGGTCGAGCCCTGATTTGTGATGATTTTCATGAAATGTGGTATTAAATGAGAAATTGATGGGTTTTATGAGGATATTAATGATTTTAAAGATGTGTTGAATCCCTCTGCGATTGTTTTTATGAGTTTTACTGTACCGAGCATGAGAGGTTTTACATGAGATGTTTTTCATATTTTACATGTCGATTCATGTTTTACGATATATGATATACTCATACATGGCATGGTTTTAATTGCCTCATGCTCAAGATATAAATGTTTTACATGTCATGCCTTTACCAGCATGTAGATATTGTAGTTATCTACCTGCTTGCATTATTGCCTTATTGAGCAAGTTGCTCTCACCCCTTCATTTTCCACCCTACAGGGTACATTCAGTAGAAGAGAGTGACAATAGTCTTGCATTTTGGTTATCCGCTGCTTCCTATCAAGACCAGGTATACACATTCGTATAATTTTGTATCTGAACATATAGAGGCACAATACTGTACACGGATGTAATATTGGGGATATATTTAGTTAAAATAAATTGATATGTAAATGAAATATGGAAAATAGATGTTAAGGTAAGTAGCATGACAGGAGGGACTAACATCGACTCATAATTCAACTGTTAGTAGTGAAACTGCTCACGACGGGTAAGGAAATGAAAAATCAAAAAATTTGTAGGGGTTTTTAGGAAAAATGGGTCGTGACAACATACGTTTGTATATATGGCAGACATGAGCTCTTGTATTGGCTTCCAAAAATGAAGCTCATCGTGAGAAGTCTCATTAGTGCATAGGTATACGTACAAAAAATAATAATAATTAAAGAAAGGCTTGACATGAAGTGATGAATTAGGATGATGATGCTCGGTTGTGAAAGGAAAGGAAAGGGGTTAACACGTAAGTAATGTCCAATCAAGTAAAGAAGTATGGGAAAGTCGAAAACAAATAATGAAGGGATTGAATTGAAATGTTGAGCTGTTGTTGCTAGGAAGCAAGAAGCATGCTAGAAAAACAAGAAACCAAAGCATTGGAACTACAGCCAACAATGGAAAATATATATATATATATATATATGTAGATGCATAAATATTTAAATACATTACAAGTAAAGAATGAGGGTAGATATATATATATATATATATCTGTATATAGGTTTCTATACATGTATATATATAAGTATACGTACAAGTATACATATACATGCCCCTACACCTGTGGATTGGCTTCTAAAATGAAGCCAATCCCGAGGGTAGCTCATACAAGACATGAAGGAAGGGAAACATAGAAGAGGACGACATTGGGAGTAATAAACATTGAATAGGAAAGGTGGTTGAGCTGCTACATAGCCTGACTTTTACAAAGAGAAAATAGGAGAAATGACAGCAAGGAAAGAGGGATAGAGAATTGACTACACACTGAAGTGGAATGATAGAATGGACATAAGGACTAAATATTTTTTGAGGAAACAGACCAGTACCAAGGAGTAAGTAAACTGTAAACAAGGAAAGTCAACCAAGGCAGAAAACGTGTGAACGGAAAATCGAAAATAATGACTGCTGCAGTGAGGAGTGGGATTCTGCTAAGGAGTGATTACTCTTTAACAAAGGAAGAGAGACCAACGTAAAAGCCAGTGAAGTTTCTGCTTGAGATCGGACAACAAGAGAGCTAGTAGAGCAGGGTGTACCGACTGCAGGAAAAATGCTAAATTAGATGCAAATCGTGGGGTAGTGGCAATTGGCTTAAACCCGAAATGAAAACCAGAACAGACTAAGGAAGGCATAAGAGAAGTATAGGAAAAAAATAGTAGGTAGGAAACTAAGCAGTATATATACATAGATAAATATATATGTAACAGAGGGGAGGTCGATAAGAGCAGTTCGAAAATGAAGAAGAGAATTGGGAACAGAGGAGTCTCATCCTCTGTAATGGAAGTAAAAGAGACAGAGAGACATGAGAGGAGAATCAGAGGAGAACAAGGAAGCGAAGAAGGAAAGAAAGAAAGCTGAGTATTGGTTTCCCCTTGCTGTCTAGGTGGATTGAAAAAGGGCTGTAAGGAGACGCGAGATGGAACCTGAAAACAGAATCGAGAGTGATAGAAAAGAGAAGGCTTAAACCGATGAAGGATGAGAAGGGCCATGACATAAAACAGTGGGAGTTGGTCTTCTTGGCAAACAAAAAGCCATTTCCTTGAACCAAAATAGAGCGAAAATGAAGTAGAACATGGGGAGGTTGGCAAAGAAGCTAGATACCAGAGTCGGTGTGCTGGAAGGATGATGGCCAAATAGAGATGGAGATGAGGATGAAGATGGTGACTGTGTCGAGAGGTTTGGATGACTGGAGCAGAATTGATGAGACAAGAAGTAGAGACTGAAGCATCTCGGCTTTCTCCATTTCATTTCGAGCTAAAGAGGAACAGTTGACTGGCTCAGTGAAGTGGTAAAAAAAACAGAAGACGAAGCATAGAGGTGGAGGCTAGACCTCGGGTAGAAACGAGGCTGAACAGTGGAGGCTGGTAGATGATGTTGATGATGACAGAAGGTAAGATGAAGGAAGAAATGGTAGCGGAGAGAAATGATGGAAGACGATGATGAACATAAACAGTGAAGAAGGAAACGCGAAGTGAAGAAGAAAGTAAAAAGAAAAAAAGGCGTGAAGGCCAAATTCAAAAAAAAAAAAGAGGAAAGTATTTATATATATATATATATATATATATAAGATTTTATATATATATATATATATATATATATATATATATATATTTGGAGATAGGAAAGAAGGAACAGAGAAAATTGGGAAATTCGAAGGAAAGAGCTTCAAGAAAATTAAAAAGGTAGACCGGACCCACTGACTCTAGTCACTAGGGTATTGAGAACTACGGGCAGACATTTAGGTAAGGAAAACTCTGTGTGCTACTAGAGAAATTCACTTATTTTTCTGTGAATTGTAGATATTAGATCCTAGGCCAAATGTATCGAAAGATACAAATATCGAAATTTTAGAAGGCATTAGATCGATTTTATATTACCAAGAATTATGGGAAACTTTAGTATCGATTACTTGGCCTATCTCCAAGATAAATTTAATATAATTTATTTAAATAAATATCGATATAGTTTTGATTATTGATTTTAATCGAAATTCCCTGGTTTACTCACCATAGCCTATTTATTGGCATTTTTAACCGAGAAAAAAAAAGCTAGTCAGCATCTTTTGAATTGTTTTATGAAATAAACTGAATTTATAGCGATTTAAAGGAAATGATTTGCTTATAAAGTTATTTTGATTATATGTGCTTGAGCGCATACTGACTGTGTGTCGTACGGTCTAACTCGCACTGATTTTGAGACAAAGGCGTTGGTGAGATCATGCTGCACTACTATCGGTTCTGGTTCTGTTTCTGTTTCTGTGGTCCACGGAGTACAATGTACCGTGTAGCACGCATTCGAGTACGATGTACCGTGTTTCTGATTCTGGTCTTCAAACATTCTGATGTGTAAGCCGTATTGGGTAGCTGACCACTTGCACGGCAATTGACATCCCGACACACCTGGCCCGTGATTACCCGGAGTCACCGACATTGGTCAATAGTCATTTCTGAATTTTGATATAGCATGTTCTGCCTTGTCTCGTCTATTTGATTTTCTGAACTGACCGTTTGAACGATATCGTCTATTTGATTTACTGATTTGATTGTATGAACTACTCTGATCGTATGGAACTGTGTTATTCTATTGCATAAAGACACTGTGGGGGCCACCTCTTGAATCTTACGGGAGCAAAGTGCCACACATTGGTCACAATAAAACGTAGTATAAAGTTTTAAAATTCTGTATTTTTTAATAGAAATTGTCCACTCTGCTGCTTTATGTTTTGGAATTTTGTATTTACTGCAGTAAATTGATTACACTGTCAATGTTGATTTCCGACTCCGATGTGTACTATGATTTTTGGAAACTGTTTATTCTACTGATTAAAGTTCTGGGATATTAGTATTTACCACAGTAAACTAATTACTTTATCGATATTGATTCTGTTTTCGATTTTTTGACTCTAAATTTTCTGAATTGATAATGGCTCTGTATATTTTTCCTGATAAGCTTATTTTGCTGATATATATTTAGGTAGTGTATTTATCTACCCGCCATGTGTTTTTCTTACTGAGCACGTTGAGCTCACCCCCTTTCTTTCCTCCATAAAGCTTAACCAGTAGCTGAGCTCGCTTTTGGAAGTTAAATTATTTTGTACAACCATACGTCAGCAAAGTATCCACTGTGCTAAAGGTATACCGAGTATAAACATTTGTTTTTGTATCTAAATTTTTCAAGTACATTAATGAATAGAGAAATGTGTATGGGAAATGTGAACATGAAAGAACAATTATGATGATTAATTGAAGGGTACCTCTATTGGAATTATGTTTGAAATTGTTACCAAGAAATTAATTTACTAGTCGAATTTATTGTTTTGATCTATTATCGACTCGTAACCCAACCAAAATGTGTGTAATTTGGGTTGTTACAAAAGTGGTATTAGAGCAAGGTTGGCCTGATACAAGTCGATATTAGGAGTACGAAAAAATTTGGAAAGTTCACATCCCCAGCATTACTGTACATTGTTTAGATACAAACGGGTATACCTAGTTGTGTCTTAATGAGAAATTGAGTCAATGAATAAAGGAAAACTAATTAATGAGGAATTATAAATTCTTATTAATCATAAAAGTCTTAGATATTTATTTTCATAGAATGAATTGAACATAAGATAAAGAAAATGACTAGAGTAAGTGCTTTGAGCATGAGTAACTTCAACACGGTGTTATATACATAAAATGGTGAGGGAACACGAACTGTTGGAATGTTTTGTGAACCTTAAATTGGATGTGGTTCCTTTGATATTGATGTTTACTGAATGGTAGCTAACCTAAGATTTGAACACTAGACTTGATTGATCGAATCAAATAGGCTCAGTATAATGATAAACATTGGATTGATGTAGCCAATCAGATTTAGATGCGTACTACAACAAATTTTGGCACTGGTATTGATAGTTTGTTGAGGATTAGAGATAGAAAATATGTACCTGATGATTCACAACTAAAGAAGAAAATTCTATGAGAAGCTCATTCATAGAGATATGCTCTGGATCTGGAGAATAGTAAGATTTATCAAAATCTCCTAAAGGTATATTGGTAATTAGGTACGATAAGAGATATAACTGAACTTGTGACTAAATGTCTCAAATGTTAACAGAATTCGTATATGATAACAGCTACCACTCAAGTATCGAAATGACACCGTATGAGGCGTTGTATGGTCGAAGGTATCGTTCGTCGATTAGATAGGAAGAAATAGGTGAAAGAAAGAGATTCGCTCCCGATTTGGTTAAGCAAGCTTCTGATGACACGACCCTCTGTGACTTAACCAAAACCACAACAAATTTTCTCACTTTTTACTTACCTTTCTCCTTATCAACAGTTGGGCTGTGATTCGATATTAGCATCCTCGCTTACCATACCATTCATTATCATACATATCTGTCAATATACTATCTACTGACGAAAATTTCTTTTATAATATAAGTGAGCTCGTATAAAATCTAATACAAATACATTCCCCTATAATATACATCGTTTACATCGCTGTGTTGTTTATATGTTTAGATACAAAACCGTACAAAATATGTATACCTGTCGATCAATAGGAAATTGCAGCGGACAACATGAACACTATCCCTCACTCGTACTAGCTCTACTGCGGATGCTCTGTAGAGAGGTGTAAAAAAAAAGGGTGAGCTCACAGCTCAGTAAGGAAATCAGGCAAGCAAGAAGACATCCACACTATCTACTGAAAATAATACTCTACCTTGAAAATATTATTTCCTTAACTCACTTCAAAAGCATGAATTTTAAAATATATATATAATTATACAGATTAAATCCCATGTACAAAATCATGTTGAGTTCTCAAAACATAGGCATTTCGTGCAAAACAATACATCTTTATAATTTCATAATGCCTTTAGATAAATCATGTCATTTATATTCAAATCACAGTAAATATGGCATTTCAGTCATTCACAACACATCAATCAGATTCCAACCCATCCCTCAGGTCTACCCATATCATAAAATCAAGTGCTATATCATGTGAGACTCGGTGGCTATATGCAATAATATCCAGGACTACGGCCATATCCTATAACGGTGATCCCAGGCTACACAGATCTTGGTATGCAGGGCAATTACTGCTGCAATGAGAGGGGGGTTAGTCCATCACAACCGCCAGCTATCAACTCCTCAACTCCACAACAATACACGATACAGCGTACTCCATGCCACTCTCACGGTACAACGTACACCCGTGGATCCTATCTCATGGATGGGGTGCCTGCCATAGGTCTTAGCCCTCATACCATGGAAAATCAATAGTACGTCTCTAAATCCCTATGCGAACATCTCACAGTGTGACACTCAGTCTACACGAGGAAATCAGCATGATTTTTCAACATGTCTTATATATCACATAAAACTACAGTGTGCACCTTTAAGTGCGACTCACAGTCGACACTTCGCTCAAACACTGTTTATGCATCTCAAATATCAAATACTAATGTGAGTAACCTCCAGCACTAGGTCATGCATAGTTCTCATTTCAAAACAAGTACGAGCAATCGCTCCAGTACCATGCTATGCACAAAACTCATCAAATAAAGTACGAGCAATTGCTCAAGTACTATGTCATGTATAAATCATGAAGAATCAAGTACGAGTAATGCTCTAGCACTCTTCATGCATCTCATGTAAAATTTGAGTACGAGCTAAACGCTCAAGCACTCTATCATGCATAAATCATATAAAACTGAGTACGAGTAATAACTCCAGTACTCTATCATGCACGTCATGGAAATCTAGTGCGAATCATACTTCAACACTAATATATGAAGAAAATATATGAAATCAAGTGTGAGCTGTGCTCTAGCACGATTTATTCTCACATAATTCGATAAATGACTCTTTAAAATGGGATGATTTTCAAAATATCAAAATCAACACTATAACTTGTGTTATTTCTCATCAAGCATGAAAACATTAGCCCATCTACCTACTCTTCTACTAAACAGCAGTAAAAACACTCATAATTGTGGTTTCCATGCTTTTTACAACTGTATACACAAATTTTTGCGTCTGAAAAATTAGAACACGAATTAGTGACAAAATTCAATTTTTGTATTTATGTGTGAGTAAAAGTCTCTGTTTTGAATTCTTTACAAAAAAGAATGATCCTCTAATTCGGTCTCCTTAAATACACTTGTCGAGGGCGTGACGCTTGATCCCGACGGAGTGAAAAGAGTGATTGTTGAGAGAAACGACCAAAGGGCTTATTATTCCTCTTGAACTTGCAGCGGCGTGGCTGATCGTTGAGAGAACGGTCTGTGACTTGTTGTCCTCTTGTAGATCTGCTGACAGCTTTGTTGAAGAAAAGACTTGACTGAAGAGAAGGCTTGATCGGAGAACGGTCGATATTCTGTAGGCTTTCAATTCTCTGAGGAGGCTGAAACTTCTCTTCTCTGTGTGTTCTTGTAAGACCCGAATTTAATTAAAATATGAAATGAATGAGTAATTGTGAAGGGAAGTCGGGTTAAATTAATCCCGAATATGTGCAAGGGCAAAATGGTCAAAAGACCAAAGGTCGGTATAATTTCGATAAGGAAATTTAATTAAAAATATGGATTTAAGAAATCTTGGTCAATAAAAGTGAAATAAATTTATTCCGGATTAAATTGATCGAGATATTAGTTTATGGGAATTAATCGGGATTAATCGAAATTTTTAGTTCGAAAAAATATTCCCGAAAATAATCGAAAAATATACCGAAAAGTCACCCGAGACAATATCCCGAAAATACGAAGAAATTATACCCGAAAAAGAGGTTAAAATATAATAAATAAATTAAATAAAAATTAAATTAATTGAATAAGAATAAAATAATAATTTTAAGAGATATTTTGGGTATTTATAGTATTTTAATGAATAGTAAAATAATTAAAATAAATAATAATAAAAATAATAAAAATGATAAAAAAAAACGCAAAAATGCGAAAAAAATCGCGAAACGGAGAATGAAAACGGAAGCAGTTGACCGAAGAAGACCCGACCACCGTCCGGCGGCCGATGGCCAGGCCAAGGGTCGGAAATCGAAGAGGGGAGGCCGGTGAGCAAGATGGTACCGGCGGTGCAGCCTACCGACGCCGGAATTCGTCGGATCGAGAGGTGGCAGCCGCGAGGGAGAAGAGCTGATTCGCCGGCGATGGCTGCGTTTCGACCCCAGCCGAGGCCCGATTCTGAATGCCCAGGTGTAGCCGAGCCGAACGGCACCGAAATCGTACCGGGAACCGGTCGGATGGCGCCGGAATGAGCAAATGGGGATTGAACCGGTCGAACCGGCCTGAACCGGCCAAAACTGAACCGAACCGGACCGAGCTGAACCGGCGGTCTGAACCGGTCCGAACCGGACTGAACCGGTTCAGCCAAAAAGAGACGAAAAAAGGAAGAAAAAGGGAAAAAGAAAAAGAGAAAAAAATTGGAAAAAATTTCTGTGATGCAATCGAGCTTCGGGTAAGTCGATAAGTGGTCGAATTGACCCGATTTAAATTTCGGAGTATTTAATTTAATTAATTTTGGGCTGAAAACTTACCCGAAAAATTGTGGAATTGTGTAGCTCGACGATTGGCATCCACCGAGGGCTCGAGTTAGCCTCGATTTGCGGACTAGCATGGAATCTCGGGTAAGTGACCCTTATTTACGACAATTACCTCGTTATGCGTGATATTGATTTGATTTCCGCATAAATTGAATTAAATTATGGAAAATTAGATAAATTGTCGTAAATAATGAATTTAGTTATTCAAGAGCTAGAACGAGGCCCAATAAATTATTAGTGGGCCCAATGAGCCCAATAGGCATCGATAAAGTGAAAATTAAGTGAAAAAATGGGCTTAAGGCCGATTAAGGCCCATTAAGGTGCAATTGGGCCCAATAGGGGTAAACGGGGCCAATGATTTAAATTAAGCCCAGAAAATATTAAATACGATTAAATTGTATAATATCTGACCTGAGGAATATTAATACGCAGTTCCGGGCATTTGATTGGGAGCATAACGGACTGCGCGACGTGACAACAGTGGAAAAGAAAAGGTCAAACTCGACAGGAAAATAAGGTAAGGGAATTCTACGGACTGCTAGAGGTAAACTTTACGCAATTTTAAATTCATATGCAGTCCTTAAAAATGTTCTGGAGGGTCTAGAGGTCGAAGAATAATTTTAGTGCCCCGTATGGGCAAAATTACTAAAATACCCTTGTTAAGGGTAAAATTTACAAAGTTAGGAAAAATTGGGAGGAGCAAGAACAAAAGGTTCTTGCTCATTATGGAGGTATTTTAACGCATGCATGAGTAGGCTGGCTCACTTGGAAAGAAAATGCACAGCATTGCATACTTTCAACAATATAATTATTTTTGAAAACTGTTTTGAGGAAACGGAGCCGCCTACGTGTTTTTATTTACATGTGACGTGCTAGAGCTCAGCTCGCACGATGTTTGATTTGTGTGATGCATGCATTAGTGCTGGAGCGAGAGCTCGCACTAGAGTTTTACATGCATAGGTGCTAGAGTCTAACTCGCACCATATTTTTATATGATTTTGAGACAGGGTGTTAGAGCTTCGCTCGCACCAGATTTTTATACGATTTGCATACAGAGTGCTAGAGCTTAGCTCGCACTAGATTTACTTGATTTGATGAGAGTGTTGAGCATTGCTCGCACTGATTTTTATGAGAACATGCGATGAGCCGTGCTTGGAGCATCGGGTAGACTGTGTGTCACCGATTAAATAGGCTCGCACGTGCGTTTTGAGACATGGCATGAGTATTGAGAAACAAAACCTCTGTGGGAAGCAGGCCAATTGGGCTGGAATACCTAGAGATATTATATGGGTTCACGGAGTACGATGTACCGTGTGGTATCTTCGGATACGGCATCTCCGGATGCAGCATCTTCGGATGCATGGGATCGGATATGACTGACGGGATGGATTGACCCACCTCCTGGGCGGTTCCCGATCATGGTGAGAACCCGCACACTAGGATCCGTGTAGCTAAGGAACTCCCGAGGACACATATGGCCATAGTCCTAGTTATTGCCGTTATACAAATATTGCCTCGTCTCGCATGTCGACGATTTCGATGATTTAAACTGGGATTTAAATTAAATATGCATGATGGTTATATTCCATGCTTTTAAAACCCATATGTGATGTTAACGATTTTCATGATTTTGAGTGAGTCAGGATCACCCGAAGGAGGGGTCGAGTCCTGACTTTACTGTGAAATTTTAAACGAGAAAGATATGATTTTTGAATATACTTGCATGTTGGATTTTCCGTGCAATGTGTTTTACATAACATCATAATTCATAGCATCTATTTTAAAATGTGTGGAGAAAGGGTGGTTTATGCATGGCACCACGTTCATGTAGGTAGTATGGTTACCTACTTGTTCGTAGGATTGCCTTACTGAGCTTGATGTGCTCACCCCTTTCATTTTCTCCCACAGATAATCTCCAGTTGAAGTTGAGGCGACTCAGTACTGCATTCCGGATATCCGCTGCTACCCATCGACATAAGGTATATATACACTTGTACATATTGTATCTACATAAGCATAGCACAGTAGCATGTTTGTAAGTAACTTTAGGGGATGTATAAATAATATAAACAATTATAAATGACTGGAGAATAAATAAGTTAAATGGGAAATGTATGGTGGGACTGGCATTGACGCACAGCCCAATTATTAGTGGAGTGTTGGTCACGATTCGAGGACAGGTAAGAATTTAAGTAAATAATAAAACGCGAAAAATTAACTCTGATTTTTGGGTAGTTTGGGTCGTGACAGTTCTGCTCTTCTTCTGTGCTTTCTGTGTGTTTCTTTTGAGTGCTTCTTCTGAGTGTCTTCTCCCCCTGGAGGAGCTCTCTATTTATAATTCTTGATGATAGAGTATTCTAAAAGGACTCAATCACTTCAGGATTTATCTCTAACTAATTTAATTTAATTAGAGATAATATAAATGAGTAATTCTTTTTTTTGAACCAATTTATTAGGAATTATTAATTAATTAAATATTTAATTTAATTAACTAATAATATTAATTAATTATTTTTTAATGCCTACAAATACCCCCACTTCAAGATAAGGGCGTGCGTATGCTAGACATGAAGTACATACGGAACTTGAAGTCCATCGATATCAATAGCATGCTAGCTATGACGAAATTCCTTGAATCTTTTTTTTTGTGTTTTTTTTTAATTTTTTTGTGTGTTTATTTTCAACACAAATTCATACTAAAGAAACAAATTACAAGTGGGTCTCCTCACTTAGAGTTCAACTTGAATTCTTCTTTCAAACTATATATATTGACTAACGGTTGTAGTCTTCCTTCCATAAATTTCAAGCAACTCGGATCCTCTTCCACCAACATTTTTCTGCAGAAGTGTAGAATCTGATCATTAGGTACGGCTCTTCTCTCTTTCTTTTTCTTCTTTTCCTTTATATATATATATATATTGTGAATGTATGCTCGCACACCCCCATCATAAACCATCTGTATGTCGATATTTGAATTATTGTTATGTGGCCATCTATACTGCTATTTTACTTGCTTGAATTTTGCTGCCTCTTTCCCTATTTTATGGGGTACTACATCTCACTTCTTCGCATGTCTTTGACAGCCGCTGCCCACGCTTCTGCTTTGCTTTCGGGATTCTGTTTTGCTTATGTGTTGAGAGACGTTAAAAGAGGAGGCTAACAGTATTATTAAGTGCATGTGACACATGCTTTTCTATAGCTTGTACAATCTACTATAGAGCAGACCAGGCTCGTCTTTATGCTGAACGTGACACCCGTATTCATGTTGTTCTCTCATCATGAACATGTACAGTTATGTGAAGCTCTTGAACACGAACTAGTGTTGCAACTACTTTATGTAGAGGACATAGTAGCTAGAGCTTAGGACTGATAATGAGATGTAGAGAGGATGGTGAACAAAGGTGGGGCCATCAAGTAGCTAAGCCGATACAGTGGTATCACACCTGCAATAACAGTGATGGGCAGCAATGTAATCGATCAAGAGGCCTGTAACTCTTCAGCAGCTTTTATCCTTTTGACTATAATGCTTATACTTTAGCCATATGTTTATACTTATTTCTAAGCAATCAGTCAGTGGCCAGCACAAAAACTATTTTTTTGTCTCATCATCAAAGCAGCCTCTGCAGTTCTTTCTCATCATCTTTGTCACAGTAGTAACTTATATCTCTTCATATAGTTTCTGCATCGTCCACTGCTGCTGAACTTAGCTTGCAGCTGCCTAAAATTCTAGCCAAACCATACTGCACCCTACTGTCTCTGTCAAGCTGTTGTATTACTCCCAACTTGCTGCATCTACTGCACTGACGTGTTTCTGGGGTTGCTATCATCGTTATTCTCGAGTTCATGCACTGCCTCGTTTCATGACGGGCCTCTGCTAGCTACTTTGCTTCAAGGATTCTGTGATTTTTTTTCAATCACAGCAGACCTGCAGTTCTCTATTTCATCATCTTCATTGCGGCAGCCAGCTTTTCTATCACAGCAGCTAGCTCTCTGTCACAGCAGCTCTCTGTTTAATCATCTTCTTCACGGCAGGTAGCTCTCCATCACAATAACTAGTTCTCTATCAGCAGTAAGCATTCTATTTCATCATTTCCATTAAAACAGACCCATGCCGTGAGCTAAACTGTTGCTGTAAAGTCACTGCTGCCACCATTGTTCCTTATTGCTGACATGAATTTGCGTCCAGGGAGAGATCAAGAAGATCAAACCATATACTCTCGCTATCCCCTGATAGAAAAGATGGGGAGTCCAGAGTTTCAGATGACATTGAGGTGAAACTTGGCTCTGTCTTGACTTTGAAGCTTTCTTGTCGATCAATCATGGTGTAGGCTATCTTGTTAGCCGCTTCTTGAATGTCTCTCGACAAGAAGTAGCAGGACGGGGAAGTTCATTCGCTGACTCAGGAAAATTCAAGTAACCTGAGTGACCCTTTATTGCTTTCGAGGCTACATCATGGTCTCGAGCTGCCATTTTCGCAGTTGTAAATGGAGTAATCTTTCTGCTTTTGGTCTCTTTTTCTCATCAGCCATTAATTCATTCTATGAGCCACCAAATCAGCTATCAATAGATGCCAGGTTCTAGGCACTTTGCTATGTTGGAATGGGTCTTGTTAGTCTGCTTGTGGCACCACTGCAGAATTATATCTTCAGAGTTGCAGGTGGGAAATTGATTCAAAGAATCTGTTCTTTAACATTTGAGAAGGTTGTCCACCAAAACATCAGTTGGTTTGACGATCTTGCGAATTCAAGTTATTTTAAGCAAACTTTTTAACTTCCTCATGCTTGAAATCCCTGCTGCTACAACAACAATATCTCGTTTGAACTTCTCAGTGGCGCCATTGGGGCGAGGTTGTCTACTGATGCATCTACTATAAGAAATCTTGTTGGCGATTCATTGGCCCTAATTATACAAAATATAGTAACCATTGCAGCAGGATTAATCATAACCTTCACAGTTAATTAGAAATTGGCTTTGGCAATACTAGCAGTATCCTCATTTACGTTTATTCAAGGATACCAAAAGAAATGTGAAGCACCTACAAAACAGAGAGTTCGCCTCAGACTTGTAAGCGGTTTTGGGTTCAGATTCTCTTTCTTTGCCCTATATTGTACAAATGCCTTCTGTTTCTACATTGGAGCTTTAGTTGTGCAGCACGAGAAAGCGACATTCGAACAAGTACTCAAGGTAAGCTTGAAACAATTCTCTTTCCGTGTTTCAACAACTATCTGGAAGTTGTTAACCATTGCTTTGTTTTCAAATTATGTTTTCTGCTCTGGAATTGATTTTGCCTCCACCTTCTACATTAGCCACGACATTGTACTAACTAGCAAGTTATCCAGTAGGAAGCGTGATGCCTCTTTCTAGCAGCTTTTGATTTTACGATTCTGTCTTCCCTTCAGATTATAACTGGCTCCTGCTACACATGGGTTCAAGCTTCTCAGCTACTACTCTCTCTTCATGTAATTGTCTTGCTTTCTCTAGTGGCAACAGGCAAGGGACTTGATACAATACTGTGAGGATGATGCAGTGATGCAGGCATAACAAACAACTTGAGGATGATAAGCAGTTTGATGCTTGAAAGGATTCTATGCAATATTGGGCAAGCTGTGCTGGACTTTGTACTATCGAGCAATGCTTGCTGAATTATCAAGCCATGCTTACTGACACAGTAGACACGAGAAGTTTGATAACAGCCACGTGTCTGTCGCTGGATTCTCTCCTCCTCACTTGGTTGTCCATACAATCAGAATTCTCTTCCTCACTTGTCTTCACTGTGCTATTTGAGAGATTGTGCGTTGAGAGATGTTATAACATCACTAAGAGACACTTTCTCAACCAGCTTTTATCCCGTTGATGCTTTTGCCATAAGGTTCAACAAAGCAAGTTGTCATGCTCACTAGTACACTGTTGATTGGATTGCAAACCGTGGTCATCCAATTTTCCACGTCCCCGTCTATTTCCAAGCAATCGATCAGTGGGCAACATAGTTAGCTGCAAAGGTGAACTCATCAAGAAACCTGGACGGAAATGCTGGAACATCAGGGTTGCTACGATGGCTGTGTTCACTTTTTTATGATTTGCTTTTATTTTTCTTATGATTTTTTTTGAAGTTATTTGATCCTCTTTACTTACCATTTTTTTTGTAGTCATAGACGAATTTCCTTCGTATCGTCTTCCAAGACCATCTATTGTCAAGCATTGCCAAGATGAAGTTAGGGGTAAACCATTTTTTTAAAAACTCAATAGGAGTATAAAGGTCGTTTACGTGATTTTCTTCTTATCCGAGACAAGTCCAATGAGGATATAAGGAAAGCTACTAGGTGCTTAATTCACACTCCAGTTATTGGTAGTAATGCAAATAATTGGGATTCCGATGTGGCAACTCTTTACCATTTGGATGTTTGGACTTCTGAAGAGGTCGATGAGGTATTTTCTTGCAATTCTCACACTGCTCAAAAGGGTGCCTTTAAGATGGTGTTGAGATAGTCACCATGAAGAGAGAGTCAAATACACTACCCTCACCACTTTGGGCCATCGTATTTGTAGACGCGAAGTTTCTTGGCATGGCTTTCTACCACGCGGAGAATTTGTTCCTCCTCCTGGATATTGGAAATGGTCAGAGCTTATTTTGAGTTAGCACAAACAGATTTTAGAGCAAGCGGGCATATATGAATCGATCTTCACTTCGCTGTTTGTTTATGACCAAGGTTGAAATATGATTCATGCCTTGTGCGAAGCTTGGTGTCCAGCCACTAATACATTTTTATCTTCTCGTGGGGAGATTTCCATTTCACTGTGGGATTTGAAGATTTTAGGAGGCCTTCCTATTGTTGGAGAGTTTTACGACGAGGTTACCCCCAGCTTAGAAGAAATAACTGGTCTCGATGAATCTTCATGTCCCATTCTTCCAGTCAGTTGTCGATACCTTTTTCTTACATATCACCTCATCAGGCTGCAGGAGGATTATGAGGCTTCGAAAAGCAATGGAGTTTCTACTTTCACTTGGGTGAGATTTTGGTTTCAAGGCAAAAGCAAATACAATGATCTTTATGATTCGATCACGATCAAAGGCAAGAAAAATTCTCTATATATTCCTGATGGTCGTTCCAGACATCGCCTTCGTACTAGAAAGGAAAATGAAGTTTTCCTTGATCTAGGTGTTCTTGACATTGATAGAGATGAGGTGTTCTTAGTCGCGTTCTTATTAGTCTGGTTATGCTCTTTTATTCTTCCAAGTACCCGTGGTGATGTCATTCGGCCTGAGACTTTCAAAGAGGCTTCTTTCATAGCAAAAGGTACACGATTTAGTCTTACTATTCCTATCTTGGCAAGCATATACAATGGACTGAATCAAATTGCTACTTCCATGGATGGTCCTGGTCAATGCAATGTTGCTCTTCCTTAGCATTTTGTGCATGTGTGGATGGCATCTTACCTTGGGACTCATCCTGGATCGAATAAAGCACCAAGAAGGCCTAAAATGTGCAAGTACAGGGGATTTTTTGGTCACAGATATTACGGTGAGGTCAAAAGTCAAGAAATCATTCAACAATTGCTTGGCATAGATTGGCAAGCCACTAGCATATTTGACACTTGTAAGACTAAACTCTTGGACACTCCTGGGAACCGACTTAAGCTCGACGATTTTGAATACTTGGTCAGCCTTCGATCTTTATTTTTTGCTTTACGAATAGGCAATTTTCACTTGGTAGAATCATATAGTCCTCATCGCTTTGCAAGGCAATTTGGATACTGTCAAGATGTTCCGGGATCTTTGACAAATGCTATTAGAACTGCCAGTTTGAGAGGGTTGTTGCGCTATTAGCGATGTAGCGTGTTGAGAGGTCCAAGCTGTGAAGTGACTATCCCTAAATGAAGTAGCACAAATGAAAACGTGTTTGTAACAAAAAAGTTCTTTGAATGGTGGCAAGGTCAAATAGGAGATTACTATCGTACCAGTATACCCATCTTGAAAGATAGCACAAGTACTAATTTTAGACTTGCTTCTTCTAGCTCTTGTAAAGAAGGATTATCGAAACAAGTATAGCATTTGATTGAGACTACTAACCTTGAGGCTGAAGATATTGATGATGTTACCATGACACATCGCCTTTACATGGGGCAATTTGAACAAAGCAAAGGTTCTTTAACCCCTACCGTGGCTGGGAGAGAGGCTCTCAATGTCAGAGATGAACAATATCGTCAGTGTGATGATTGTAGTGATAAACCAGTGGAGAGATATGAAATTAAGTAACAAGGGTTGATTCCCCTAAGAAATCTTGTTATGGCAGGCTTCGTTTTTCCTTAAAGAGGAGATGTCTTGAAACTGATCGCAAGGAGTCTGAGAAGAGGACTCTGATTGCACAGGAAGAAGTTGCTGATTCGACCGGTAATGATGTGATTCCTCCTACAGAGATGTTAAAGAAAGAGAAAGAAAAACATTGTTTACCAGGTCAAAAATATTATGCCCGATGATGAGCCTTCAAAAAGTGAGGAATCTGTAAGTGATGCTGGTAAAGTTCGAAACCAAGTGAAACAGTTATTTGCAAAAATAGGCTCCACATCTTCAACCAAGGGTAGCTCTAAATCTGTTTCAATCAACTCATCGACTAAGAGAGCTCAAGGTGACGACACAGTTGGGAATAAACCTCCTAATCAAGATCTATCCCAGTTGCCAATCAATCGCTCTCTTGAAAGAAATACTATTTCTGTTTCGACTTATCATCCTAGCAAGTATTCTTCCAAGATTTTTGAAAAAGCCATTAAAGGGATCAGACATGATTTCTTACTTCGACTTAGAGATGCCTCTTTTTCTCAAGTTGGTAAGCTTTACGAAGATGCTTCCACTGTTTATTCAGGCATTGAAAGTTTGCATGGTGATTCGACTTCCTTAAAAAAGATTGTTGATTCCTATGTTGGGGAGGTGAAGGCATTGTTGTTTCTCGAGAAAGAACTTGATGGTCGTCTTTCTCAAAAAACTTTAGAAAGGAAGAAAGCTGAAGTAACAGAACAGCTGGAATGTGCTAAGTCTTCATTAACGTCGAAGAAACAACATTATGAAGCACAAGCCACAAAGTTTCAGGCTTTGCAAGATGAACGTGCTGCACTAGAAGAGAAGTTGCATTTAATTCGAAAAAAGGAATTGAGGGTGAAGACTGAGTTAGATGCTCGAGTTGTTGAAGTAAGCAAGGCCAATGATGAAATTGCCTCCTTTGAAAAGCTCATGATTGAATTAGAGGCCACGGTTTCCATTGCTGATGAAGATATGGAGAACATTGAAGAGCTTAGGAGAGCATTGCAGACTCATCGAGACTCTTTGGTTGACAGTTGCAGTAGCAAGTCCTAGATATTGCTTGAGCGTTTTATTCATTTTTTTTGTGATAGACATTTTCAGCATTTCATCTATGTCATATAGGACTTTAATCATTATAATGATTTTTTTTATTTGGTGTGACTGGACTTAGGATGGAGGGATTTCCTGAGCTGCCTATGTACCTTCTAACAAAAGGATCAAGTCATTACGTATTTCATTTATTTATTTTTACCTTAATTTTTGCCTAGATCGCCCCAATGGGGTTTTCAATCTAGCATGCTTTTTTTTTTATTATTTGCCTTAATTTTTGCCTAGACCGCCCCAATGGGGTTTTCAATCTACAGGCATTGCCTTAATTTTTGCCTAAACTGCCCCAATGGGGTTTTCAATTTAGCAGGCTTTGCCTTAATTTTTCCTAGACCGCCCCAATGGGGTTTTCAATCTAGCAGGTTTTTTTTTTTATTTGATGTTGTGCATAGAAATTAGAGCTTTCACGCATAATAGCGTTTCAAAAATTTCCCATTGATAGAGCCGACTCGTAATCCTTCACTGTCGACTATCTTGTAAGCATTGTTTGTATAAACTTCTTGCACAACATAAGGTCCATCCCACTTAGAAGTAAACTTATCACCAGGATGATGATGGAAGGTAACTGGCCTGCGTATAGCGAGCACTAAATCTCCTATTTTAAAGGAACGTGGGTGGACTTTCTTGTTAAAGGCTTTAGAGAGGTGTGCTTGATAACATTCAAGATGTTGTTGTGCTTGCAAACGACTTTCATCCAACGTTTCAAGCTCTTGAAGGTGCAATTGGGCATTGCTCTCTTGTGTTAAGCCTTCTTGGATGGCAATTCTTAAGGTAGGAATTTGACATTCCAACGGAAGAATGGCTTTGACTCCATAAACAAGGGCATATGGAGTAGCTTGCGTGGGTGTTTGATATGTAGTGTGATACGCCCAGAGTGCTTCTCTGATTCTTTCATGCCAATCTCTTTTACTCTTCGCAACAACTTTCTTCAACAAATTACAAAGTGTCTTGTTGAATGCTTCTGCGAGGCCATTTGCTGGGGCATTATACATGGAAGAATTGTATTGTTTGAAATTGAATTTCTCGCACAATTTATCCATGAGGCTATTGTAGAATTGCTTACCATTATTAGTGATGATGTACCAAGGAACTCCATAGCGATAGATGATCTGCACGCGAATGAACTCTACCACTTATTCTTTCTTAACCTCTTTGAAAGGTAATGCTTCTGCCCACTTGGAGAAATAATCTATTGCAGCCAGAATGTATAAGTGTCCTCATGAAGACTTAGGCAATGGTCCTACAAGATCAAGACCCCATCCATCGAAAGGCCAAGATGCGACTGTGGGATGAAGAGGCTCTGGTGGCTGATGTATGTAATTGGCATAAAACTGGCATGGTTTACATTTCTTTGCAAAATCTATAGCATCTTGCACCATTGTAAGCCAATAATACCCCATTCTCTTGATCATATAATGCATTTTCGGCCTAGATTGATGTATGCCACAAATTCCAGAATGAACCTCTTCTAACACTTGTTTGGCTTCCTCACTTCCTAGGCAACATAAGAATTGCCCATCAAATGACCTATGATACGAGGTATCTTTATAATAGATGAACCTTGTTGCTCTGCGTCGCATTTCAGACTTGTGACGTAAATCATTCGAAAGTTTGCCATGCTAAAGGTAATCAATAATAGGTTGTCGCCAATTTTCAACTTCAATTGTGCATATCGATATCGCACTGACTTCTTCATGAACTATGCCTTCTAGAGGCACTATCCATCTACAACATATTGGAACATTCAACTTTTCATCCTCATTGATGGACAAAGTTGTTGCCATGTTAGCCAAACCATCTGCCTATCGATTTTCACCTCTTGGGATATGCTTCAACGTTATGTAATCAAACTTATCCATTAACCGTTTAGCATATTTGAAATATGAAATCAAATCTTCTTTCTTGACTTCATATTCTTCCAAGAGTTGCTGTATTATTAGCTTAGAGTCTCCATACACTTCAATGTCTTTAATCCCCATTTCAAGTGCCAGTTCTAAGCCTAAAATAAGTGCTTGATATTCAGCAACATTATTAGAGCATAATTCGCTCAAGACAAAAGAATATGGCAAGACTTGATTGTAAGGGGTAACGAGAATTGCCCCCGCTCCTGCTCCATTTTATCTTGAAGCACCATCAAAGAATAACCTCTAGCTTGGCTTCAAGTCGACAAAGAGGACTTCTTCATTAGGTAAATCATCTGACAATTACCAGTCAGAAAGGATAGGATGATCTGCTAGAAAATCTGCTAAGGCCTGCCCCTTCACCGCCTTTTGGGAAACATAAACAATGTCATATTGTTGAAGGATTACGGCCCACTTTGCCAATCTCCCAGAAAGAACTGGTCTGGACAAAATATATTTCACAGGATCTGTTCGTGCTATTAAATGGACTGTGTATGCTTGCATGTAGTATCTTAGTTTATCAATGG
This sequence comes from Firmiana major, assembly GCA_033439115.1. NCBI lineage: Eukaryota > Viridiplantae > Streptophyta > Magnoliopsida > Malvales > Malvaceae > Firmiana > Firmiana major. The sequence goes on from CM065907.1 coordinate 33,521,271, forward strand.
TGAAGAACAAAGCAAGACACATTTTCTCAATAGGGGAGTAGTTTAATTTTGCCCCTACAAGTGTTTGACTTAAATAGTATAAAGCCCTTTGTTTCTTTTACTCATCTTCTTGTGTGAGTAATGCCCCCAAGGACTTGTCCTAGGCAGCAATATAAAGGATTAATGGCTTTCCATGAATTGGTGCTCCCAAAATTGGAGGATTAAGTAAGTATCTCTTAATCGCATTAAAAGCATTGCTACAGGATTCATCCCACTCGAATCATGCGTCCTTCTTAATTAGAAGACTGAATGGTAGGCATCTTCCAGCTAGGTTTGAAATAAACCTTCGAATGTATGCCAATTTACCTTAAAGACTTCGGAGCTCTTTTAAGTTCTTAGGCTTTGGCATATTCTAGATAGCGTCTATCTTGGACTGATCTATTTCAATGCCTCGATGTCTTATGATAAAACCAAGGAACTTCCTAGATGTCACTCCAAAGGCACATTTCAGCGGGTTCATCTTCAGTTGGTACTTCCTCAGCCTATCAAACACTGAACAAAGATCTTCTAAATGGTCGTTTCTTCTTTTTGACTTGACCACAAGATCATCAACATAACATTCTACTATTTTATGCAGCAAGTCATCAAAAATTCTTTGTATAGCATGTTGATAAGTTGCACCAGCATTTTTCAAACCAAATGGCATTACTTTATAGCAATAAATCCCCTTAGGTGTTCGAAATACGGTTAGCTCTTCATCTTTTGGCGCCATTCGAATTTGATTATAACCAGATGATCCATCCATGAATGACAAAGCCTCATGCCCTGTAGTAGCTTCAACCATTATTTCGGTGATAGGTAGTGGAAAATCATCTTTTGGACATGCATTGTTTAGATCGTGAAAGTCGACATAGATGCGGAGTTGTCCATTCTTCTTTTTGACTGGCACTATATTAGCTATCCAAGATGGATATTTCACTTCACGTATGAATCCTGCATCGATTAACTTGTTGACTTCAGCTTCTATGAGCGGGATAAGGTCAGGTCTATAGCGTCTTTGGGGCTGTTTAATTGGCTTTACTCCCTTTCGAACAACCAAGTTATGAACTGCATCTTTCGGATCAAGTCTGGGCATCTCTTTATATGTCCAGGTGAAGACATCTTTGTATTCTAACAATAGTGTGACATACTTTTCTTTTTCTTCTGAGCTAAGGAGTGCACTCAAAAATATAGGGCACGGTCCATCCGAGGTGCCAAGATTTACCTCTTTAAGCCTGTCGACAATTGCTTGCCCCCCATCTTCTAAAGCAGCAGGAGCTTCTTCTTCATTGATTTCAGATGGCTCTTCAGACTCATCTTCTGATGATTCATTATCTAGACTTTCTTGGATGGCTACATGATATGTTGAATAAGCTTTTGTCTCATCTTCTTTGAGATGTACAGATGAACTAGTGTCCACAATAGTATGACGTCGCACTTTTAATGGCCCTTCTGCAGAGATTTCAAGCTCTAAATGCCTCTTCATGCGAGATGGAATCGAGCTTCGGATTTCCTTATCATCCTTCAATTCAGTGCAGTTTTGACTCTCTTCTTGATGCACTTCACTACTTGAAGCATTCAATCTATCAAAAACTGAATTGCGTCTTCTGGATGCTTGACATAACTTAGGGTGGGGGACATTGAGTCTATCAAACATTGAAATACGAGTTGCTGACGTTCTCAAACGATCAAATACTGATACACGAGTAGTGTTTTGAGAAGGATGAGTTGGAGAAGTTTTTGGTTCATCACATTTTTCAGTAAGCTCTATCGAAATGTGTTGAGTACTGACTGATTTATTCTTCCTGCCAACATGAGTTCTTACTGGGTTTTGGGATTCACATCCTAATCCATTTTTTGGAAAAGGTTTCCCATCTGACTTGTTTATCAGCTTTTTATGAGTTTCAATGATCCCTTGCAACTTTACAGTCATCTTCCCATCATGTAACTCATTCATGGATGATGACTTGGAAAAGTCGAACCCAACCTTAGCGATCAGTTTATAAGCCTTTGGATCGTAATTTTTAGCAGTACGACCTTGAGGCAAAGTCTCATGTTCTATTGCGCCTTGGGACGGTCGAACGAACCCTTTCAATGGCTTCTTGGCTTGACTATGAGCCATGTTAGTTAAAGACAATGTGCAAGCATCCTTCAACAATTTTATGTCTTCTTTTATCTTGTCAGGAGAACACTCTGCTTGATTAAATTCTGACCATTCCAAGAATGGCGATTGACCTTCCTTACGACGAGCCTTTGGAATATAGTGAAGAATTGGAGTTTCTTTTGCCTCGCTGGGTGAAGATTTGACTGGGTTATCCTTTACAATATCTTCCAATGTAAGCTTGGAAATACCCTCAAGGGATGCATTTAAAGGCTCTTTCATCAAAGTAGTTTCTATTTTCTTTTTACCCTTAATTTCAATTTTTTGGTGCTTGGCATTTAAGTGGGTAAAACTTCTTTTATATCACAATTCTCTGAATAGAACTTTGCATCAGCATAGTGAGACTCGACCTCATTGAATGGTTTTAAATCAGCATCAACCTTTCTCGGTCCGTCTCGATAAAACTTTAAGCATTGATGCAGTGTATAAGGTACAATGCCATTTGCATGAATCCAAGGTCGTCCAAGCAACAACTTATATGTAGTTCTAACGTCGATGACATGAAAGATTGTACTTGACGTTAATTCATTGATCGCAACATCCACTCGTATTATTCCTAAAGCACGTTGCTCTATTTGATTGAAACCTTGGATCAAAAGTTGACTTTTTGACAATTCATTAATTATTATGCCAAGTTCATCCATTGTTGCTTTGGGCATGATATTAACTGCCGACCCATTATCGACCAACATGCGATTCACCCCTTGTTCTCAGATGTATCCATAAACATAAAGTGGTCGATTGTGTGGTTTTGATCTTAATAACAGATCTTCATTTGTGAATGCAAGAGTTGTCAAGCAGTAATCACAAAAACTATCATCTGAAGCAGGTTTCGTGGGAGCTGGAAGATGTGCAATGTCAATTTCTGAGTTTTCCAAAGCATTCACAATCACGTCATGTGTTGCTTTTGGATACTGCAACAGCTCATAGATGGTAAGATGAGAAGAGATCCCTTTCAATATCTTAAGGTATTCTTCTCGGACTGTTTTTGTTTGGCTATCACCTCGAGCCTTAATAGCCTTTAAGCTTTCTCCCTCTGACTCCTCTTTAAACGAAACCATATGAATACCAACACTCATTTGCTCTTCCCTAAGAAAACTTTTAAGGAAGAATTCTTCTAGTGTTATTTGTTTTCGAGGCTTTTGCCTCAAGACTTCTTGATTTAAAAAATTTTAGAATTGGGGATGCTTCATAGTTTTCTTCTGTCCCCAACGTGGATGCGAGTTATTTATCTGCTGAATTCCCTTTTGAAAAGGAAGGTTTGATGATCGGACATATTGCTTTCACGATTTTTGTCGCGTTACCAATGTCCATTGTTCTTCGTCATCCGCAGCAGATTCAACATCCTCAAAAGAGCTTGTTACCACAACTGGAAGGGCAACAGGTTCCAAGCAGCCAAATTGTATCAGTTGATACGTTATATCTTTTATAGGCAAAGAAGTGAAAGTAGCATGATTTAACTCTACTATGTCGTCCATATGAAGTTCAATCTTACGCTCATTCACTAGCTTCATTATCAAATCTTTCAGGTTAAAACATTTTTCAGTGGGGTGACCAATGATGCCATGATACTTACAATACTTTGGATCGGTAACTTTTCCCTTTTCTCTTGGCCTTTTGGACTCTGGAAGTTCAATCAGCTTCTGGTTCAGGAGTTGATCCAGCATGTCAGGCACATCTGAATCAGGGAAAGGATATTTCTTTCCTTCTCTTTCTTTGAAGCTCATGCATTGTTTATTTCTCATTTGAGGCTGCCTGATATTTTCCTCAGCTTTCTTACAGCCTTTGGAGGAAAATTTTAAAGGTTTAGTCTCAATGAACAAAGACTCCTTAGTAGTGCTCTTTAAAGGCTTCTCAACCTTCTTGAAATCCTTCTTGTATCTCCTAGGATCAAGAATCAAAGAACTTTTGTTACCAGAATAAGCAATACTCAATTCCATGTCATGAGCATGGGTGGCCAATTCTTCGAAAGTATGCAGCTTTATCCCTTGGAGAATGTAAAGAAGTTCCCAATGTATACCTTGGATGCACATCTCAACAGCAGAAATTTTAGAGAGCTTATCTTTGCAATCAAGACTTAATGCTCTCTATCTATTAATGTAGTCGACGACTGGTTTGTCCTTCCTTTGTTTGGTATTAGTTAGCTCTGTCATACTTACTGTGCGGCGAGTACTAAAGAAACGATTGAGAAATTCCCTCTCAAGTTGTTCCCAACTATCAATAGACTCAGATTCCAAGTCAGTATACCATTAAAAGGCATTTCCTTTCAGCGACCTTACAAACTGTTTAACCAGAACATCTCCGTATGTTCCTGCATTGTTACATGTCTCCATAAAATGGGCCACGTGTTGACGTGGATTTCCCTTCCCGTCGAAGGGCTGGAACTGAGGAGGTTGATAATTTTGTTGGCATCCTTAAATCATCAATTCTTCTCGTGTACGGTTTAGTGTATGCATAATAGGACTTAGATGATGATCCACCATACTGAGCCTTGATGGTAATCGCAATCATCTCTTGTAGTTGTTGAATAGACAAAGACCCAACTGATATTGACGATGATCCGTTTACTTCGGGATTTTCAGCATCATGAATTGCTTTCAGTTTCCTAGCGGCTTCAGCAGTTGGTTTGTTTGGCGCCAGGTTATCATTAGATTCTTCATCGTGTTGAGCTTCCAGTTGACTCTTTAACACCGCAATTTCAGCATCTTTTTCTTCTACTATCTTGTGCAGAGTTGACATCATCCTCTCCATTTCAGTGATCCTTTCCTCTAAGGTAGTTGCGTTAGTAACCATCGTAGACACAGTTTGGAGAGTAGACGCTGATTGTTCTGTTGGTACTTGTGAAGCAGATTTTCTTCCTGCCAAAAGATCCATCGAGATGACAGGTTGATGAGCAGCATTGTTGGTTGACCTAATTAAATCTTGACCTTGTGTTGCAAGATACTGTACTCTAGCACGAGTAGTCGGTCTAGTGTAACCAGGTTGCACAATCGCAGCAGGGTTGAATTTGTGACTTGGTGCAGCAGTCTTTGGAGCCATAGATCTGAGCAATTGGTTGATCTTGATTGATAATGGAGAGCGAGATGAGAGGCAGAGATGTCCCACTGGGTGTGCCAGAAATTTGTATACATAAATTTTCGCGTCTGAAAAATTAGAACACGAATTAGTGACAAAATTCAATTTTTGTATTTATGTGTGAGTACAAGTCTCTATTTTGAATTCTTTACAAAAAAGAATAATCCTCTGATTCAGTCTCCTGAAATGCACTTGTCGAGGGCGTGACGCTTGATCCCGATGGAGTGAAAAGAGTGATTGTTGAGAGAAACGGCCAAAGGGCTTGTTGTTCCTCTTGAACTTGCAGCGGCATGGCTGATCGTTGAGAGAACGGTCTGTAACTTGTTGTCCTCTTGTAGATCTACTGACGACTTTGTTGAAGAAAAGACTTGACTGAAGAGAAGGCTTGATCGGAGAACGGTCGGTATTCTGCAAGCTTTCAATTCTCTGAGGAGGCTGAAACTTCTCTTCTCTGTGTGTTCTGCTCTTCTTCTGTGCTTTCTGTGCGCTTCTTCTAAGTGTCTTCTCCCCCTATAGGAGCTCTCTATTTATAATTCTTGATGATAGAGAGTTCCAAAAGGACTCAATCACTTCAGGATTTATCTCTAACTAATTTAATTTAATTAGAGATAATATAAATGAGTAATTCTTTTTTTTAACCAATTTATTAGGAATCGATCGAAGAACGGCCGGTATTCTGCAGGTTTTCAATTCTCTGAGGAGGCTGAGACTTCTCTTCTCTGTATGTTCTGCTCTTCTTCTGTGCTTTCTTTCTGCTTCTTCTGAGTGCTTCTTCTGAGTGCTTCTTCTGAGTGTCTTCTCCCCCTGGAGGAGCTCTCTATTTATAATTCTTGATGATAGAGAGTTCCAAAAGGACTCAATCACTTCAGGATTTATCTCTAACTAATTTAATTTAATTAGAGATAATATAAATGAGTAATTCTTTTTTTAACCAATTTATTAGGAATTATTAATTAATTAAATATTTAATTTAATTAACTAATAATATTAATTAATTATTTTTTTAATGCCTACAACAACTTTTCTCAAAAGTTGACTTTTTTCCTAACTAAGGGTAAAATTGTAATTTGCCACTATCGGGTCACAATAATTATTTTTCACTTTCTCTGACCCTCAGAGTTCTTAACTGAATGCAGAAGTAGATGAAAATACGTGCAGGTATCTCTAACTACTCACAAAAGTCCCTTACCTGCAATCACTCGAGAAATTTTACTTTCTCAACATTACTCGATCCAGCAGTCCGATTTGCTCCTCCAATAATCTTTGGAGCTACATATAACCATTCATTAGGTTAATTATACTTTTTCTACTGTATTACACATTTAATACAGTCTATTTAACTTAATGGGCTTTAATAAACCTTAATGGGCCTAACTTTGCCTTAAGCCCATTTTCATTTTACTATTCATTTTCGTTAGGCCTATTAGGCTTGTAGGGCTTACCAACCCTTATTAGGCTTATCCGAGACCCATTACATCACATTGGGCCGAAACAAATTGGGCTTGGCCCATTGGACCTCTCGACCTCATGCCATGGCCGAGACCACGCATGCCTAGCCATGCCGAGCACCACGCCACCGTCAGCCATTTCACTAGCCAATTCACTTAGGCATTTTCACAAACACTTGGTTGGAAATGTTCTTAAGCTTCTCTTAGTTCATTTAGGCATTTTATCGAACACCTTAATTACCAACTTAATTCATCCATCAATTGATCAAATTGATTAATTCTAACTATACCATAATCATGAACACATGTATATTAGCCCATTCGTGCCTTCAAATCATATGGGCATTCATCAATTTATCACTACTCACTCTTGGCCAATTCATGTTCATAGTGATTCCATGTGTTTCAATGCTTAAAACATATACCAATCTACTTAGAATCATTCATACATTAACATATATGAATTTAAGAGATTGAAATTATACCTAATATATGTGTTCACACTTGGCCGAAACTTTGAAGCCTCTCGGTTTGAACATTATGGCTCCTTGATAGTCAATTCCAACATATGTTAATCCTCACTCAATTTGGAACAACTTTCATGAAGAATGCAAGTTCCAAATATGCCTTTTTCCTAGTGATTTCTAGTGAGAGAAAGCTTGAATATGTGTGTTTTAATGGTTTCCCTCTTCTAGCTGAACTCTTAAGTGAGAAGATGTAGTTGTGTTTGCTGATTTATAAGTCCATTACTTAATCATTAAGCCTTACTTTTCAACTAGAAATTTTCAATTTGAATTGGTTTAGGTAGTAGTTACCAAATTGACTATGATTACCTTTCACTAATGGGCTTGATTTTAATCCATTTGGGCCTAGCATTTGGGCTTCTCGATTTGGGCCTTCTAAATGGGATTTCGAGCTAAAATATTTCGTATACATCGGGCCTTTAATTGTCTAAATATTTGGCCTACCAATCGGTCCAACCAATCAGTCTAATGGACCTAAGAAATTCGATCTACACTTATTATACCTTAATGGGCATTAAAATCTTCACTTTGGCCCATTACTTTTTTACCCGTTAAATTTAATTCGGATTTCATCCGAATAAATTTTCCTTACTTTTGGCGATGATTATCTTGTATTTTGACAAAAAATATTTTTCCCAAAATTTTCTCCATACTTAGGTTAATTTTTAACCATGGTTAGTCAACTATGGTAAAAGTCCACTTTTCTTAACTACAGCTGACTTTTTCCTTAATCATTGACCACGTTCACTTTTTCTCAAAAATCCGAAAGTATCATATCTTATGGTTTACACTCTCGTCTTTACGTTCTGGCCATTTTCGGTAGGTAAATTTGCCTTAAATACCTTAAATACCTTAAACCGGTAAAAAAGTTCGTTTTACCCCTTTTTGGCTTTTACTCTTATTTTCTGTGTTCGGGAGTAAATCAAACCGACTTTCCTTCATGAGCTCTCTATATTTTCTCATTTTAAGTTCTTCTCTTTAGTCAGAATGATTCAAATTCACTCGGTTTAGCCATGTGGCTCTCATAGCCCTTTTTCAACTTTTATATAGCTTTTAAGTGTTACAGCATTTCACTAACATTTAAATCAAGTAAATACTCTTCTTATGATTTAATTTACTTAATACAATGTCTTTACACATATAAATCATAAGGAATAAGCTACATAAAAATACAGGTCTTACAATCCTCCCCAACTAAGAAAATTTGGTCCTCTAAATTAGAACCAAGTCAGTCATCAAACAGATGGGAGTGCTTCTCTCGCATCAAACTCTCCAGCTCCCAAGTAGCCTCCTCTAAAGTGTGATGCTGCCAGAGAACCTTCACTAATTCGATAGTCTTTGATCTCAAGACCTTCTCCTTCCTATTCAGTATCTTAATCGGTCTCTCAACATATGACATGTCCTCTCTGAGCTCCAACGGCTCATAACTAATCACATGTGCTGGATTCGGGTGATAATTCTGAAGCATCGATATGTGGAAGACATTTATGTACACCTGATAAGTCTGGTGGCAATGCCAACCTATAGGCCTTATCTCCCACTCGATCAAGTATCTCAAAGGGTCCAATGTAGCGAGGACTTAGCTTTCCTCTCTTTCTAAATCTCATTATACCTTTGGAAAGAGAAACTTTCAGAAACACTGATTCACCAACTGCAAACTCTAGTGGTCTTCGTCTCCTGTCAGCGTAACTCTTCTGTCTACTCTGAGCTGTCTTCAGTCTCTCTACAATGAAACAAACATCCTCAGAGGCTTGTGTAACCAAGTCAGGAGCAAAACTCTTTCGGTCACCCACTTCTTCCCATCCAATAGGGGAACGACATCTACGGCAAGCCTTATACAGTGCCATCCTAATACTTGAATGATAACCGTTGTTGTAACGACCCTTGACCCTTGAAAATCGAGGGAAATTTTTTTTTTTTTGAACTTAATTTACCCACTTATTCCCTTATTCACTTAGGTTGTATTCCTGTTCAATGTCAAATCACCTTTTCTAATTCTATATCCAAATTTATATTTAAACTTCATACTTGACTTCTTTAGCAGATAGAAATTTCAGCAGCATAACGGCTTAAATATGAGCCTACCCACCTGCAATTCAATTGTTTTGACCATTCTAGATATCCACAACTACCAAGCATGCTTTCCAACAATCCTAGATATCCACAACTACCAAGCATACTTTCCAAATCCATATTTACAACTCAATACATCCATTTCGATGCAATACCAATCATATTAAAACCTAATCCCAACAATAATATTCTTTACATTGTTTTTCGTCACAAATTACATCCCAACAAAAAGTTTCCAATATATGTCTGTGCATACAAATATGTCTGGTAAAGGAATGTAATTGTATACCTTTGCTGCGTGTACAAAAAGTAGCCTAGGATAGCTCTTTCCCACAGCCTACGTCGTGTACATGGCAGGTAACGCCTACGGATCACTGCAAATAGTCTGAGAGGTATAGGGGTGAGCTTTCGAGAAAAGCCCAATAAAAAGAATGCATTTAAAACGGTCTTAGCGATTCAAATATGTAGAAAGACATAAATATCCGTATAATAACTACTCTCTGAAAACTAGTATGAAAGTCTTTCGAAAGTAAGAAAGTCGTAAACATCATGATTCAAAACGTAATTCTTTACGCGCTTGTAGTTAACAGTATCACATAATCTTTTCGTATTTTTAGAATTCCAAAACATGATTACATGCAAAATCACATATCACAACTCAAATTTTGAAAACAGAGTTTAATTCAAATAGAGACTACATTGGCCTATATAATTATCATGCGGCAATAACCAAATCATCCTCCGGAGAGGGAATTCAGAACCTATGGCCATGGTAAGGCTGTAGACGGGATTAAGGTCATACAGCGTTCAGACACCCGAAGGTGAAGTTCAGACGCCACAAGGGCGAAGTTCAGACGCCACACAGGGCGAAGTTCAGACGCCACGAAGGCGAAGTTCAGACGCCACGAAGGTGAAGTTCAGACGCCACACAGGCGAGCATGACATGCGTCAGCATACAACATAAATGGCCCTTAGTCTCAAAACATGTTATAGTTTTCATATATAAAACTATCGAAATAAAATCAACTTATTCAAAAGATAGTTTCAGAGAACATACTTTTGTTCAGAACACAAATTCAGAAACATGCTTTTATTTAGAAAGACCAACTTCAGGAAATCACATTCTTTCTCGAAAAATAAAAGCAGAAAACATGTTCGAAAATCAAGTTCAAATCTTTGTAAACTTTCCTTAATCATGGTTCAGAAAGTAAACTATTACCATTTTAAATTATACCCCCTTACCTCGATTTATCAAAAATCTCGAATTCGAGTGGTGACGCCTCTTAGTACCTCCTTTAATTCCTTCTACAATCACCTACACCGAAATTGTATACTTAGCACTCTATTCAGGCAAATTATCTGAATTACGTTAAAATCGTAACCTATTCGTTACTACTTCGTGTGTACGTATTATTGTACATACCTAGGCCAACACTCATGTTTATATATTTTCATTACTATATATATATTTTGTACATACAAATATTAACATACACTTTTATTATATACATCTACATGTATATACAAATAAATATATATATATATATATACTCCTATATATATTATTATTTGTTTTCATTTTTCCTTATCACATGTATTTATTCTTTGTATGTACATACACTAGCACACACATTTATCTTATACACCTATTTGTATATACACCTAAGTATATACACATATTCATTTTATCATTTAATTTCCTTATTCATTATCACATAAATATATATATTGTCTATTTCTCATATTTCCCATTTATTTTCCATATCTAATCTAACTTACATTCTCATGCTTATAAACAGAATCACATATATATACATGTACATTAAATATACATATATACATATATATTTTACCTTTTCTTTTCTTTCTCACTTCTTTCTTTTTTTTTTTCATTTCCTTTTCTCCTTTTCCTTTCTTCCCTCTCGGTCAGCTTCTCCCTCAATCTCTCTTGGCTCTCGTTTTCACCTCCAGCAGTAACTCCCTCAGCTTTCTTCATCTTTCCCTCCTCGGTTTCACTTCCAACTCTCTTCCTCGATTCTGTTTCTTTTCCTCAGCCCGTGGCTCTCGATTCCAGCTTCAGTTTTCCTGGTTCGGTCTCCCCTCAGCCTCGATCTTCTTCCTCGGTTTGGTTTTCAGCTTCTCGGTTCTGCTTACATTCCTTCCTCTCGGTTTGCTGTTGTATTCCAGTTTTCAGTCGGCTTCTTCCTTCAGATCGGCCAGCCTTGGTTTGCTCCTGTTTTGTGGCCCTCGGTTTTGCTTCTCTTCACTCTCTTCTTCCTTTGCTTTCTTTCCCCCTCAGCAGAACCAGCTTCCCTTCTCTTCTCCCTTTCTTTTCCTTTCCTTTCTTTTCTTTCTTGTCTTCTCCTTCTTCCTTGGCGAGCAGCTCTTTCTTCTTTCTTTTCCTCTTTTCTTTCCTTCTTCCTCGGCCAGCAGCTCTGTCTTCTTTCTTCTTTCTTTCTTTTCCTCTTTTCTTTCCTCCTTTCTCCCTTTCCCGATCAGCCCTCCTTCCTTTCCTTTCCTTTCTTTTCTTTTTTTCTATTCTTTTCTCCCTCTTCTCTCCTTTTCTTCTCCCGGCCAACCCCTTCTTTCTTTCTTATCTTTTCCCGCTCCAGCAACAGGGAACCCCTGTTTTCTAATTCAAAAATATGGCAGACGGAATTGGCTTTGAAAGCCAATTCCATACAATGCTATATTTATATATATTATTTTAATATATATATATATATTATATTAATATATATTTATATTATTTGTTTATTGTTTAAGGTTATTATTTGTTTTTGTTTGTTTAGTTTGTTTTTGTTCCATTTCATTTTTTTTTGTCTCATGCTTTATTTATTATTTATTAATACTTATATATTAAATACTATACACTACATAATATATATATGCTATATATATTATTATTCCTTTATTTAAATGTCTAGTATATATGTATATATATATATATACATATACACTTATGTATATATCTATATATATACATTTTCTTGTATAATTTATCCAAAGACATAATATCCATGTCTTCCATGAAATTTTCATTACTTCGAGAATAAAATATCCTTGGGATTTCATCATTCCTCATAAATTCCCGATACAAGTTTTTACATCAACAACTTTCAACTAATAAATTAAAATTTTCCAATCCCTCCGTGCTTGCATTTGCTTTGTCACTCCCAGTATTTCGGGTTCCCTGTCGTTCATGGCTTCTCGGTTCCTATAGTCCTCGAGCCCTACAATGAATATTCACACTTCCATTAAAATTTATTATTCCCATTTTTATATATAGTCTAACTAAATGTAGGAAATTTGTGGGGTTTATAGTTGTTGTAGGCGAATTCGGCTAGTAGCAAGTGATCATCCCAAGAGCCTCTAAAATCTATAACACATGCTCTCAACATGTCCTCCAGAGTCTGTATAGTCCTTTCTGACTGACCATCTGTCTAATGATGGAAAGCAGTGCTCAAACTCAACTGGGTTCCCATGGCTTCCTGAAAATGTTCCTAGAAGTTGGAAGTGAAATGGGAATCCCTATCAAAGACTATGCTCACTGGTACACTATGTAACCTCACTACCTCGCGTACATACAGTTCTGCTAATGAACTCAGAGTATCGGTAGCTCTCATAGCTAGGAAATGGGCTGACTTCATCAGTCTATCAACGATCACCCATATAGCATCGTGATTCCTACGGTCCTCAGTAAACCCATCACGAAATCCATGGTCATATGCTCTCATTTTCATGTCGGTATAGGTAGAGGCTGCAATAATCCTGCAGGTTTCTAATACTCCACCTTCACCTGCTAACATACAAGACATCTCGCTACAAACTCTGCCATGTCTTTCTTCATACCCGACCACCAGTACACCTTCCGGAGGTTTTGATACATCTTATTACTCCCTAGATGTAACGTGTACCTCGATGAATGAACTTCGACCAATACCAATCTTCTAAGCTCTGGGTCATCGGGAACACACAATTTACCTCTGAACCTCAGTAATCCATCAGATCTCAACTCAAAATCAATGACCATGCCCTTCTGTATCTGACTAGTCATCTCGACACAATATGGATCAATCTGCTTAGCCTGTCTGATCCTGTCCAACAGATCCGGCTCCAAACATAGACTAGCTATCGCATAGCCTGTATCCATGTCAGAAGGCACAACACCTAAACTGAGGCTGGCAAACTGTTCCAACAGCTTGTGTTCCCTGACCATCATATATCATACCATCCCTAGGCTCTTCCTGCTCAAGGCATCGGCTACAACATTAGCCTTACCTAGATGATAAAGTATCTCAGAATCGTAGTCCTTCAAAAGCTCTAGCCATCTTCTCTGTCTCATGTTCAGCTCTTTCTACGAGAACAGATACTTAAGGCCCTTATGATCAGTAAAGATCTGGAACTTTTCACCATACAAGTAGTGGCACCATACCTTCAACGCAAACACTACTGTCGCTAACTCTAAATCGTGGGTCGGATAGTTCTTCTCGTGGTCCTTCAGCTGTCTAGATCCATAAGCAATTGCCCTCCTATCCTGCATCAATACATAGCCCAGTCCTTGATGTGAAGCATCAGTATACACTGCAAATCCTCTTGAGCTGGTAGGGATAGTGAGAATCAGAATGGTGGTCAATCGACGCTTCAGCTCCTAAAAACTCTTCTCACAATCCTCGTTCCACACGAACGATACACTCTTTCTAGTGAGACATGTCAACGGAGCAGCCAACTTCAAAAATCCCTCAACGAATCTTCGATAATATTCTGCTAACCCCAAAAAACTTCTGATCTTGGCAACTGCCTCAGCTGTTCCCACTGAACTACAGCCTCTATCTTGGATGGATCTACTGATACACCATCCCTCGACACAATGTGTCCCAAAAATGAGATCTCCGCCAACCAAAAGTCACACTTACTGAGTTTAGCATACAACTCCTTCTCTCGAAGAGTCTGTAATATGATCCTCAGGTGCTGCTCATGCTCCTCCTGAGACTTTGAATACACTAAAATGTCATCGATAAAGATGATAACAAACTAATCCAAGTATGGCTTAAACACATCGTTCATCAAAGCCATAAAAGTCACGGGAGCATTCGTCAATCCAAATGGCATAACCAAGAACTCAAAATAGCCATATCGGGTCTGAAACGCTGTCTTGGGAACATCTCCACTTCGAACTCTCAACTGATGATACCCAGACCTCAGATCAATCTTGAAAAAGACTTGTGCTCCCCGAAGCTGATCCAACAAGTCATCAATGCGCTGAAGGGGATACCTATTCTTGATGATAGCCTTATTCAACAATCTGTAGTCAATACACAATCGAAGGCTTCCATCCTTCTTCTTCTGCTGTCACTCTCTCTAGCTCCCTGCCCTTCAGTGGAGCTGTCTCAACCATCTCCGAGCAAGCTCCAGCAATATGCCCTTGTTTCCCACATCGAAAACACACTATAGGAGTCATCGGACAAGGTCTACCTCCATGATGACTACTGCATCTACTATACTACTCAGTAGTAGGTCTCTATCCTCCAATGACAATACCCTTCACTGGAGCTATGGCTAGATAAGCAGGGGGTCTAGCAGGTCTCTCTCATGCCTCCTCAATCCGTGGTCTCTTATCGAAGAGTCTCCTCCCTCCTCGATAACTGAAACGTTTATCTTTAGCTGGCCTATTCCTCTCTCTATCTTGGCTTCAACTAAACTTTCCAAACTCGAAAGCATTCCGCTCATAGTCCTGCTCGCACAATTGCGCCCTGTGTACCTCCTCCTCATAGGTGGCTATATCCAATGGGACCAATCTGGACCGTAGAGCCGATCTCAGACCATCAATAAATCTGTGGACCTTCCTGGTCTCACTATAAATGGTGTCGGGATCATGCCTTCCCAGGGATAAGAATCTAGTCTCATACTCATCCACTGACAAATTCCTTTGGTTCAGCCCCAAAAACTCAGCCTACAGTTTTTGCTGCGTTGTATCTGGAACAAACTGCCTCCTAAAGCATCCAAAAATATTTCCCAACTAATATCTATATGTCGGGCTCTCAATATGGGTCTGGTGGACTTCCACCAATACTCTGCAGATCCCTTCAGTAGGAACACAGCAAATGCGACCATCTTCGATGTCATAGACTTGAAGAATCCATATAACGTCTCCATCTCTCCAATCCACTCCTCAGTAGCAACTGGGTCCTTGACCCCACTAAGAGATGGAAGTCTAAACTCTAGAAGTGTCGCAACCGATCGAGCTCACATCCATACCCCAAACCACTACTACTCTGTCGTGGAGTAACAAGAGAAGGCGTATCATGAACTAGTGGGGGTGTAGAAGTATCCATAGGCTTTGGAACATGTGTAGGCTGTACAGGTGTGTCAGGTGCAGCTGCCTGTCCAGTCGTAGTCCCTGCATCCTATCCTTGTCTACCTGGCCTCGTCTGTGCCAATATCTCCACTATCGTCTCTAGGCTACGTTCTAACCTCATGAAGCGTGCCTCTGCACTCTCTGGTACCTCAGTAATACTTGGAGTCTCATAGGTAGGTAATGACTCGATATCTTGGCTCTCAAGACCACCACTATGGCCTTGAGCCCTACCTCTAGTCATTCTACCACTATGAGTATTCGCCATATAGGCTCGATTCCTGCATTTACAATCATTAATTAGTCTGTTTCCCATCTAGTATACACAGTTGTACCTAAACACAACACAGTACTATGGGAATGTATACTTTCTTAGTTACTAACACCGACTCACATCAGACCAACCTCTGCTCTAATACCATTTTATCACGACCCTCCATGACTTAACCAAAACCACTACAAATATTTTTCATTTTTTACTTACCTTTCTCCTTATCAACAGTTGGGTTGTGATTCAATGTTAGCATCCTCGCTTACCGTACCATTCATTATCATACATATCCATCAATATACTATCTACTGATGAAACTTTCTTTTATAATATAACTGAGCTCGTATAAAATCTAATACAAATACATTCCCCCAGAATACATCGTTTACATCACTATGTTGTTTATATGTTTAGATACAAAACCGTACAAAATATATATACCTGTCGATCGATAGGAAATGGTAGCGGACAACAGGAACACTATCCCTCACTCGTACTCGCTCTACTGCAGATGCTTTGTAGAGAGGTGTAAAAAAAGGGATGAGCTCACAACTAATAAGAAACCGAGAACTTGATGCTGAAAGCCTTAAATTTTCTATTTAAAACATTACTAAATAAGAAACATCCAGCAATAGATTTTGCAAACCGAACAAGAAGAAAAGAAATTGAACCCGATTGCTAATAAAATTAGAGAATGAAACAAATAATTTCATAAAGTGAATAGTGAATGAACAGTAACAACTTTGTAAAACTATGCGAAAATTCTAAAGAAAACTTTTAAAATTAATCTAAAAGCTATTCTACCCTAACCTACTTACATTTTCAATTGCCATCATGTTCTATTTATACACACAAACATAGGGGTACAATGGTAATTTTTCATCCTAGATAAGTTGGCATTATTTGGCCACTTGTCTTCAATTGATTTGCTGCAGATAGATATTTCCACGTCACTTGTCGGTTTGTCCAATTAGCTATGCGATGTGGCCCGGCGTGTGCCTTCCAGAATATTCAATCGGTGTCTGTTGATCTTATCGTTTCGGAGCAAATAAAATATGGACACTTGGCATCACGCGTGTCCAGACGACTGGTGACTCAATCTGTAAAATTTGAAGTGGTCCAATCTCCTTTAGCTCATTTTCGGCTCAATTTCGACTGAAACGACTGAGTTTCATCTGGATTTAATTTATCTGCACATTAAAGAATTTTAATTAAATAAAGGGGATTATTGATAAAATAATATGGGGATTAAATAAATAATTAGGAATTTAGGCACATATAATTCTATTAAAAATAGAATTATCACACCCCCAAACTTAAGCTTTTGCTTGTCCTCAAGCAAAACAAAATGAATGTAGGAATGACAAATACAAAACATAATAATTTTCCCAATATTATCCTCAAAGATAAAGTACAGACAATAATCTCAAAGATTCACAATTACAAGTCAAACACTCAGAATCATCCAATCATAAGTCCTAACCCAAATTGGACTCCTCGTGTGTGTGTGAAGAATGTCAAAGCCACTTCAAAGTATATTATTCGGATCAGATTATGCAAGCACAGTAAATGCAAAGTCAATGACATGTGATCATTCCCATAAGTTTGCTTTTCACTAATCTCTTCACTAATGTAATCACACTCAATCAAAGATCAATAGGACTTCATTAAGCTTGTAATGTCAAGCTGGGGTTAAGGTATGATAAAGTCTATTTAGGTTTAATTACCCCTTGACATGCATTACTTCTAGGATCTTTAATGTAAGAGCTCATATTTATTTCCACCAAACTTATTTCTTTCACTAAACATTTTATTCTATTTTTGTATTTTTCTTCTTTCTTCTTTTTCTTTTTCTTCACATTTTTTTTTTCGAATTTTCACTATCACCAGGTACCCATATGTACAAAGCTCAAAATATATCCAATGACTTTCCATGCTTTCGGGGTAAGGGATAGGAAAAGAGTTTAAGCTAAGGAAATTATGCAGGTGTATTTACAGAGAAAAACTTATTTGGCCCAGATGGGTGACTAGGGGTAAAATATGTACAGGGATGGCTAGAAAGGCTCAAACGATCCAAAGATGGCCTAAATCAACTCCCTAATTAAGTGTGATCTAATATTTCACCTCGAGATTAGATCAAACAAATTTTAGATTATGATACACAAAATCAACTAAACAAATGCAATCCTAGGCCCACATAAGCTTTCTCTAAATAAATATATAGATTCATGACATGACATGTGCGTAAGATGACAAAATCACAATCAGAATCAAGAGAAATTCAAGAACTCAACTTCATGCTTTTCCTATAATCATGCTTCTCAGTCAATCATAGTCAGACTAAATCATGGGGTCATATCATCGGAATATGGGAAAACTACATGCTAAGCACTAAATCATCCCAAAATCAAACAGTTTTAAGCTCGGATTTTCGAAAAAAATTTGAAGAAATTTTCAATTTTGCCCAAATTTTTGAAAACTGCTCAAGTAGTATCCCTTCCCCCAAACTTGAAGTGCACAGTATCCTCAGTGTGCAATTAATATAAGAATTAAAGTCCAGGAACAGAGTACTCCCCTTTCTGATGATGATGAACAATTGAAGCTTGATTAAAAATGTAATTCTAGAAGAGATATCTGTAAAATAAACAAAGAAAGAAACAACAGAAAAGAAAAGAACTGTACAAAAAGTGAAAAAGAAGAATGAATCTAAGTAGCAGGATCAGAAGTAGGAGGGTCAGCTAAAGTGGTCACAGAATGCTGACGATCAAATCCTCCCCCAAAATAATGTTTCAGTCTGCCTCCATTAACCTTAAAGGGTTGATTCAGGGTCTCATCCATAATTTCAATGGCTCCATGAGGGAATACTTGTGTAATGGTAAAGGGACCTGACCACCTAGACTTAAGCTTTCCTGGAAACAACTTCAAGCGTGAATTAAACAACAGAACCTGCTGGCCTCGCTCGAAGTGTCTCTCCTTAATTCTCTTATCATGCCATCGCTTAGTCTTTTCCTTGTAGAGCTTGGCATTCTCATATGCCTGCAATCTGAACTCATCTAACTGATTAAGTTGTAGCAGCCTCTTCTCCCCTGCTGCCTCTAAATTGAAATTCAGGTTCTTAAGGGCCCAATAGGCCTTGTGCTCAAGCTCTACTGGTAGATGACAAGCTTTACCATACACAAGCGGATAAGGGGACATTCCTAAAGGTGTTTTGAAGGCTATCCTATAGGCCCAAAGTGCATCCTCTAACCTAATGGACCAGTCCTTCCTACTTAGGTTCACTGTTTTCTCCAATATCCCCTTAATTTCCCTATTGGATAACTCTACTTGGCCACTCGTCTGTGGGTGATAAGCAATGGCTACCTTATGTTTGACCCCATATTTCTTTAACAGCCCATCAAAACTTCGATTGCAAAAGTGGGATCCTCCATCACTAATGATAGCCCTAGGTGTGCCAAATCGTGTGAAAATATTCTTCTTCAAAAACCTTATCACTACCTTGGCATCATTAGTTGGTAAGGTCATTGCTTCAACCCATTTTGACACATAGTCCACAGCCACTAGAATATAGAGATTGTCATATGAAAGAACAAATGGTCCCATGAAATCAATGCCCCAGACATCAAAGAGTTCTACTTCTAAAATATTAGTTAGAGGCATCTCATTTCTTTTGGAAATATTACCTACCCTCTGACATCTATTACATTTCATCACAAAGTAGTGGGCATCCTTAAATAACATGGGCCAGTAATATCCAGATTGCAAAACCTTAGCTGTTGTCCTCTCTCCTCCAAAATGCCCTCCATAATCAGAAGAATGGCAATGTCTAAGTATATCCTCTACTTCTTCCATGGGAACACACCTTCTCAAAATCTGATCTTTACATTGCTTGTACAGGAAGGGTTCATCCCAAACATAATACTTGACATCACTCAAAAAATTTTTCTTTTGCTGGGCAGTAAAATCAGGTGGCATCACATTGCTCTCCAGATAATTCACAAAATCAGCATACCAAGGCAATCTGGAGTGCCCGAAAGTAAATAGCTGCTCATCAGGAAGGACTCATTAATAGTTGTACCATCTTCTTTAAGTCCACTCTCTAATCTAGATAGATGGTCAGCAACCTGATTCTCCGTACCTTTCCTATCCTTAATCTCCAAGTCAAACTCCTGTAGTAGGAGGATCCATCGAATCAGCCTCGACTTTGCATCCTTCTTAGAGACTACGTACTTAATGGTAGCATGATCAGTATATACTACTACTTTAGTACCAATGAGATAGGAGCGAAACTTATCAAAGGAAAATACTACAGCTAACAGCTCCTTTTCGGTAGTAGCATAGTTCATCTGGGCCTCATTAAGTGTTTTACTTGCATAGTAGATAGCATAAAAGACTCTTCCTCTTCTTTGTCCTAGTACAACCCTGACAGCATAATCACTTGCATCACACATAAGCTTAAAAGGTAAACTCCAATCTGGAGCTATGATTACAGGGGCTGTAACTAATTTTTCCTTCAAAGTCTTAAATGCTTCTAAGCACTTCTCATCAAAGCAAAACACAGTGTCCTTTTCAAGGAGATTACATAAAGGTTTAGATATCTACGAAAAATCCTTAATGAACCTTCTGTAAAATCCCGCATGGCCCAGGAAACTTCTAATTCCTTTTACAGTGGTAGAGGGAGGTAACTTCTCAATAATTTCTACCTTAACCTTATCCACTTCTATCCCCCTAGCAGAGATTTTGTGCCCCAGCACTATACCTTCTTTTACCATGAAGTGGCATTTCTCCCAATTAAGCACTAAGTTTGTTTCTTCACACCTCTTCAGTACTAGAGCTAAATTCTGCAAACATAAATCAAAGCTATCCCCAAATACTGAGAAATCATCCAGGAAAACCTCAAGAAAATCCTCCACCATATCATGGAATATGGCCATCATGCAACGCTGGAATGTAGCAGGTGCATTGCATAGGCTAAAAGGCATTCTTCTAAAAGCAAAGGTCCCATAGGGACAGGTGAAGGTAGTCTTTTCTTGGTCTTCCAGGGCTATAGCTATTTGATTGTACCCAGAGTATCCATCTATCAAACAGTAGAATTCGTGACCAGCTAATCGATCTAACATTTGGTCAATGAAGGGTAAAGGGAAATGGTCTTTCCTGGTAGCTTTGTTGAGTTTCCTATAATCTATACATACTCGCCAACCAGTGACAATCCTAGTGGGGGATGAGCTCATTATTTTCATTCTCGATCACTGTCATCCCTCCCTTTTTAGGGACACATTGTACTGGGCTCACCCAGGCACTGTCAGAAATGGGATAGATAATCCCTGCATCTAACCACTTAATGATCTCCTTCTTGACAACTTCTTTCATTATAAGGTTCAATCGACGCTGGTACTCTATGGATGACCTATACCCCTCCTCCAATAGCATCTTATGCATACAGATAGAGGGACTAATACCCTTAAGGTCAGAGATAGACCAGCCTATAGCCTTCTGATGCTCTCTTAGCACTTGTAGTAATTTTGCTTCCTGATCACTGGAGAGAGCAGCAGATACTATTACCGGTCGTGTAGAGGATTCACCTAAGTAAGCATACCTAAGGTGTGAGGGTAAAGGTTTGAGTTCTAATGTTGGAGGATCACTAGTGGATGGAAAGATATTTGAAGTTGGAATAGATGAAGAGTCTAGTGTCTCAAATTGGGCAATTTCCTCAAAAGGAGTGACCTCTAATAACTGTAAAGTCTCGTAAACCTCATCATCATCTTCAATGTATTCTCTAAGATCAACAGATTTCACTAAGGAAGCTTCTAAAGGGTTTAAAGGATGTGTCTTGGAAAACTCCTCAGTGATGTCCTTATCCACTAAATCCATCCTAAAACAATCATGAGAGTCATCAGGAAACCTTAGAGATTTGAACACATTAAACTTGACTTCCTGATCTTAAACACTCATTGTTAACTCCCCCTTCTGTACATCTATTAAAGTTCTACCAGTTGCTAGGAATGGTCTGCCTAGTATGATTGGGACTTCCCTGTCTTTCTCCATATCCAACACGATAAAATCTGCAGGGAAAATAAACTTGTCCACTTTCACTAAGACATCCTCAATAACCCCCTTTGGATATTTAATTGATCGATCTGCCAACTGGAGGGTAACTGTGGTGGGCTTGGCATCCCCTATTCCTAACTTCTGATAGATAGACAATGGCATCAAATTTATACTAGCTCCTAGATCGCACAGGGCTCTACCAAAGAATAAGTTTTCAATAGTGCATTGTATGGTAAAGCTCCCGGGATCCTTGAGCTTGGGGGGTAACCTTCTCTGGATGATGGCACTACACTCCTCAGTTAAAGCCACCATTTCGTAATCTTCTAATCTTCTTTTCCTAGAGAGGATGTCCTTCATAAACTTCACATAGCTTAGCATTTGCTCTAAGGCATCTGCGAATGGAATGTTAATGTGAAGTTTCTTAAAAACCTCAAGGAATTTTGTAAATTGTTGGTCCAGTTTTTTATTGTGAAATCTCTAAGGAAAAGGGACTGGTGGTCTAACAGGAGGAGATGTAGTGGGAACTTTTGTAGCATCAGAGGTTAAAGAAGGTTGTGACAAAGAAACAGGTAAAGGTGAAGAAATGCCTGGCTTTGTTTCCTTTGTAGCTTGATCTTTTGATTCTTGCTCCATCTGAGCTGCTTCACTAGAACCTATGGGTTTTGCAACTGTGGTCTGGTCAGGTCTGGACTTCTCAGGGGGCGTTAGTAGCTCTCTGCCACTCCTAAGGGTGATAGCTTTCACATGTTCCTTCCCTTCCCTTTGCCTAACAGGATTGGCTTCTGTGTTACTAGGAAGGGTTCCCTGAGGACGTTGACTAAGAGCGTTTGCTATCTGTCCTACCTGAACCTCTAGGTTCTTAATTGAAGCTGCTTGATTTTGCAAGATTGTTGTGAACATTTCCTCAAGAGAGGGTTTCTTATCAGCTACAGGTGAATGTTGGAGTTGTGGTTGTGGTGGTTGATAGAAGTGGGATGGATGGGAATGATTAGGTGGATGATGTGGATATGGAGGTGGTGGGTGGTGAGGAAATTGATGCTATGGTGGTACCTAAACCTGTGAAGCTTGAAAACCTAGGGGTCCTACTGGTCCAGAATTAGAAGCTTGCCCTTGGTTTTGGCTCCAAGAAAAGTTCGGATGGTTCCTTCACCCTGGGTTATAGGTGTTTGAAAAAGGGTTGTTCTGTTGCTTAGGGGCAACGTACTGAACCGATTCTAGGTTAAGTGGACACCTATCCACAGCGTGGGTACCACTACACTGATCACAAGATAGAAAAGGACTTTGGACAGAAAATACAGGGTTAGGATTGTTGGAAGGATTAGGTTGGGTACTGAGCGACTCCACCTTCTTTGTAAGATTGGCGATCTAAGAGGTCAAGGTGGACAGCGTGTAAAGCTCATATATACCCGTCAATTTCTTTGGCAATTGCCTTTCCGAGGACCATTGATAATTGTTAGCCGCCATCTTATCTAGCAACTCATAAGCCTCCTCCTCTGTTTTGCACATTAAGGCTCCACCCGAAGCAGCATCCACTATGGTCCTATTCTGGCTTGTAAGTCCATTGTAGAAGGTTTGGACTTGCAACCATAGAGGTAGGCCGTGGTGAGGGCACTTCCTAAGAAGCTCCTTGTATCGTTCCCATGCCTCGTAAAGAGATTCAGAGTCGTACTGGGCAAAGGAGGATATATCGCTACGGAGTCTGGCCATTTTAGAGGGAGGAAAGAATTTGGCTAGAAATTGGTGGGCTAACTCGTCCCATGTGGAAATTGATCCTGGAGGCAGGGAAGTCAACCAGTGTCTCGCCCTATCCCTAAGTGAGAAAGGGAATAGTCTAAGCCTAAGTGCATCATCTGATAATCTATTGTGTTTGAAAGTGTTGCATAAGTCCAAGAATTGCCCGAGATGAGCATGTGGGTCATCGTGTGGAAGCCCACTGAACTGCAAAGAGGTCTGGATCATCTGAAGGATGGACGGTTTAATTTCAAAATTATTAGCAGGGACTGCTGGTGGCCTAATGCCAGTATAGTATCCTCCAATCGTCGGCACCGCATAATCCCCAACGGTCTTGATTTCCCTATTTTCTGCCATCGTGTGTTGCAGCAGAGCTATAAATTTTCTAGAGTCCTTACGAATTTTCCTAAGAGTTTGTTCGATTTCAAGATCTAGAGGAAAGCAATCAAAACTCCTGGCTCTACGCATGCAAACATCAACAAGTCCTTAGAAAATTTTTTAAGTTTTTTAAATTTTTCAATTTTTTTTATTTTAATTAATTATGAGAAAATTAACTAATCTAAATATTTACAACCTAAATATTTACATGCTAGAATTACACCTAAGTATAATTTCACCGATATTAATTAAGGACTAATTAAAACTTCCCCGGCAACGGCGCCAAAAACTTGACACGCCCTAAGGGTATTATCCGCAAGAGCACGGGTCGTCCAAGTAATAATGGGATTTTAGTCCCGGAATTATCATCCCACAGAGAAGTTGACTAGCCTAATTAAGTACCGGTTAATCTTACCCTAAGTATATCCTAGCAAATTATGAATTTAAAGAGGGTGATCTACTAAGGCTAATTACAAATACTGGAAAGCAATAAAATAATAAAAACTAAAGGAAATAAAACTGAACAAAATTTACTTACAGTGCTCCGAGCAATTAAAAGCAAATAACCTACAAAAGAAAATTAAAACAGTTAAAATGAATTAACGCAATTAAAATAAAATGCAAAGATGAAAATAAAGCAATAAAACTAATTAAACTAACTAATAAAAATGCAAATTAATTAAGAAATCAACTACAAATCTTAAAAGTCTAAAATATTAAATCTAAATTAATCCTAATTATCACTAATTACTAACGTAACAATAAAAATTAACTAATGCATGAAAAACAATTTTTGGAATTTTAATTAAAACTTAAAATGCATAAAATGAGTTTATCTAAATTAATATTAAGCAAATCCCTAATACTAGAATGAAAATTACTTAGTAACCTAATTAAATCTAAATTAAACTAATTAAACAAAGCAACTATGCCTACATGCACATTAAAAATCATCTATCTAAGCCAACTAATAACTTGAAATTAATCTATGCATGCAAAATGAGTTAAGCCACTATAGTAGGAAAATGCCAAACATGGCCTTATCAATATTGCCAAAGTGGTCCCGTAAGCCAGCACTGTTCATTTGTCTTCTTTGTCAAATTCATTTCCAGGTGCTGCTGCTCGGGTTGCTCAGTGCTGTGCTGGTTCTGCCTCCGGTTTGTCCACTTCTGTTCCAGCCTGCTTTTGCTGCACATTCCTCGGACTGCTACTGCACCTGTCCGGGTGGTGCTCTGGTTGTTGCTCCTGTTTCCAACCTCGTACTGCTACTGCAAGTGATGCTCAAGGCTGCTGTTCTCTCGGTTTTATGCTTCTGCTCTGCATTGAATTTTGCAGCTTTCGGCTTGGCCACAACATGCTTCTTGCATCACATCATACTTGTACATTCAACAGCTATCTATGCTATCCAGAATTTGCATCATCACAAAGCAGCACACACCCAAACTCTCGGCAACAGCAGACAACACAAGAAGACGGGCTGGACCCGATCCTGGTTGCACATGCTCTGCACCCGTCAACTACACATAACAATATCTAAACAACAACTCATTAATAGTAATGGAAATCAGCGGTTAACAACTAGGAACTTAAAAACCAACACGGGATTAAAACAACAAATAGCAGAACGTGACCAGCATAATACGATTAAAACAGAGACAAACAGAGGAAAAAAAGGAAGCTAATGGTGAACTGTGCTCCTTGGATGAACTGCATCTTTAATCTTTATACCGGACAACCACCCACACTCATTTCCTAATCCAGCTAATAACAACTACAATGAAGATGAAATAGAATGCAGTAAATGACTATATGCAGGAAACATGATTAAATGCAAAAAACAGGGAACTCATGATCATCCTCCTCGGGTAGCTTCATTTCCTTCTCCAGCCGTGACTCCACTTTGCATATGATGTGGACAAATGCTTTGCATCCTCCCACATCAAGGCAACAGAATCAAAACGCAGAAGACTGAATGAAAATGTTACTCGAATGCTCAAACAGGGAACAAACCGAAAGCTCTTAAGATGATGGTTTCAAATGAAATGGTTTATCAAACAAATAAAGAAATAACTAATGAAACCCAGAACTTGATGATGAAAGCCTTAAATTTTCTATTTAAAACATCACTAAATAAGAAACATCCAGCAACGGATTTTGCAAACCGAACAAGAAGAAAAGAAATTGAACCCGATTCCTAATAAAATTAGAGAATGAAACAAATAATTTCATAAAGTGAATAGTGAATGAACAGTAACACCTTTGTAAAACTATGCGGAAATTCTAAAGAAAACTTTTAAAATTAATCTATAAGCTATTCTACCCTAACCTACTTACATTTTCAATTGCCATCATCTATTTATACACAAACATAGGGGTATAATGGTAATTTTTCATCCTAGATAAGTTGGCATTATTTGGCCACTTGTCTTCAATTGATTTGCTGCAGATAGATATTTCCACGTCACTTGTCGGTTTGTCCAATTAGCTGTGCGATGTGGCCCGGCGTGTACCTTCCAGAATATACGCTCGGTGTCTGTTGATCTTATCGTTTCGGAGCAAATAAAATATAGACACCTGGCATCACGCGTGTCCAGACGACTGGTGACTCGGTCTGCAAAATTTGAAGTTGTCCAATCTCCTTTAGCTCGTTTTCAGCTCAATTTCGACTGAAACGACTGAGTTTCATCTGGATTTAATTTATCTGCACGTTAAAGAATTTTAATTAAATAAAGGAGATTATTGATAAAATAATATGGGGATTAAAGAAATAATTAGGAATTTAAGCACAAATAATTCTATTAAAAATAGAATTATCACATACAATATGCCCAAGAAAAACTATTTGATCCAACTAAAACTCACTCTTACTGATCTTTCCATAAAGCTGCCTATCCCTGAGTATTTGTAGCACAATCCTCAAATGTTGTGCATGTTCTTCGTGAGACCGAGAATACACGAGGATGTCATCAATGAAGACTATCACAAACTGATCTAGATAGTCTCTAAATACCTCATTCATCAAGCTCATAAAAGCGGCAGGGGCATTCGTCAAACCAAAGGGCATCACTAAGAACTCGTAGTAGCCGTATCTAGTCCTGAAGGCCATCTTCGGAACATCCTCCTTCCTGATTCTTAACTAGTGATAGCCCGACCTTAAGTCAATTTTAGAAAAGACAGAAGCCCTGCTCAGCTGGTCGAACAAATCGTCTATTCTTGGCAGGGGATATTTGTTCTTCATTGTAGCCTTGTTAAGCAATCTATAATCTATGCATAACCTCAGGCTACCATCCTTCTTCTTTACGAACAACACCGGAGCTCCCCAAGGCGACACACTAGGCCTAATAAAACCTTGGTCAAGCAGTTCTTGCAACTGTTTCATTAACTCTTCGAACTCAACCAATGCCATCCTATAGGGAGGTTTAGAGATCGGCTGGGTATCTGGCACTAATTCGATAGTGAACTCCAGCTCTCTTTCTGGTGGTAAGCCAGGCAATTCATCAGGAAACACATCCGAAAACTCACATACTACTTGTATGTCCTCTATCCTCGGATGTTCCCGACTCACATCAGAGATGAGTGCGATGTAACTTTCACATCAATAATTTAATCAGTGTTTAGCAGTGATATAACCATATCTTAAAATTTCTCACAATAAACTTCACATGTCTTTATTCCTTAACATTCAAATGTACACTAAACTTTTCAGGTAGGGAGAAAGTTAAGTCTTAGTGTAGTAGTCTAGACTCACGCGATTGGCCGCTAACCAATCCATCCCTAAAATCACATCAAAACGACACATGTTTAACAATATTAGATCTGCTAACATCACTCTATCTCCCACCTTGATTTCACACCTTCTACATACCATATCAGTCCTCTGGGACTCACACATAGGGGTATTTACATGTAAAATATAATCTAGGAATTCATGTTTTAAACTCAGTTTGCATGCAAAATGTACATCAATAAAAGAATGCGTGGATCTCGAGTCAAATTACACATGAGCCTCATGATTACAGACAAAAAGTATACCTCGTATGGTCTCGGATGAGGTGTCTGCGGTCTCCTTATCCAAGGTAAACACACGTTCTTCTGTGACCGACTTCTTACCCTTATCAGCAACCGTAACCCATCTCTGGGGATTCGTCCTCTGAGGCTGCTATCTAAGAGGCTCTTGAGAGTGTGGCTTCTGTGGCTGCGGGCAATATCTCACTCTATGGCCTAAGTCCCCGCATCTAAAACAGCCTTGTATGGTTTTAGAAGAGCTTCCCTCATGTGGTCGGCCACAATCTCTACAACCTCTAACCTCTGGCCTGGCACTTCAAGGGGTCTCCATAATAATGGGAGGAACCCTGGGTCTGTCAACTCTTCCGTTCGGTCCCTCAAACTGTCTCCTCTTAAAAGAACTCCTCTGACAGTCTGTATGGGAGGTCACGAATCGCTTATTCTTATCCCTGGTTAAAATTTAAGACTTAGTCTGGGACTATACCAACTCTAGTCCCCTCTCTACTTCTTGTGCTCGTCGCAGAGCATCCTTAAACTCAGTAATACAGGGCCCTATCAACTGGTCTCTAATAACGGGCATCAGTCCATACACGAATCGTTCTATATGAAGCTCCTCATCCTTAAGAGTCTCTAGATCGTACTTCAGTAGGGTGGTGAATCGGCTCTCGTAATCATCAACCGTCATATTTCTTTAAGTCAAGTTTAGGAATTCAGCTTGCATTCTCCTCTGGACAGCTCTTGGCACAAACTGAGTTCTAAATGCCGACTGAAACGCCTCCCAGCTAATCATCTCATGGCTAGTCGCCATTATACTCTGAGTAGTGCTCCACCAGTCTCGAGCCTATCCCGTTAACATGTAAGCACCCATATTGACCCTCTTGGCATCGGTGCATCCCAAATAGTCAAAAATGACTCGCAACTCTGTCAACCACTCCTCAGCCTCTACGAGATCTTTTACCCTTCTAAAAGTCGATGGGTTCATCTTCAGAAGGTCCCTCAATCGAACCTTATTTCTGTCATTAAGTTAGGCCTGTACTGGAGGCTGTGTGGCAGGGGGCACCGGGTTAGTCTGTAATGGGGGTACGGGTGGTCCTTGTAGGGGTGGAGAAGTCGAAACTAGTGTAGTACCTGAGGCATTAGCCCCAAAATGCTGCACGAATAGAGCTGCCATCTGCTCGAATCCCTGCCACACATCATGCTCTAGCTGATTCATTCGAGAGTTAGGACTCTCCGACTGTGTGGTGGAGGTAGCGATGCCTGTCTCCCAGAACGTCCTTTTCTCCCCCCTCATATCCTATCTCTTATGTGCCTGTGCGTATTCATTAAACATCGATTATAATTCTACCTGTTAAATTCAATTCATTACCAGACAATACAGACACTTGGGATGTAATCTATTTCCAGTTACTCGACACTGACAGTACTAGGCAACCTTTGCTCTGATACCAAGAAAATCTGTGACAGCCCGAAAGAGCAGAAATTATGGCTAATTTAAAAAATTTCTTATATTAAACCTTTTACTTAGGTTGCATTCCTGTACAATGTCATTAATGACTTTTGTTTATAATAGATCATAACCCCAAGATCACACGATTTCTATTTCATAAACCCAATTACAAAATATTCAAAGGAAATCAATCCACAAAACACGATTCATTTTCCTCATATCATCCTAATTACATCCCAAAATACTTGATACAAATGTCTGTATTACATCATTGTCTAGATACAAAATGAACTAAATTATACCTTGTACGTGTACAAGCGATAGCCTGGGGAGATCTTGTCCACCAGCCTATATCACGTACGCGATAGGCACTATCTCGCTCACTGTAAGAAAGCTGGAAGGGGAAGGAAAAAGGGTGAGCTCTCAAAACGCTTAGTAAGGAGGATAAGGGAAAGTTACAAAATTATGATCACAACACAATAGGATAGAAATATTCAAGCATGTAAAACGTTATAAAAATAACGGCAAAAACAATAGCATCGGCATAATTCACATGATAAAGATCACAAATCATCATAACATCAAATCTCATTTCGTGATAGAAATCGCAGTTGTAAGCACATTATTCATCAAAGAAATCGAGACTAGGCATTTAATAAAACTCAGATAAAATCATCGTCATAGGCACATCACATCAAAACAAGTCGTCCCTTAGGCGGACATCCTCAAAATAGGAAAACGTCGACATAAATACATGGCCATGATTCGCTGTAGACTTGATCAGAGTCATACAGCTGCGGTCTTACATGCTACTCAAAGCAAGGCCCGATCTTACATGCTATTAAAGCAAGGCCACCCATCGCTACCAGAGCGGGGTCATCTCTCGTTACCAGAACGAAGGTATCGGTCTTACATGCTACTAGAGCAAGGCCCGATCTTACATACTACCAGAGCAAGACCACTCAATGCTATCAAGCAGAGTATCGATGTGCATCTCATGACAAGCCATCATTTTAGTAAAATATGTCATTGTTATATTAAAATCGTTTTGCCTTCACATAGAACTCATAGTGGTTATTACAAAACTCATTTCGGTTATAAAACATCATTTTCACAATTACACAAAACTCATCAAAACCAAGCTCAAACCGGTAAAACACTCACTCGTTCATCAAAGCATCAAATCATCTCTTTTCTCATAAACATTCTCATTTCATTAAACCATTTTCATGCTATCAAAACTTTTTCAATTATTCGAAAACTCATAAGCACAAACAGTTTATTTCCCTTATCTCTTGCACCTTGAGTGGCACAATATTCTCTGGCTCTTGGATTAGCCTCATTTACCATGTTGGATTCTTGAGCTGTCCAAACATCATTAAATTGTCAATATTCATCACTCTCATTTGTCTCCTCACCTCATTTATAACCATACTTGTACTCTATCCGGATTACCACTTCTAAATACCCATATTGTCTTAAAACTTCTCCTATATCTTTATCATCACTTTAGCTAGCTCATAATCATCACAAGAAATTCATATTTCATTTCCCAACTATACTCATTGGTTGTTTCCCTCATAACTTAGACATTTCCAACCAAATATATATACATATTGTGAAACCCAATATTTTCCATATTATGATGCTTATGAGAAGTAAATTATAGCTCAATGTGACATTTTGCAAGCCCGTAGAGGACTAAAGTACTCGGTTCTAGCATGGGGCCTGATGGCACGCAAATCAAGGTAAGGTCTTAAACTTGAGAATTGCTTAGAAATACCATGCTCATGCATGAAATGATGTGTAGAAGGAAAAACTAAGTGATTGGAGATGAAAAGGTGAGTTAAACTCGAGTTTTAAATTAAATCGAGAAAACGGACCTAAAAAGGAAAATAAATTCGAATAAACTTCTAGAAATTCGTAAAAATTATTCTGAGACCATAGAAAATTAATATATGGTGAAATTGACATGGGAAATAAAAATCATAAAGAAATATGGAGATTTAGGGGTCCAAATGAATTTTTGAAGTGAATCAAAACCTTAATTTCATTTTACTCGGTATTGGCTAAATCGTGCAAATGAGCTCGTTCGTGAAATTGTTCTTAAGAAAGTGACCCCCAAATTTTTACGGGACACATTATAGACTTATTATAATAATTGAGAAGTGAAATTTTGAAGAAATCTGATCAGAATTAATTTTGATGATTTTTCTAAGACAGAACAGTCAGCTTCCTTTCATATTGTAATCTGTCAGCCAATGAAAACACACCAATTTGATGACCTTATAGATTTTTGTTGTTTCTAATATTTTCCAGTATGAAATTCAACTAGATAAGCTTCATAAAAAGGTAAAAAGTTATCCCGAAATGAGGAAAAACCTGAGAGATACCCCTCCCTCATTCTACCGTAGATGGTACTTCTGCTTCTGACTTGTGTGAATTTTCTGGCCACACTCCGGCCAGGTTCAGGTGACGGTCTGTTCACATGAAATCTTCATCTTTCACCCCTCTATCACATATAACAAATTCAAACCTAATTAAAGTTGTTTACCCTCTGAAACATTAGAGAGAAGAACAATACAGAAAACTACCTTATTTTGAGGTAAGTAAAGATGGAATTTTTGGATGGATTTGATGAGTTTCTTGGATGATTCTTGTGAGACCCCGTACATGTATAGCTATGTATATAGGAACATGGGAATGTAAATAAAATCATAAGTAAGATGATGTATCGTAATGTGAAGTGTATGCAATGTAAGTTCATAAGATTATGTACGCACTTGTAATAAGAATTGTGATTATACGTACAAGTTGCATTATGAGTGAGTAGGAAGAAATGAACTTAAAACGAGAAGAATGTGACCGAAATGGAATATGAGTAGTATAGTAAAATGGAAGGAAAGATTTACATAAGTGTATACTTCCATTCGAGTAATATCGTTTATATTTGGTCATAAAAAGATTTTACACAAGTTTTAATGTGTATGTAGTGAGAATGGATCCCATTTTCAAGTCTCAAAGATGAATGAATGAGGAAATGATCATGGTAGTAAATTAAGGGTGTTTGGTAAGAGTTGTTGCAGAAAAACTGCAGGAAATCTGGAATTTGTGAAGGCTAGATCGATCTCATAGGATGAGAGATCGATCTGGGAGAGCCAGAATGCTCTTATGTGAGAAATGGAAGGGAACAGATCGATCTCCAAAGGAAGCAGATCGATCTCCTTAGCTCTCGGGTTGGGAGCAGATCGATCTCCCCTAAGACCAGATCGATCTCCTTAAGCTTCTGTTTGACAGCAGATCGATCTCCAGTCTCGACAGATCGATCTCCTACCTTTAAATGTCTCAGAAAAGAGGGATTTTTGAGGAACAGATCGATCTCCACCCAAGGAAGATCGATCTCATCAAGTCAAAACTATAAATGGGAGCAGTTGGATCATCAGAATTTCGGGAAAACATTTCCATTTCACTTCAACTCAAAGAAATCTAGTTTCTCACTCCTAAATCCAGCCATTTTCAGTGAGATTTAAGAAGAGGCTATTAGAGACAAAGTTGTTCACATCAAAGAGAAGAACAACATAGTCTAGAGGCATTTCCCCATTTGATGGATTGAAGAAATAGAGGGCAATCCTAATTGGAGCAAGAGGAAATCCAATGAGGTAAGTTCTAATGCACAAATCCAAGTACATTGGTTTAGTTAATGCTTATAAAGATATTTGGGTGTGCATATGGTGGATAGAACTACCTAGGATGGTATGAAATGAATATAACTTAGAAATAGTCAAGTGTGAGAAAGTGGAGTGTGGGAGTGTTCTTGATGAATGAGATATCTTGAGTGGATGAGTATGGTTTGGAAATGTTGATATTAGGATAAATTGGGAGATTTACCACAAAGGGTAAAAATGTGTAATTAAGGCATTGGATAAATGCTTAGTTGAATAAGAGTTAGAAACATTAACTTAAATGTTGATGGATGAATTTCAGTTTCGGATGATACGCCGGAGCAAGTCAAGATGAGAACGCAAGAAGCATAAAGGCGGATAGTTGCACACAAGTAAAACGAGGTAAGGGACTGTGTGTTAGCTATAGAGATGTTCGTACGTATTTTACGGCAATTTCGTAGATATATTGCTAGACTAGTACGATATGATAATTCTATGAAATGATATGGAAGTATGCAAAGTACTATGACGTATATATGTATTGAGAAATGGGATAGGGTAAGGAAATAGCATGATATGCATGTTTTCAATGATTTTCTCAATTTTTCATTGTTATTTATGATTGAGAAATGTTGATGATAGGTTGGCTAATTTTACATGTTTTAGCATGAAGAGGTATGCTTTATGAGTAAACGTGTTTTGAGTTTTAAAAAGAGAAAATAGCCATCTATCAGTTTTGAGATGAGATTTGGTGTTGAAGCGTTAGCTCACACCCGGTTTAAAGCCTTGATGTACCGTGCGGGAGTTTTAACTCGCACGAGGGTTTTGAGAAAGTGCGGGAACTTTGCTCGCACCTGTTTTATTGAGTTAAGGTAAACCTGGGGGTCTGGGACCCAAGGGGATACCAGCCGACGGCCAATTGAACGGGCTGGGCCTTAACGATAGATCGTACCGCGCTGGAGCTTTGCGTTGACTGTGTGTCGCGCTGCTTGCTCGCCTGGTATATGAGACATGGTTTAAGGATAAAAAGTCCATCGGAGTTGGAGTATGGACTTGGGTCCACGGTTGTACGTAGAATAGTGTAGTCACCCGTTGGTATACTATGTACCGTGCTGGGTGCACGTGAGTACGAGTATCGCGTAGATGACACACGACGTATCTTCACCGTGAGTATACGAGGAGATGAGGTGGATTGAAATGAGCCGGAGGGTAGGACTGACCCATCCCCCTTCAGGCGAAGTGATACCCTGTGCACACCCGATCAGTGAGGCCTGGGATCACTGACTGTGGCCATAAGTCGTGGATATTTGATTGCCGAAAATTCCATGCCTGTCTCAGAGAATCGAGAAACAGAGACAATCTCAGAAAAGAAAGAGACTTGCGAGAAAGAATGATTTGAGAAGTGAAAGAGATTTCGTGTTTTAATAAATCTCTGATTTCACACTCGTGCCATGAGGGCACTATTTATGAGCATGTTTTAAATGGAAGTTTGACATTTGATTTACACGAAAATGCTATTGAGAAATATGTGTTTAAATGCATTGTTCGTATGATATTTCCATTTATAACGAAAACATGGTTTTGGTTTATGCATGCATTGGCTATGTAGGTAGTACGATATCTACCTGCTAGCATACATTTCCTTACTGAGCTGTGGTTTACTCATCCCACTATTTTCCCCCTCCAGGTACTGAGAAGTAAGAGAGCGGTGATCTCTAAGTCTTTTGTGTTGAACAGCTCCCACAATCCGCAAAGGTATAAGATTTGTATACACGAGTATTTTGTATCTAATATATTGTATCGCACAGTTATATCTTGGAATTGTAATCAGTATTATGGGGATGATATGTAAACACTTGGTATTTATACAATTAATTTTGTGTATTTACACACACACCTGGGAGTGTGAATTAAAGTTTTAAATATTCCGCTGTAAATAAATAAATCTTTAGTAATTGCATCTTCTCACAGCCCAACCGTAGTAGAGAATGTATGGATAGAAGGGTTCCCGAAAGCGGGGCATGACAGGCTTGGTATCAGAGCATGGTTGGTCTGATGTGAGTTGATGCTTAGGACTAAGAAAACATACATCCCCAAGTTACTGTGCGATATTTAGATACAAATGTGTATACGGAGCTGGTAGTAAATTAAATGTTTGTAATAACACAGGAAAGTTATCAGGCTAGTGAGTTATGCCTGAGAGACACCGCAAGAGGGGAGAGAGCTCGAGGGCTCGAGGGCAAAATGACAGGACTGAGAGGCACAGTAGATCATCCTCTAGTCATGAGCCCCAAGAACAGATAGAGGCTTCTGATCCTCGAATAACTCGATTGGAGGAAGACATGCGCACGATGATGACCCTGATGGGTCAGATCATGGCTAGGTTTGAGGGTACACCTAGTACAGCGGGACAGGCTGCACCGAATCCCCCAGCAGCTGCACCTGAACCTGAGAATGTTGCACCTGCGCAAGCTGAACCGGCTAGGCCACGGGAACCTCATATTCAACCGGTACCTCCTCCGGTAGCCCCACATCAGCATGATGATGATTTGGGGTATGGATATGATTGCGACATGGAAAGATTGAGGCATTTTATGGACTTTAAGCCTCCTTCGTTTAGCGGGGTAAAGGATCCGACAGTGGCTGAGGACTGGATCAGTCAAATGGAGAAGTTATTCGACTTCTGTAGATGTTCAGCTACGGAGAGAGTAGCGCTTGCGGCCTTTGTACTGAGAGGCGAAGCAGAGCACTGGTGGAAGTCCACTAGGCCGATGTTAAGAGCTCAAGGAATGGTTATCACTTGGGATATGTTCTTGGACGTTTTCAGAGAGCAATACATCCCAGATACTGCTCGACGGAGACTACAGATGGAATTTCTGAATCTGACTCAAGGAAATCGAACAGTTGATGAGTACGAGTCACGATTCACTTCACTGGGTCGATATGATCCGGACTCGATCAGGAGTGAAGCTGTCAGAGTCCGTAGATTTGTAGATGGACTGAGGCCTTCGATCCGAGCGAAGTTGGCCCCATTTGATGTCGCTACATATAGAGAGGTTGTGCGACGGGCCCAGTTATGTGAGCAGGATCATGACTTGCAGATTTCTGAATTTAGTTGGGGAAAGGACAAGGGACAGAGGAAGCTGGGAGATGGCAAGAGTGCCAAATTTGGTCGAAAATTCATGAGTAAACATCGGAGAGAGGTAGATGAGTTCCAGAAAAAGGTTGCTAGACCTTTTATGCCTCCGACTCAGACACCAGCCAGGGGTATAGTGATTGGTGGACCCCGACCGACTACAGATCAGTGTAGGCTATGCAGACGATACCATGGTGGTAGGCCATGTCATCTTCAGGGTACCCGATGCTTCAGATGTGGTAAATTTGGACATTATGCCAGAGAGTGCCCGGAGATAGTTGAGGCAATTCCACAGAGGGGTAAAGAGCCAGAGAGGGTTCCTCCAGTTGCACCTCCTGCAAGAAAGAAAGCCTCGGCTGAAGAAAAGGGAAAACAAGTTGTGGGTCAAGGCAGGGTGTATGCGATAGACCAGGCATCGGCTGATACCTCTTCTGAAGTGATAAAAGGTACAATCTTGATTTTCAATCTGGAGGTTATAGCTTTGTTTGATTCTGGTGCTACGCATTCCTTCATATCACCTGCATGTGCATCTAAGTTAAAAGGTTTTGTAGAACCCACATACTTGAGTAGGACCTTACTGATAAGTACTCCAATGAGAGTTAGCCAATTAGTTGAACAAGTGTATAAAGATTGTAAAGTGAGAGTGGGAGATAAGTGCATGACAGCCAACTTGATTTTATTGAATATGTATGACATTGATGTAATTTTGGGAATGGATTGGTTAGCCGCCAATCATGCTGTCATAGACTGTCGTTCTAAGTCCATTAAGTTTTCTCTACCTGAAGAATGTGTTGTAAGATTTTAAGAGAAGAAATGAAATCTTAAATTTTGTATTAAGTAAAGTACTTTGGTATAAATGGCTTGAGTGTTGTTTTGAAGGTTTTGTTGCTTATGTGGTGGATTTGAACAAAGTACATCCGGATATGGAGGACATCTCAGTGGTCAGAGAATTCCCTGATGTCTTTCCAGACGATCTACCAAGATTGCCACCTGATAGAGAAACGGAATTCGGTATAGACTTGACGCCTGGAACCGAACCAATATCGAAGCCACCATATAGGATGGCCCCAGTTGAGTTAGAGGAATTAAGGAAACAGCTGCAAGAGTTGTTAGAGAAGGGGTTCATAAGACCGAGCATCTCACCATGGGGAGCCCCGGTATTATTTGTGAAGAAGAGAGATGGGAGCCTCAGGTTATGCATTGACTATCGGATGTTAAACAAGGCTACCATCAAGAATAAGTACCCCTTGCCACGCATTGACGATTTATTGGATCAGCTTCGGGGAGCACAGATCTTCTCTAAGATAGATCTGAGGTCTGGGTATCATCAATTGAAGATTCAGAAGGAGGATGTGCCCAAGACAGCATTTCGTACCTGCTATGGCCATTACGAATTCTTAGTGATGCCTTTTGGGTTGACCAATGCGCCGGCAGCTTTTATGGCTCTAATGAACGAAGTATTCAAGCCATACCTGGACCAATTCGTAATTATTTTCATTGATGACATATTGGTGTATTCAAGGTCCAGAGAAGAGCATGAGCAGCACTTAAGGATTATTTTGCAGACCCTTCGAGAGAAAAGGTTATATGCCAAGCTTAACAAATGTGACTTTTGGCTAGAACAGATTTCTTTTCTAGGCCATGTTATATCGAAGGATGGGGTGTCAGTAGATCCATCCAAGATTGAGGCAGTCGTTCAATGGGAACAACCTAGGACAGTCACAAAGATCAGAAGTTTTCTAGGTTTGGCTGGTTACTACAGGAGATTTGTAGAAGGATTCTCTAGATTAGCTGCTCCATTGACACGTCTTACGAGAAAAAGTGTGAAGTTTTCATGGGATGAAGCTTGTGAGAGAAGTTTTCAGGAACTTAAGCGCAGATTAACTACCGCGCCAGTTCTTGTCATCCCTAACAGTTCAGGGAATTACTCGGTGTATACTGATGCTTCGCATCAAGGACTAGGCTGTGTTTTGATGCAAGATGGGAGGGTAGTAGCTTATGGATCTAGACAGCTGAAAGATCATGAGAAGAGCTACCCCACTCACGATTTGGAGTTAGCGGCCGTAGTGTTTGCGTTGAAGATATGGCGCCACTACTTATATGGTGAGAGATTTTAGATCTTTACGGATCATAAGAGTCTGAAATATCTATTCTCACAAAAGGAGTTAAACATGAGACAGAGGAGGTGGTTGGAACTCCTCAAGGACTACGATTGTGAGATCTTGTACCACCCGGGGAAGGCAAATGTGATTGCCGATGCATTGAGTCGGAAGAGTCTCGGGTTAGTATCGCATATGATGGTTAGAGAGCACGAGTTGTTGGAACAATTCACGAACCTTAGTCTGGATATGACCCTACCTGAGATTGGCAACTATGGGATCATTGCTAGCTTAAGATTAGAACCAGAGTTGATTGAGAGAATCTGGCAAGCTCAGCAAATCGATCAATGGTGTATTGTCATGATTAGCCAAATCCGGAAAGGGAAGGGTGCTGATTTTATATTGAGTCCAGATGGAATACTAAGGTTTGGAGATAGAATATGTGTTCCTAAGGATTAGAGCTGAGAAAGTTGATCTTATCAGAGGCACACTCGTCGAGATACACGATACACCCGGGGAGTGGTAAGATGTATCAAAACCTTCGAAAAGTATATTGGTGGTCTGGAATGAAGAGAGACATAGCTGAGTATGTCGCTAGATGTCTCATTTGTCAGCACGTAAAAGTCGAACATCAGAAACCAGGAGGACTATTACAACCTCTATCGATACCAACATGGAAGTGGGAGCATGTCACCATGGATTTTGTGATGGGGTTACCGAGAACCCGTAAGAACCATGATGCGATATGGGTGATAGTAGATCGGTTAACGAAATCGGCACATTTCTTAGCCATGAGATCTACAGATACATTGAGTGCACTGGCGAATCTGTATGTGCGAGAAATAGTGAGATTGCATGGAGTCCCAGTGAGTGTTGTTTCGGATAGGGATGCCCGCTTCACTTCCCACTTTTGGGGACATTTTCAGGAAGTGATGGGGACCCAATTAAGTTTTAGCACCGCTTTTCATCCTCAGACAGATGGTCAGTCAGAGAGGACTATACAGACCCTGGAGGATATGTTGAGAGCGTGTGTGCTGGATTTTAGAGGCTCATGGGACGATCACTTGCCATTGATTGAGTTCGCCTACAATAACAGTCATCACTCAAGTATTGGTATGGCCCCTTATGAGGCACTATACGGTCGTAGATGCCGATCGCCCATTGGTTGGGAAGAAGTTGGTGACAGACAATTGCTCGCCCCCGATTTGGTTAAGCAAGCCTCCGAGGATGTTCAGATAATATGCGAGAGGCTGCGAACAGCTCAAAGTCGACAAAAGAGCTATGCTGACAGGAGACGGAGACCACTTGAGTTTGATGTTGGCGAATCTATATTTTTGAAAGTATCTCCTTCTAAGGGAATAATGAGGTTTGGGAAGAAAGGAAAATTAAGTCCTCGTTACATTGGTCCCTTTGAGATTTTGGATAGAGTGGGAGAAGGAGCATATAGGCTAGCCTTACCACTTGAGCTAGTAGAAGTCCACAATGTCTTCCACGTTTCTATGCTTCGGAAGTACTACCCGGATCCGACACATGTAATTAGTTATGAGCCGTTAGAGCTCAAGAAAGATATGTCGTATGTCGAGAGACCGATCAGGGTGTTGGACAGGAAAGAGAAGGTGTTGCGGAACAAGACGATTTCATTGGTTAAGGTTTTGTGGCAACATCACACTGTGGAAGAGGCCACATGGGAACTGGAAAGTTTGATGCGGGAAAAGTATCCCGAGCTATTCACAGATTGAATTGGTTCTAATTTGGAGGACCAAATTCTTTAAGTGGGGGAGAATGTGAGACCCCGTACATGTATAGCTATGTATATAGGAACATGGGAATGTAAATAAAATCATAAGTAAGATGATGTATCGTAATGTGAAGTGTATGCAATGTAAGTTCATAAGATTATGTACGCACTTGTAATAAGAATTGTGATTATACGTACAAGTTGCATTATGAGTGAGTAGGAAGAAATGAACTTAAAACGAGAAGAATGTGACCGAAATGGAATATGAGTAGTATAGTAAAATGGAAGGAAAGATTTACATAAGTGTATACTTCCATTCGAGTAATATCGTTTATATTTGATCATAAAAAGATTTTACACAAGTTTTAATGTGTATGTAGTGAGAATGGATCCCATTTTCAAGTCTCAAAGATGAATGAATGAGGAAATGATCATGGTAGTAAATTAAGGGTGTTTGGTAAGAGTTGTTGCAGAAAAACTGCAGGAAATCTGGAATTTGTGAAGGCCAGATCGATCTCATAGGATGAGAGATCGATCTGGGAGAGCCAGAATGCTCTTATGTGAGAAATGGAAGGGAACAGATCGATCTCCAAAGGAAGCAGATCGATCTCCTTAGCTCTCGGGTTGGGAGCAGATCGATCTCCACTAAGACCAGATCGATCTCCTTAAGCTTCTGTTTGACAGCAGATCGATCTCCAGTCTCGACAGATCGATCTCCTACCTTTAAAACGTCTCAGAAAAGAGGGATTTTTGAGGAACAGATCGATCTCCACCCAAGGAAGATCGATCTCATCAAGTCAAAACTATAAATGGGAGCAGTTGGATCATCAGAATTTCGGGAAAACATTTCCATTTCACTTCAACTCAAAGAAATCTAGTTTCTCACTCCTAAATCCAGCCATTTTCAGTGAGATTTAAGGAGAGGCTATTAGAGACAAAGTTGTTCACATCAAAGAGAAGAACAACATAGTCTAGAGGCATTTCCCCATTTGATGGATTGAAGAAATAGAGGGCAATCCTAATTGGAGCAAGAGGAAATCCAATGAGGTAAGTTCTAATGCACAAATCCAAGTACATTGGTTTAGTTAATGCTTATAAAGATATTTGGGTGTGCATATGGTGGATAGAACTACCTAGGATGGTATGAAATGAATATAACTTAGAAATAGTCAAGTGTGAGAAAGTGGAGTGTGGGAGTGTTTTTGATGAATGAGATATCTTGAGTGGATGAGTATGGTTTGGAAATGTTGATATTAGGATAAATTGGGAGATTTACCACAAAGGGTAAAAATGTGTAATTAAGGCATTGGATAAATGCTTAGTTGAATAAGAGTTAGAAACATTAACTTAAATGTTGATGGATGAATTTCAGTTTCGGATGATACGCCGGAGCAAGTCAAGATGAGAACGCAAGAAGCATAAAGGCGGATAGTTGCACACAAGTAAAACGAGGTAAGGGACTGTGTGTTAGCTATAGAGATGTTCGTACGTATTTTACGGCAATTTCATAGATATATTGCTAGACTAGTACGATATGATAATTCTATGAAATGATATGGAAGTATGCAAAGTACTATGACGTATATATGTATTGAGAAATGGGATAGGGTAAGGAAATAGCATGATATGCATGTTTTCAATGATTTTCTCAATTTTTCATTGTTATTTATGATTGAGAAATGTTGATGATAGGTTGGCTAATTTTACATGTTTTAGCATGAAGAGGTATGCTTTATGAGTAAACGTGTTTTGAGTTTTAAAAAGAGAAAATAGCCATCTATCAGTTTTGAGATGAGATTTGGTGTTGAAGCGTTAGCTCACACCCAGTTTAAAGCCTTGATGTACCGTGCGGGAGTTTTAACTCGCACGAGGGTTTTGAGAAAGTACGGGAACTTTGCTCGCACCTGTTTTATTGAGTTAAGGTAAACCTGGGGGTCTGGGACCCAAGGGGATACCAGCCGACGGCCAATTGAACGGGCTGGGCCTTAACGATAGATCGTACCGCGCTGGAGCTTTGCGTTGACTGTGTGTCGCGCTGCTTGCTCGCCTGGTATATGAGACATGGTTTAAGGATAAAAAGTCCATCGGAGTTGGAGTATGGACTTGGGTCCACGGTTGTACGTAGAATAGTGTAGTCACCCGTTGGTATACTATGTACCGTGCTGGGTGCACGTGAGTACGAGTATCGCGTAGATGACACACGACGTATCTTCACCGTGAGTATACGAGGAGATGAGGTGGATTGAAATGAGCCGGAGGGTAGGACTGACCCATCCCCCTTCAGGCGAAGTGATACCCTGTGCACACCCGATCAGTGAGGCCTGGGATCACTGAATGTGGCCATAAGTCGTGGATATTTGATTGCCGAAAATTCCATGCCTGTCTCAGAGAATCGAGAAACAGAGACAATCTCAGAAAAGAAAGAGACTTGCGAGAAAGAATGATTTGAGAAGTGAAAGAGATTTCGTGTTTTAATAAATCTCTGATTTCACACTCGTGCCATGAGGGCACTATTTATGAGCATGTTTTAAATGGAAGTTTGACATTTGATTTACACGAAAATGCTATTGAGAAATATGTGTTTAAATGCATTGTTCGTATGATATTTCCATTTATAACGAAAACATGGTTTTGGTTTATGCATGCATTGGCTATGTAGGTAGTACGATATCTACCTGCTAGCATACATTTCCTTACTGAGCTGTGGTTTACTCATCCCACTATTTTCCCCCTCCAGGTACTGAGAAGTAAGAGAGCGGTGATCTCTAAGTCTTTTGTGTTGAACAGCTCCCACAATCCGCAAAGGTATAAGATTTGTATACACGAGTATTTTGTATCTAATATATTGTATCGCACAGTTATATCTTGGAATTGTAATCAGTATTATGGGGATGATATGTAAACACTTGGTATTTATACAATTAATTTTGTGTATTTACACACACACCTGGGAGTGTGAATTAAAGTTTTAAATATTCCGCTGTAAATAAATAAATCTTTAGTAATTGCATCTTCTCACAACCCAACCGTAGTAGAGAATGTATGGATAGAAGGGTTCCCGAAAGCGGGGCATGACAATTCTGAACATTTCTAAGCTCTATACATGTTTTATTACAGCTGAGGGGCAATTTGAAGGCTTGAAATAGAAGTCAAAGTTTGTCAAAGGAGTGAAGAAGTTGAGGTATGATGATGATGATGAGATAGGTTGTTAATTTGTGATTTTGATGAATTTTTGTTGAAGGAAATTTGATGAATTGATTTATATGATGGAGTTCAGCTGCTTCCAGCATGATTTAGTTGCTGGAATGATGATATTGGATGTAATTAAAATGAATTCATAGTTAAAATTATACTGCAAAGGTTCGGTTTAGTGTTTAACTAGGTGAATTATCGAAATAATGCAAGAATCGATAATTTAAGGTCTTGTATGAAGTGAAATGAATTGCTGGAATGTAAGACACGATGTAGAGGTATTGAAAATGAATTTAAAGGTGTAGAACATGTTAAGAAAGCTTAAACCGAGGCTTAAACCGATAAAACCGAGCAAAATGAGCAAAGTAGTAAAAAAGTCAACTTTTGGTCAACATTTTAGATGTAATCACATATTCGAATATATTAACATGAATTTGAGCTATATGTGATGAGATAACATGGTATTTGACAGCTCGGGTTATCGACACACATTTCGAGGTGAGCTCAAAAATCGAGGAATGTGCACTACCTCCGACGCTAAGAGGTAAGGGATATAATTTAGAGCAACATTAGTACCTTTCTACCTTACCAAATGTTCATGTGAATAATAAATTGAGTTTCTACGGACAAGGGCTTTCTCGAAATGTGAACTGAGCACTATTCACTCAAAACCTGAGATAAACTTATCCAAACTTTTCAAAATGATTTTCATTGCACGAGATACATTTTAGTATCCATGTTTATGGTATATAAAAGTGATTTTCATGTATGGAATGAAACCATAGTATGTTTTCTATGTGTTACGGATTAAAGTCTCAGGAATGTTTTACGAAACTATGTTTTCATTATATGGGATATATATATATATATATATATATATATATATATATATATATATATATATATATATATACACTCGAGATATGTGTTTATGAAAAACATGCTTAATGGTTTGAGACTATGGCATGAAGTATTGATGTTATGAGGTCAGAGTGATATGGGGTCAATCTTGTACATTGAGAAAAGGGTACAAAGACGATCAAGGATCTTCCTAGCCGACGGTCAGGGAACAGGCAGGACTCTGACGAGATAAGATGACTTGTGGTACCATGTAACCATTTAAAGTTCGTGCGTTGAGACTGCTTAGAGACTTCGAGCCCTTTGCAGGCACGTAGTGAGTCACCCCATCATAGCCCCGTACCACACAGTCCAGTAGGACACTATACGACCC
This sequence comes from Firmiana major, assembly GCA_033439115.1. Lineage (NCBI taxonomy): Eukaryota > Viridiplantae > Streptophyta > Magnoliopsida > Malvales > Malvaceae > Firmiana > Firmiana major. The sequence goes on from CM065907.1 coordinate 33,565,860, forward strand.
TGATCCAGTCCTACAGTTCCTTATACTATGGCCATATGTACCAGTTATGTTAATGATGTCCTTCGGGACTAGTTATGATGAAGCCATGTCTCCAAGAGAAACGAAATATGTTTTAACACATCTCATGCTACCTTATATGCTATTTGCTATTTAGCTCTTATTTATGATGTTATGATTTTTAAGGTAGCCCATGAGTGATGTATTTATGAAATGTGCATATGAAAGTTATAATTTCACTTTAAAGTGAACAATATGATATGTATGATTTGAAACTTATGAGATGTTTTATGACTATTTACACCAACTGATATTTATATAACATGATACGTTTTACGAAAATGATGCATGATGTGTAAACTAATGATTTTAAAGCACATTTTTACTGCTTTTGGTGAATGTAAGCATCTTTACTCCATTACATGTGTTTTACTGGTTTTAAGTATTAAGGTTACTCTAAATGTATCTCTTGCTGAGCCTGAAAAGCTCACCCCCCTTCCTTTCCATCTTCCAGATTACCTACAGTGATTCTACTGCACTCACGTGTTAGAGGTCGTAGACAAGGCAGTCCGACCTTTCATCAGATCATTTGTAGCGGCGAGGTATAGCTTTACTTTTGTTCCAGACTTTATGTAAAACATAGACACTATTGTATAAGACAATGGGATGTAATCAATGTAGATGATTTTGGTACAGAGAGTGTAAATGAATATACATATAGAATGTCATTAGATTCTGGAATGAGAATGAATGCATTGTGGTTGTGGGTTGAAATTAAATATAAAGTGCGTTTAAACTTTGCAGGTTGAGTTAAGTGTTATTGCAGCTGTTATGCTGCCGAATTTTTATAAAATGATAAAAGTTAAGAAATTGACACAGATAGGAACACAACTCAGTTAATTAGGTTAAAAAGTTTTAAAATTACCCCATTTTCCACGTTTTCGGGCATGACACATACACACATACATCCATTCACTAATATATAAAATGATAATGCTTAAGAAAAATAAGGATCTTGTGAGCTCACTTAGCTTGTCTCCTCTTAACCAAACTTGTAGAGTGTTTGTCCTTTACTTTGTTCAACCCAATCCTTAATTTTCTAGTATGCTGTTCTCCTTACCAAGAGGAACAACTTTGTCTCTTACCCCTTTGTCTAATTCCGTCCAAAATATGGTGAATCTTAGAGAGAGAAAGTTTGTTTTTGGTGAAAATGGTGAGTGTTGGGGTTTGTAGGTGAGAGAGGCTCGGTTCCCAGGCAAAATCCCATAATTCTTATATAGGCAGGGCATATGAGATCGATCTGCAATTGATGGAGATCAATTTCTGCTTGATTTCAACTACTCCAACTGCTCCATTAACAACAACAAGATCGATCTGGTCGAGGGTGGAGATCGATCTGTTCTTCTAAGTGAAGATCGATCTGCTAGAGGTTAGAGATCGATCTCTTCCAGGCTGAGACTTAAAGGAGATCGATCTACCCTTGTGACAGGATCAATTCTTGCTATGCAGACGTAGCCTGAGATCGATCTGCTCCTTTATAAGATCGATCTACTTGCCTGCTTTTGCACATTTTCTGCATTCTGAAGCCTTGAGATCGATCTCTCTTCCCTTGGAGATCGATCTGGCCTTCATAAATCCTACTGTTGCTGCTTCCATTTGCAGGAAACTCGATGTAAAACTTATCTTAATCTACCCCATAGGCCATATTTCAATCTATACACATTTAAGACTTAAAAACTTCATCTCCTTATACTTCATTAGATTTAAAACTTGCGTGTATATCAACATATCATAATTACATTCACCAATTACAAATTCTCACATTGCAAATCTCATAGCTAAGGTACATAAAATTTACAGTTCTCACAATAAATATACCTTAAATACCTCAAACCGCTAAAAAGGTCTGTTTTACCCCTTTTGGCTTTTACTCTTGTTCTCTGTGTTTGTGACTAAATCAAACCGACTTTCCTTCATGAGCTCTCTATATTTTCTCATTTTAAGTTCTTCTCTTTAGTCAGAATGATTCAGATCCACTCGGTTTAGCCATGTGGCTATCATAGCCCTTTTTCGACTTTTATGTAGCTTTTAAGTGTTAAAGCATTTCACTAACACTTAAATCAAGTAAATACTCTTCTTATGATTTAATTTACTTAATACAATGTTTGTACACATATAAATCATAAGGAACAAGTTACATAAAAATACGGGTCTTACATCTAAGGATGTTCAATTAATTTATGAGGGGCTGAGAATGTCACGACCCAAATTACCTAAAAATCAGAGTAAATTTTTTGCTTTTTAATTTCCTTACCCGTCGTGAACAGTTTCACCACTAAACAGTTGGGCTATGATTCGGTGTTAGTCACCTCTCACCTATTTACCATTCCATTTTCATATTTCATTTACATATCAGTTTATTTAAACTAAATACATCCCCAATATTACATCCATGAACAGTACTGTGCCTCTATATGTTCAGATACAAAAATTATACAAATGTGTATACCTGGTCTTGATCAAAAGCAGCGAATATGACTACTGTCGTTCTCTTCTACTGAATATACCCTGTGGGGTGGAAAATGAAAGGGTGAGCATAAACAGCTCAGTAAGGCAATAATGTAAGCAGGTAGATAACTATACTATTTACGTGCTGATAATATCATGATATAAAATCGTTTACATTTGGAGCATGAGGTAAGACTAAAACGATGCCACATGTATGTATATATCATATAAGAGAAATCATGAAATCCATATATAAAACAAACATGGAAAAATCATCATGTATGTCATCTCATGCTCGTCACATTAAAACTTATTTGTTTCATTACAAACTCATCACTTTAAAACTCATTTATTTCATCATAAAACAACCTCATCAAGGTCAAACCCATCTCTCGGGAATACCTTGATTCATTAAATCACATCTCTTTTTAAAAACATAAATCGAGACATTACCCCTCCCTCGGGTTCGTCCTGGTCTATTCAGACCGTATGATATCATGTGAGGCATGCAGGTTACTGTATGAAAATCGAGGACTATGGCCATACTTTGTCCCTGTGATCCTAGGCTACACGGATCCCGGTGTGCGGGGCATCACAACTGCAATGGGAGGTGGGGTCAATTCCTACCCGCCAGAATAGCAAGTAACATCATCGAGTCATCATGACTGCACGGTACATCATACTCCGTGTGACATACACGGTACATCGTACTCCGTGGACCCATATCATAGTCTGGGGGTGCCTGCCGTAGGTCTTATCCACCCCAATACTATGTCGATAACCAACCCATGTCTCAAAGTATACGTGCGAGCATCTCAACTCTCTGTGACACACAGTCTACAGGAGGCTTCCGCACGACTATATGCATGTCAACTCACGTCTAGTGCGAGCGAAGCTCCAGCACCACGCTATGCATATCATGATATCTAAAATCTCGTGCGAGCGAAGCTCCAGCACGGTTTTGTGCACACACAAATTTCTCGTACGAGCAATGCTCCAGTACGGCTTTTCATGAGAAATAAATCAGTAAACTTGAGTGCGAGAAAGACTCTAGCACTCTTTTTATTCATGTAAATACAATAGGTGGCTCAATCTTGATAAAACATCTTTTAAAATAGTAACCGATCCAAACCGGTACCCTTTCATATAATTCACGAAATCAACAGCCAACCTATGTGCATATTTGCTTAAATCAAAGCAATATATTCATATAAAGCAATAAAAACATGAAATCATGCAATTTATCTGCCTTACTACCCTTTTTGTAAATTTTACTCTCAAGGGCAAAATCATCTTTTTCTTTATTCACCTAAGTCCCGATTTTCATAAAAATTAGTATTTTGTTTTCTAGATACTTTAAGAATTCTAGGCCCTGTAAATCCCCTCAAAATATGTATAGAAATCTCTATGCACCTACAAAATTCCCTTACCTTGATTCTCGTCGAGCGCGTATCTAAATTCCACTGTCGGAGGCTCGTCCAATCCGATTTGCTGCTAATCCAGTCTCTGGGGCTGCAGATAATTATTTATCATGTCAATTTAACCCAATAAATATAATTCTCGCGTTTACTATAGCCGATTTAACTAATTAGGCCAATTTACTCTTATTGGGCCCGATCGCACTTTAATGGACCTCGACCCATTTTCAGCCTGTTTCTACTTATTAAATTCCTTCTTCGATTTTATTGGGTTCATTCAGCTTATCAATAATCATCGGGCTTCGTTCCAAACTCATTGGATAGCCCGTATACTATTTACGATAATTACGTTGCAATTCCGATAAATATTCCTTTTTATACAGAATTAATCCGTAAATTCCGTACAATAAATCGAAACTCTGTATTAAAGGACTCTAATTGTCGAAATTAAAATATACTTACCCAATATGATGCGGGGTACGAAAATCAGAGCTCAATCGACTCTCGTTCGGGCTCTGTCGCAAAACTGCACAATTATATATTTAATCCCGGGTTACTTTTCGATTAAATATAATTTAAATAAATTTTTTGGAATTCAAATCGATCACTTTTGACCTCGTATCGACTTACCCGAAGTTCGGTGTATCCCCAAAAAATTTTTCCCCTTTTTCTTTTTTCTCTTTTTCTCCTTTTTTCCCTTCTTTCTTGGCTGAACCGGTTCAGTCTGGTTCAAACCCGGTTCAGACCTGTCCGGTTCGACCGGTTCACTCCGGTTCGATCGGTTCGGGGCCTCGTCGACCGGTTCTCCATTGCCTTCCTCCACCAGTGGCTCCGCTGGGTCGTCCGATTCTGGAATCTGGCCTCGGTTTCGCTCAAGGCCGCCAGAAAGTCGCCGGTCCGGCGTGTTCTCCCTTCGTCGTCGGTGCTCTTCCTCTTTTTCGCCATTTCCGACGTCGTCCGTCGGTTTCGGCGGCTGTGGCCACCACCAATCTACTCGTCTTGGACTCGGGGACGTTTGGCTGGGGGTGGGGTTGGCCAGATCGGCGTCGTTCGTCGGATTTCGCATTTCTTCCTCTCGGTTTCTCCGTTTCTCGATTTCGTCGGAGTTCGACGCGGTTGACGGTGGTCCCGGTGCCTGGAGGGTCACCGGTGGCTCGGTTGCCTCTCCCCCCCCCCCCCATCGCCTGGTCCACCGCCAGCCGCTCTGTCCGGTGAGGCAGAGGGGCTCGGCCTCTTCGCTGGTTTCGGTTTCCAGTCTTTCGCATACCAATTCTTTCGTTTCTCCTTTTTTTTTTACAGTTATTATTATTTTTATTTATTATTATTTATAATTTAGTTTATTATTATATTCATTATTTTATTATTATTTTGCCAAAAATATCTACCAAAATTATTATTTTATTCAAATTAATTTATTTAATTTTATTTAATTAATTTATTATATTTTTAACCTTTTTTCGGGTATAATTTCTCCGTATTTTCGGGATATTATCCCGAGTGACTTTTCGATATTTTTAAAATTTCGAATCTTGATCAATTGGACTCGAAATTTAATTATTTCTTCGTTATTGATCAAGATTCTTAAATCCATTATTTTTAATAAAATTTTCTTATCGGGTTTATACCGAATTTTGGTCTTTTGACCGTTTTACCCTTGCACGTGTTCGGGATTAATTTAACCCGACTTCCCTTCACGAATACTCATTCATTTTGTGTTTTTAATTAAATTCGGGTCTTACAAAATCTCCCCCACTTAAAAAATTTGGTCCTCCAAATTAGAACCAAGTTAGTCTGTAAATCATTCTGGATATTTCACACATATCATACTCTTAACTCTTATGTGACTTTTTCGGAGTATACTACTACCAAAGGACTTTAATTAGGGAGATCATCTTAAACCCCAATACTTTCTCCTTCCTGTTTTAATACCCGAATCAAGTTTTCAATCATACATTACCCTTTCATTGAGCTGAGCTGTTGAAGCTCATATCTGATCACGTATGTTGGGTCCGGACAGTATTTCTGAAGCATCATAAGATAGGACACATTGTGGATGCCTATTTATTTAGGTAGTAACGCCAACCTACAGGTCTTATCTCCCACTTTGTCCAATCACTTTTCGAATCTTGTTACGTCCTTATGTTATGTCTTAAGAGCAAGTAACTTCCAACAATACTAATTCACCTTCGGTGAATTCCAATGGTTTCTGTCTCTTGTCAGCATAGCTTTTCTATATGCTCTGAGGTGTTCTTAATCCTTCACAATTAACTAAACATCCTCAGAGGTTTGTCTTACCAATTCAGGAATAATTCTCTATCTGTCACCCACTTCTTCTTATCCAAATCGGGGAAACAACTCTTACGACCATACAATGCCTCATCTGAAGTCATCCCGATACTCAAGTGACAACTGATATTATTGGCGAATTCAATTAGTAACAACTAATCATCCCAGGAGCTTATCAGATAAATGGCACACGCTCTCATCATATCCTCCAGAACCTGTACAGTCCTCTCTGACTGACCATCTGTCTGAGGATGGGAAGCTGTGCTAACACTGAATCGGGTTCCCATAGCTTCCTGAAAAATATTCCCAGAAGTGGAAAGTGAAGCGGGAATCCCTATATGATACAATGCTCACTGGAAAAATACTTGGTGTTCCACAATTTTTCATACACATAAATCCGCCTACACACTCAGAGTATCTGGGGATTTCCAAATCAGAAGGTGGGTAGACTTAGTCAATCTATCGACTATCACCCAGATAGCCTTATGATTTATCCGGGTCCTCTGTAACCCGTCACAAAATTCATGGTAACTTGTTCCCATTTTCATGTCGATATAGGCAGAAATTGCAATAACCCTGCAACTTCTTTTGCTCTACCTTACTCTGCTGACATACGAGACACTTTTTTTCACAATCTCCACTATATCTCTTTTCACATTTGACCACCAATAACCTTTCTAAGATTTCGATATATTTATTACTTCTCGAATGCACTGAATATCCCGAAGAGTGAGCTTCTGACAATATCACTATCTCATCAACAGTGGTCTTGGGGAGTACTTATACTATCTCTAAACCTCAGTAAGTCATTATCACTCTCTATGAACTCTATCACTGTACCCTTCTGAATCTGACCCAAACTATCGACACCATGCCGATCATCACGCTAAGCCTGTCAAATCCGGGCACTCTCATCCGGTTCTAGTCTCAGGCTAGCTGTCACACAATCACTGTCATCATCAGAGGGAATCACATCACTACTGAGGCTTACAACTGCTCTAGCAACTCACGCTCCCTGACCATCATATGTAATACCATCCCGAGGCTCTTTCTGCTCAAGGCATTAGCCATTACATTAGCCTTTCCTGGGTGGTACAATTTTTCACAATCAAAATCTCTCAAAAGCTCTAACCCACTATGTATTCTCATATCCGACTCTTTCTGTGAAAATAGATACTCGGGGCTTTAATGATCAGTGCATACCTAAAATTTCTCACCATATCCAACGGATTAAGAGGTTTCTCATGAGTCTATGGATACCTCAAAATAATGAATGGGCTGTGTATTGATGCAGAAAGGGGAAGCTAGTCGATTATGAAATCAGACAACTCAAGGATCATGAAAGGACTATCCGACCCATGATTTAAAGTTGGCCGCGATAGTGGTTGTATATTGTGGAGGGTGGAGACTGCATCCCTAGTTGTCTGCTGCTCCCATCGCGAACAAGGTATACACATCGTACAGTTTTGTATCTAAACAATTAATAGCACAGTTTTGTAACGAATATAATTATGGGGGATGTAAATATATGGAAACATATGTACATACAGTTGTATAATATATGTACTTATTATTACACTGTTTGAAATTCTAGCGTGATTACCATGGTAAGAATGATATGATCAATTGGGATAAGAGTTGGGATTATTACTGACTCATAGCCCAACTCGTTAAAAATGGAATTGTCACGAGGAGGTGAGAAGTATAGAAAAAAGCAAAAAATTTGTAGTGATTTTAAGAAATTTGGGTCATGACAGAGAACAACTCAGAGTAGGCAGAAACATTACACTGACCAAAAACGAAGTCGTTTGGAATTTTCAATAGGAGATTCAGTATTTTTGAAAGTCTTACCTTCCAAAGGTGTAATGAGGTTTGGGAAGAAAGGAAAGTTGAGTCCTCGTTATATTGGACCTTTCGAGATCTTAGATCGAGTAAGAGACAAAGCTTACAGATTGGCTTTACTGCCAGAATTATCGAGTATCCATAATGTCTTCCATGTTTCGATGCTTTGCAAGTATCATCCGGATCCCACACATGTGATTAACTATGAGCCGCTGGAGTTGAAGGAGGAAATGACATATGTGGAGAAACCGATTTAGATCTTGGACAGGAAAGAAAAGGCACCGCGGTCTAAGACAATTCCTTTGGTCAAGGTTTTGTGGCAGTATCACACCTCGGAAGAAGCCAGTGGGAATTAGAAGGCTTAATGCGAGAAAAATACCCACATTTAATTGTAGACTGATGTATTTTAAATTTGGGGACCAAATTTCCTAAGGTGGGGAGAATGTAAAAACCGTAAATTTTCAAATACTTGATTTTATCGATGAATAACTATTAAGCCATTGAGATTAAAAACGCGCTCCTGGTATACGATTAAGCTGAGCTATATTTGGAATATAAGGTTATGGGAGGATAGTTAATCAGATTTGCATTTTTGACATAAGAACTTGGGTGAATTAATTTAAGTGCAAATATAACATTTTTACTTTATACTATATGGAAAATTTAATCAAGTACTCAGACATACATATTTATATTTAGGTAAGTGATATTTTATTTATTCCTCAAGTAAAATGTAAAGATCATATATATATATGTACAAATGTATACACGTATATGTATATACATACGTTTGTATAAATGGCACACATGAGCTCTTGGATTGGCTTCCAAAAATGAAGCTAATCCCGAGAAGTCTCATTAGTGGCATAGGTATATGTACAAAAAAAAAAAGATTTAATTAAAGAAGGGCTCAACATGAAGTGATGAATTGGGATGATGATGATCGGTTTTGAAAGGAAAGGAAGAAGGTTAGTACGTAAGTGATATCCAATCATGTAAAGAAGTATGGGCTAGTCGAAAACAATTAATGAAGGGATTGAATTGAAATGTTGAAGTGTTGTTGTTAGGAAGCAGGAAGCATGCTAGAAAAACAAGAAAATGAAGCATGGGATTTGCAACCAACAGTGGAAAAAAATATATATATATATATGTAGATGTATAAATATTTGAATACATTACAAGTAAAGAATGAGGGTAGATATATATATATATATATAGGTCTCTATACATGTATATATATATATATATATATATATATATATATATATATATATAAGTATACGTAAAAGTATACATATACATGCCCCTGCACCCGTGGATTGGCTTCTAAAATGAAGCCAATCCTGAGGGTAGCTCATACGAGAGATGAAGGAAGGGAAAAATAGAAGAGGACAGCATTGAGAGCACTAAACATTGAATAGGAAAGGTGGTTGAGCTGCTGCATAGCCTGACTTTTACAAAGAGAAAACAGGAGAAATGGCAGCAAGAAAGAGGGATATGGACTTGACTAAAAACTGAAGTGGAATGACAATGGACATAAAGACTGAATTTTTTTTAGGAAACATACCAATACTGAGGAGTAAGTAAACTGTAAACAAGGAAAGTCAGCCAAGGCAGAAAATGTGTGAAGGGAAAACCGAAAATAATGACTGAATATTTTTTGAGGAAACAGACCAGTACCGAGGAGTAAGTAAATTGTAAAAAAGGAAAGTCAGCCAAGGTAGAAAACGTGTGAAGGGAAAACCGAAAATAATGACTGCTGCAGTGAGGAGTGGGATTCTGCTGAAGGAGTGATTGCTCTCCAACAAAGGAATGGAGACCAACGTAAAAGCCAGTGCAGTTTCTGCTGGAGATGGGATAACACGAGAGCTAGTAGAGCAGGGTGTAGTGGCTGCAGGAAAACTGCTAAATTGGATGCAAATCGTGGGGCAATGGCAGTTGGCTTAAACCCGAAATGAAAACTAGAACAGACTAAGGAAGGCGTGAGAGAAAGATAGGAAAAAAATAACAAACAGGAAACTAAGAAGCATATATATATATATATATACATATATATATATATACATATATATATATATACATATATATATATATATATATACATATCGATAAGAGCAGTTCGAAAACGAAGAAGATAATTGGGAACATAGGAGTCCCATCCTCTGTAATAGAAGCAAAAGAGACAGGGAGACACGAGAGGGGAATCAGAGAGAGAACAGGAGAGCTAAGAAGGGAAGAAAGAAGGCTGAGTATTGGTTTCCTCTTGTTGTCCAGGTGGATTGAAAAAGAGCTGTAAGGAGACGTGAGATGGAACCTGAAAACAGATCCGAAAGTGATGGAAAAGAGATGGTTTGAACCGATGAAGGATGAGAAGGGCCTCGGCACAAAGCAGTGGGAGCTGGTCTTCTTGGCAAACAAAAAGCCATATCCCTGAACAAAAATAGAACGAAAATGAAGTAGAAGAGGGGAGGTTGGAGGAGGAGCTGGAAACCGGAGTCAGTGTGCTGAGAGGATGATGGCCGAATGGAGATGGAGAGAAGGATGAAGATGGTGACTGTGCCGAGAGGTTTGGATGACTGGAGCAAAACTGGCGAGATAGGAAGTGGAGACCGAAGCTTCTCGACTTTCTCCATTTCATTTCAAACTGAAGAGGAACAGTTGACTGGCTTGGTGAAGTGGCAAAAAAAAATAGAGGACGAAGCAAAGAGGTGAAGGTCGAACCTCGGGTAGAAACGGGGCGGAATAGTAGAGGTTGGTAAATGATGTTGATGATGACAGAAGGTAAGATGAAGGAAGAAACGGTAGTGGCGAGAAATGATGGAAGACGATGATGAACAGGAACAGTGAAGATGGAAATGCGAAGTGAAGAAGAAAGTAAAAAGGAAAAAAGGCGCGAAGACCAAATTCAAAAATAAAAAGAGAGTATTTATATATATAATAGATTTTATATATAGTTATATATATTAAAATAAAAATATTTGGAAATAAAAAAGAAGGCTCTCTAGAAATTTGAGAAATTCAAAGGAAAGAGCTCCAAGGAAATTAACGGTAGACCAGAATTCAAAGGAAAGAGCTCCAAGGAAATTAACGGTAGACCAGACTTACTTACTCTAGTCATTAAGGTATTGAGGACTACGAACAGATACTGAGGTAAGGAAAACTCTGTGTGCTGCTAAAGATAAATTCACGTATTTTTTGTGGATTTGTAGATATTGCATCCTAAGTCGAATATACCAAAAATTACAAATATCTAAATTTTAGAAGGCATTAGACTGATTTTATAGTACCAAGAATTATGGGAAACTTTAGTATCGATTACTTGGCCTATCTTCACCAAGATAAATTTAATATAATTTATTTAAATAAATATCGATATAGTTTTTATTATTGATTTTAATCGAAATTCCCTAGTTTACTCATAGCCTATTTATTTGCATTTTTAACCGAGAAAAAAAAAAGGTTAGTCAGCCTCTTTTGAATTATTTTATGAAACAAACTGAATTTATAATCGATTTAAAGGAAATGATTTGCTTATAAAGTTATTCTGATTATATGTGCTTGAGCGCGTACTGACTGTGTGTCGTTGTAACGATCGTGTGGTACTTTGTTCCCACAGGATTCAAGAAGTGGCCCCCACAGTCTCACTCATTCGTACTGTCCGCTTTGGAAGCCTCATAAGCCCCTCACAGTTTTGTCGGGGATTATCACCCCAATTTGTGGCCCACATGGTTCGAACCCAAGATCTTAAAGTCTTTGTTCTTACACACATGATACTAAGTGTGTAAGAACAAAGACTTTAAGGTCTTGGGTTCGAACCATGTGGGACACGAATTGGGGTAATAATCCCCGACAAAATCGTGAGGGGCCTATGAGGTTTCCAAAGCGGACAATACGGATGAGTGAGACTGTGGGGGCCACCTCTTGAATCTTGCAAGAACAAAGTGCCACAAGGTCGTTACAATAAAATAAATACACTAACAATAAGGGTATAAAAAGGATTATCATGTAGAATATACAAAACCATTGGTATACAGTAAAATCAGAGTGAAAAATCAATGGCAGTATCAGTATCAACAATATAAACCTTGTGTTGCCATAATTACAGGTTCGAAAACTTCATACGGTAGGATATAACAGCCCGATAGTTCCCCTCCTTCCTCAACCACGCCTCACTCCAGCTTACCACCACCGCTTGCCCCCGCTTTTATCTCATGCATCACCTTTTTTTTTTCAACACTGAAAATGAAGGCAGAATTTGCCTTAACACTGTCCCTTACTTCTGCTGTAGTTTACAGAGGTTAGAGTCCTCTGTTCTGGCCTCTGTTTTCCCATAAACTTCTCAGTTTCTATCCTATCTTCTTTCCCTCAGAGCTGATTCACTTTCTACCTTAAATCAAGCATGGTTGCTGCTGTTTCCAGTACATGATCCCATCACTCATCCCGTTCTTGGCACAAAAACCTGCAGAGGAAGAGAGACCCGAAAATAGTAAGCATGTAGCAGGCGGACTGTAGAGAAAAGACAGAGAGCAGGAAGTGGGTGAACCTACTAGAAACATGTACTGGAAACAGCAGCAACCACATTTGATTTAAGGTAGAAAGTGAAGCAGCTTTGAGGGAAAGAAGATAGGATAGAAACCGAGAAGTTTAGGGGAAAACAGAGGCCAAAACAGAGGACTCTAACCTTTATAAACTACAGTAGAAGTTAGGGAGTGTGTTAAGGAAAATTTTACCTTCATTTTCGACGCTGAACAAAAAATGCGTGAGACAGAAGAGGAGGCAAGCAGCGGTGGTAAGCTGGAGTGAGGCGTAGCTAAGGAAGGAGGGGAACTATCAGGCTATCCAGGCGATGGAAGCCAAAAACAGAGGCAAAGAGGCAAAAAAAAAGGGGCAACGATGAGAGGAAGAAAGGGAGCTGACAGTGGAGGCCGGAAAGGAAGATCGATGAGGGTGTGGCCTAGAACAGGAAGAAACAAGAGGTGAGAGAGGGAACAGAGTGTCCCCTCTCTGTTTTGCTGCAACCGAGGACAGCATGAGAGCTTAAAAATAGACAAGGTCAGGGAGGTGACGACCGAGACGTGATGATGGTGACGAGGGAGGTTGTAGTGCTGGGAAGGAAAAAAGAAAACCGATGAAGTTGATGACGGTGGACGGAGCCGAGGAGTGAAACAGTGAAGGAAAAGAGGGGAGAAGAAGAGGAAAGAAAAGAAAAGAAAAGAATTTGGCGAGACAGGCCGAATTCGAAGAAAAAAAGGAAGTATATTTTATATATATATATATAATTATTTATAATTATTTGGGAATATAAAAGGAGTTACAGAGGTTTTGAAAATTGGGAAACTCGAGGGAAGGAGCTCCGGGGAAATTAACCGAGCAGACCGAACTCACAGACTCTAGTCATTAAAGGTAATACGGACTACAGGCAGACACCGAGGTAAGAAAAATTCTCGTGTGCTGTTAGAGATAAATATACGTAATTTCTTTGTGTTTGTAAATATAAATTTTAGGGTAAATTTCCTAGTTACTGGAATATAGAAAACCCTAGACCGACTTTACGCTTTGCAATTTAAGGAAAATTTTAAAAACTCTGTAGGTCGGCCTAGCTACCGATATAGATTTACCAAGTTTATTTAGATAAGAATCCCGGTAGATATAATTATTGATTTTAGATCGAAAACTCCTAGATTTGATTACTCTTTACCGAGTACTAGAATTTTTAACTGAAAAAATGGCTATTCAGTCCTTTTGAATTGTTTTGTGAAACAAACTAAATTTATATGTGGTTTAAGGAAAAATGATCTGATTATAAAGAAATACTGATGTGATGTACTTGAGCGCGTACTAACTGTGTGTCGCACGGTCTGACTTGCACCGATTTTTGAGACATAGGCAATGATTAAATTATGTTACACTTCTGTCTGTTTTGTTTTTCTGGTCCACGAAGTACGATGTACCTTGCGGCACGCACGCGAGTACGATGTACTGTGTTTCTGATTTTTGGTATTCGAACATTTCGACCTACAAGCCGATGGAGTAGCTAACCACTCCCACGACAATTGACATCCCAGCACACCTGATCAATGTTTGCCCGGAGTCATCGATATTGGCTAATAGTCATTCTGATATCTGATATAACATATTCTGCCTTGTCTCGTCTATTTGATTTTTTTGAATTATTTGCATGGACTGTGTTATCTGGAAAATGGTTATTCTGCTATTGAAATTTTTGAGATTTCTGTATTTACCACAGTAAACTAATTACACTACCGATGCTTATTCTGTTTTCGTTTTTCTGACTCTGGTATTTGTGAATTTGCCAAATTATTTGTATACTTTGTGAAAATTTCCTGGTTTTGGCAAATATATACATATATTTTAGGTTGTGTATTTATCTAGCTGCTATGGGATTTTTCTTACTGAGCTCATTAAGCTCGCCCCCTTATTTTCCTCCACAAAGCCTCGTCAGTAGCGGAGACCGTCATTATAAGTTGTTTATTTTGCACAGTCATTCGTCATAAAAGAGTTCTTCTGCCCTGAAGGTATACTCAGTATAGACATTTATTTTTGTATCTATATTTTGAAAGTGCAGTAATGTATACGAAATGTGTTTGAGGAATGTAAACATGAATATTTTTGTAAAGAACTATGGTGCTGATTAATTAAAGAAGTAGTTACCATTATTTTTGTTTTAAATTGTTACCAAGAAAATTAAATTAAATATGCGAATTTATGGATTTTGATCATCGACTCGTAACCCAACCAAATGTGTGGTAAAAAGGGTCATTACAGTCGTATGGTCTAACTTGCACTGATTTTGAGACAAAGGCGTTGGTGAGATCATGTTGCACTATTACCTGTTCTGTCTTTGTTTTTGTGGTCAATGGAGTATGATGTACTGTGCAGCACGCACGCGAGTACGATGTACCGTGTTTCTGATTCTGGTCTTCGAACATTTTGATGTGTAAGCCGTATTGGGTAGCTGACCACTTCTACGACAACTGACATTCTGGTACACCTGGCCCGTGATTGCCCGGAGTCACCGACATTGGCCAATAGTCATTTCTGAATTTTGATATAGCATGTTTTGCCTTGTATCGTCTATTTGATTTTCTGAACTGACCCATTGAACAATATCATCATTTGATTTACTGATTTGACTGTATGGAATTGTGTTATTCTATTGCATAAAGAAACTGTGGAGGCCACCTCTTGAATCCTACGAGAGCAAAATGCCACACAATTGTCACAATAAAACGCAGTATAAAGTTTTGAAATTCCATATATTTTTTAATAGAAATCGTCTCCTCTGCTGCTTTAAGTCTTAGAATTTTGTATTTACTATAGTAAACTGATTACACTATCAATGTTGATTTTCGGCTTCGATGTGTACTATGATTTTTAGAAACTGTTTATTCTGCTGATTAAAGTTCTGGGATATTGGTATTTACCACTGTAAACTGATTACTCTATCGATATGGATTCTGTTTCCGATTTTTTCACTCTGATTTTTCTGAATTGACAATGGCTCTGTATATTTTTCCTGATAAGCCTATTTTGTTGATATATATTTAGATAGTGTATTTATCTACCTGCCACGTGTTTTTCTTACTGAGCACGTTGAGCTCACCCCCTTACTTTCCTCCACAAAGCTAAACCAGTAGCTGAGCTCGCTTTTGAAAGTTAAATTATTTTGTACAGTCGTACGTCAGCAAAGTATTCCACTGTGCTAAAAGTATACCCAATATAGACTTCTATTTTTGTATCTAAATTTTTTAAGTACAGTAATGTATAGAAAAATGTGTTTAGGAAATGTGAACATGAAAGAACATGATTAATTGAAGGGTACCTCTATTGGAATTATGTTTGAAATTGTTACCAAGAAATTAATTTACTAGTCAAATTCATTGTTTTGATCTATTATCGACTCGTCCCAACCAAAATGTGTGTAAATTGGATCGTTAAACAATTACAGTGTTTCATACTTTATCACATGTGTCGGATCTAGATGATATTTACAAAGTATCGAAACGTGGAAGACATTATGAATACTCAACTCCGACGGTAACGCCAATCTGTAAGCTTTTCTCCCACTCGGTCTAAAATCTCGAGAGGCAGAATATAGCAGGGACTCAGCTTCCCTTTCTTCCCAAACCTCATCATGCCCTTGGAAGGTGAAACTTTCATAAACATCGAATCTCCAACTGAAAATTTCAAGGGTCTTCGTCTTTGGTCAGCATAACTCTTTTGCCTACTTTGAACTGTTCTCAACCTCTCACAAATCAATTGAACATCCTCAGAAGCTTGCTTAATCAGATCGGGAGCAAATATTTTTCTTTCACCCACTTCTTCCCATCCAATTGGCGAACGACACCTTCGACTATACAACGCTTCATATGGTGTCATTCTGATACTTAAGTGGTAACTGTTGTTATATGCAAATTCTGTTAGCAATAAATGGTCATCCTAGGAGCCTTTGAAATCTTGAGCAGAAGCTCTCAACATGTCCTCCAATGTCTGAATAGTTCTCTCTGATTGTTCATATGTCTGAGAATGAAAAGCTGTGCTAAAATTTAGTTGGGTTCTTATGGCTTCTTGGAAATGTTCCTAAAAGTGCGAATCAACTGGGAATCCCTATCAGATATAATACTCACTGGTACGCTATGTAATCCTCCAATTTCCTGCACATATGGAACCACTAAGGCACTGAAAGTATCAGTAGTCTTTATAGCCAAGAAATGGGCGGACCTTGTTAGTCTGTCAACTATTACCCAAATCGCATCATAGTTTCTACGGATCCGTGGTAATCTCATAATAAAATCCATGGTGACATGCTTCCCATTTCCATGTTGGTATTGGTAGAAGCTGTAGCAATCTCATAGGCTTCTAGTACTCTACCTTAACTTGCTGACATACGAGACAGTTAGTCACAAATTCAGTTATATCTCTTATAGTACTCGATTATCAATATACCTTCAGGAGATTTTGATAAATCTTACTATTTTCCAGATGCGAAGTATATCTCTATGATTAAGCCTCTAACGACATCATTTCCTTTAACTATATTGGGTACAAAATTCTGCTTCTAAATCTTAATAAATCTTCACTGCCGATACCAAATCTGTTATAGTACCCTTTGGTATCCAATTAGCCATATCGATACAGTATTTATCTTTACGCTAAACCTACTGGATTCGATCAATCAAGTCTAGTGTTCAATTCTTAGGTTAGCTATCATACAGTAAACATCAATATTAGACGAACCGCATCCAATTGAGATTCACAGGATGTTCCAACAGTTCGCGTTCCCTGATCATTTTATACGACACCATCTTGAGGTCTTTTTACTCAAAGTGCCAGCTCTAGCCATTTCTTTTTCTTATGTTTAATTCCTTTTGTGAAATTTAATATCTAAACTTTCATGATCAGTAAAATTTTATAATTCCTCACCACACAAGTAATAGTGCCTTAACTTCAATGCAAATATTACGACTATAAATTATGGGTCATGGACTAAGACATTTCTAGACACTGTCAAGTTTTTTTTTCAGGCAGGGAAGTATTTTGAAATACCTTAATAAGCCATCAAACTTGACCACATGAACTAAATATAAACATAAGCGGTCAAAATTCAACTTACAGTCGAAAGTGGAAAACAAAGTTTATCGCAATTCTCATTTATCCTTTGGACACAATCCATTCTCAATTCGTATCACTTAATCTGAATCATTTCATATACCAAAATTATTCATACATTGTGTACATCTCTCGATCCAAATATAACATGTATTCAAAATTTATCACACTTCAAAGTTTAGCATTCAAAACATAATTACATGTAAATTTCGATCCTTATTTTCAAACACCTTTCATATTCCAAACTCCCTTTGTAACCCAAAAGACTCTAGATCTCCATAACAAGTAACACCAATACAGTTCAAAGTGGATCACTCGGTCTGATAATCCCCTTATCATATAATTCCTGTAATTGCTTCTTCAGCTCTTCTAATTCAATCGAAGCCATTTAGTATAGTGGTTTAAATATTAATTCAGTACCAAGTACTAAATCAATTTAAAACTTCATCTTTCTATCTAGTGGTAACTCTGGTAGATCATCCGGATATATATATGTCGAAAAAACTTTCTGTCTACGAGGATATCTCTTTACTCCGAACATACCTTATCCTTATCAATCTCGTAAGCAGTGAAACCATCAAGTTTTATTTATACATTTAGTTCCGCAATTCATTCTTTCAGTTACAGTGACTCTACTCTTTCACTATCACTATTTCTTTAGTAGATGTTTGTCACGCTCTTTACCTTTTCTTTTTCTTAGTAACCTCGAAGATATATATCTCCTATCCTCACAGTGGCACCTTGCGCATTGCTTCCTCATAAGTAGTAACATCAAATGTAGCTAACCTAGCTCGATTGAGGATCCCAGTATCTCCTATGAGTTTCTGAACTTCCTTCATTTCACAACTCAATGTATCCATATTATACTTCTTCCAAAATTATTAATTTTGAATTTCATATTCATCCACAAGCTTATACCTTATGTCCAATTCAAACATTTCATTCTGTAATTACCGTTGTTCCATATCCAGGATGTATTATCATCTAAAGATATCCAGAAATATATCCTTTGCAACCCCTGATATCGGGTCCTCAAATTAGATTTGGGGGAACTTCCATCAAGGTTTGGCTTCCCATTATAATATCAATGATGCAAAAGCTACCTTCTTTATAGTAGTGCCCCTAAAAAAATCCATATAACTCTCTAATTCTTTAGCAAAAAGCTGCAAAAACATCTTTCTCAGTAGAGTTATTTCGAAAAATTTCATAGAGCTTATTCATCTCATTTATCTAGTTTCCACTATGACTGGATTCCTACCCCAGTAAATAGTAGTGTACTATCTTCCGAAACTGTCTCAGTTTTCTTTAAGTCACAGTCATACCTTATTCATTATCATTATTATTGTGCTGCTATCACTTGACCAACAATGTCATCATTGTCTCCATGCCCCACTCAAATCTTACGAAGCGGACTTCAAAATTTTTGGTTAAACTATGAGGTGTACATTCAGATGAGGATTCGTTATATCTCTTAGCCTATCTCTACGACCTCGGGAAACAGTTCTTTTTCGTCTACTAGTATGGTTGTAATACCAACAAGTCATATCTATCAATTTTTCCTTTATTCAATGACACAATTTCATAGTAAAACACAACCAGGTATACCCATTTGTATCTAAACAATGTACAGTAATGCTGGGAATGTGAACTTTCCAAATTTTCTCTTACTCCTAATATCGACTCGTATCAGGCCAACCTGGCTCTGATACCAACTTCTATAACAACCCGAATTTCACATATTTTGGTTGGGCTACAAGTTGATAATAGATCAAAACCATAAAATTGTCTATACAATTCAATTCCATGCTAACTAATTTAAAACAAACCAATGGAAATGCCTTCCAATTAAATTAGTGTAATTGATTTTTCATAAATACTCATGTTTCACATTCCCCAAACACACTTCTCTATACATTACTGTACTTACAAAATTTTAGATACAAAGTAGGTGTCTATACTAGGTATACCTTTAAGGCAGAAGCATACTTTACTGACGTATGGCTGTGCAAATTAGTTCATCTTACAAAAGCGATCCCAGTTACTGATGAGACTCTATAGAGGAAAGTAAAGGGGTGAGCTCAACATGCTCAGTAAGAAAAACACGTGGCATGTAGATAAATACACTACCTATATATATTGTCAAATAGGAATTCTCATGAAAATATACAAATATTTTGGTAAATCAGTAAAATTGGAGGTGGAAACCGAAAACAGTGTTGATCTCGATAATATGATAAGTTTACTGTAGTAAATACAAAATTTCAAAACTTTAAGCAGCAGAATAAACGATTTTTGTTTCAAAGATACAACTCACATGATCAATTCGATAAATCAAAATAGACGAGGTAGTATAAACCTTGTACTGTAATAAATTCAAGTTCTAAAACTTTCTACTGCGTTTTATTTTGACGACTGTGGTACATTGTTCCCGCAAGATTCAAGAGGTGCCCCTTACAGTGTCTTTATGCAATAGAATATCACAGTTTCCATACGGTAATGCAATTCATACAATCAAATCAGTTCATACGTTCAAATCAGAAAAATCAAATAGACGAGGCAAGGCTAAGCATGCTATAATGATAATCAATATGACAATTAGCCAATGTCGGTGACTCCGGGCATCATTGATCAGGTGTGTCGGGATGTCATTCACCTTGAGAGTGGTCAGCTACCCAGTTGGTTCACAATACAATATGTCTGAAGACCGATAGCATGATATAGCGTACTCACATGCATGTTTCACGGTACATCGTACTCCGTGGACCACAATAACAATAGCAATTCAATTCAATAACGATGACAATGTAGCATGATAAACTGTTGCTTTTGCCCCCAAACTAGTGCAAGTCGGACAGTACGACACACAGTCAACACGCGCTCAAGCACTTTTTACCAATATCAATCTATAAAAATTCACTTCCAATAAATAATTTTAAATACAATACGGTAAATAAAACAATCAGGGATTTTTGATTTAATCAATAATTTAAAACTATAATTACTTAAATAAATTTAGCTAGTTTAATCTCGGTAAATATAGACCCCTTTAATTGAGACTAAAGCTCTTCTAAAATTTTGATACTACGAATGGGTCTAGGGTTTTTTTATAGTTTTTCGATAACCATAAATCGGCCTAAATTTTATATCTATAATTCTATGAAAATTATGTGTAAATATCTCTAGCAACACACAAAAGTTTTCTTACCTCGGTGTCTATCAGTAGTCCTCGATATCTCAACGTTGCGAGTCGGTGAGTCCGCTCTATTCGGTCTATTTTTTCGAGCTCTTTCCTGCGGGCCTTTTTCCCAAATTTTCAGTACACCTTTCTCTTTCTTCATTTTTTTTCTATTTATATATATGTATATATTTAGATAATCTAGGGATGTCCTTCTAGCCTCTTTGTTCCCTCCGCCTCTCTCTGTCACCTGCTTCAGTCCTTTGTTTCCCGTTTCCATCTCCGGCCACTGTTTCGTTTACTGCCTTCCCAATCTTACCTCTGCTTCAAGCTCTTCCGTTTCTGTCCCAGCCCCGTTCTTCTGTCACTACACACACCTTCCTCTTCGGCCTTAGCTCTCGGTCCTTCAAACAGTCGACCTTTCTCGTTTCTCTTGCTTCAGTTTCAAAGGATAGAACTCCCTTATCCGTCTACTGCTTTACCTGAGTCTTCTGCCTCTGTTTCGACTGGCAGTTCATTCATCCATAGCTTAGTTCTCATCTTCTCCTTCTTGTGTGCCAATCCTCGCTCGCGTCTCTCTCTTTCTCTGATCTCCTACCTCGTCTGCTACTACTTTAGTTTTAATTTTCTTTTATTCTCCTCTAACCTATTTGCCCCCTCTGCTTTCCTTTTAATTTGGTTCTAGCATATGCTACTATTCTTGAATTGTTTTACGCAATACATCCTTTCCTCTCCTGCATGGTCACCAAATCTTTCTCCTGTTTTTGCCAACTCTGCATTCACCGGACTTCAACTGCTCCCCTTGCTTTTCTTTTCTTTTTCACTTCAATTGTAGTGCTTCCTTTATTAATTCCCTTTCTTTATTGTCCCACACCTCCTGCCAAGTTCAGACCACCTTCCCACGTCTTTTTTTTTCCTGTCTTTCCTTTCACATCTAGCCTATTTCGTCATCCTCCTACTATAGCTATCCATCCTAGTACATATGCATATATTTTCTTAATCCTTTCCCCTCACCAAGAACCATTTCCACCATCTCTTCTTGTTTGTATTTGTTTCTTCCCTCCACCGACCAACTAGTCCTATCCTTAGTCATTTAATTTTCAATATATTCCATATCTACATGCATATATGTATATCCTGGACATATTGTATTGTGAGTCGTTTGAATCGCTGATCACTCCCACAGCGATTGACATCCCGGCACACCTGATTAATGATACCTGAAGTCACCGACATTGACCAATTGTCATATTGATTATCGATTATAGCATGTTTTGCATTGTCTTGTCTATTTGATTTATTGAATTGACCGTATGAACTATATTATTGTATGAAACAGTATTACTCTACTACATAAAGAAGCTATGGGGGTCACCTCTTGAATCCTGCGAGAACAAAGTGACACACAGTCGTCACAATAAAATTCTATATAAAATTTTAAATACTATATTTCTTGCAGTACAATGTTTATACTATTAATATTGTTATTGCTAATGATTTTTTTTTTTACTCTGATTTTATTGAACTGTCAACGGCTCTGTTATTTTCATTACAAGCCTATATAGATAAATAATGTATTTATCTACCTGCCACATGTTTTTCTTACTGAGCATGTTGAGCTCATCCCTTACTTTTCTCCACAGAGCCACATTAGTAGCCAGGACCGCTTTTATAAGGAGGAATCTTTGCACAACCATACTTCTGCAAAGTAATCTTTTGCATTTAAAGGTATACCCAGGACATTATTATTTTGTATCTAAAATTTTTTTATGTGCAGTAATGTAAATGATGATATATTTGGGGATGTAAATGTGAATATTTTTGCATAGGAATAATTATTCTGATTTATTGAAAAATATGTTCTTTGGCTTTGTTCAAAGATTTACTGTTCTGATCTAACATCGACTCGTAGCCCAACCATATTGTACCGTAAATTGGGTCGTTACAATAAGACCTTAACTTCTTATTTGTTTTAGTTAATTGTGTTAATTGAAAGTTTATGAGTTTATTTACAATAAGATAAAAATTTATAAACTTTTATAATTAAATTAAAACTTAAGAGTTTATATTCATTTTTGTGCAAAAGATTAAGAGTATATTTGGCTATTAAGACTATTTTTTTATATTTTTCATAATTTTCATATTCAAATAAATATATTAATTTTAAATTATTTATTTCAATTAAATATTATTTTATACGAAAATTATTTTCATTTAAAATTTAATTAATTTCATTTATAGTATTTATTATGAAAATATAATATTATATTCATATATAGACACTGTTTACTTAGGGATGAACAATGTCGAAACTGTAAACATGTTTATGACTATAATGCACAAAAATTAACAATTTTAAAATTTTTCATTTTCATTTCTTAAAAAAATTATTTTCCATTGAAATCTAAATTAAAAAACAAATCTTAAAAAATTGATTTTTTTTTTTTTTTTACTTTTTACGGTGAGAGCTTTTTCCTTCCTTTCTCTCCTACGTTGATCATTAAGAAGTAAAATGGAAGACTAATTTTAGCATATTGCACACAAAATATATAGTAAACTTTATAATTTTAGTCTTCCTATTGTAAGTTTGATCACTTGAATAAGGGTTACTTGAATAAAGACTAGATTTAATGAGCGGAAATATTAGTTTTGGTGAAATTAAAAATAATAATGATGATAAAATTAGTTATTATACAATGAAATTGAATCCTGTAATGGTGAGATATGTGTTTGGACGCAAATGCAGTGGTGAGAGTGAGATGAAGTGTAATGAGAAAAGAAAATAATCATTTTAACCCCAAAAATGAAAATAACCATTAAGATTCAAGAACACTAGGTTAGAATTTGTATGAAAAACATTTATAATCTACATTTGCTAGTTTTGAAATTAATAAATAATGAAAATTACTCAAATTATATTTATTAATAGTAATTTGATTAATATTTAATATAATTTTATTTAAAAATAATAATAAATTTTCACATTACAAAATAAAATTATAGATATATATATTTACTTTATTATTTACATAATTATTTATTTTAATTAATTACTTAATTATGCAATATTTATATTTGTTCATTTACTTGTAATTTATTTGATTATAAATGAAATTTAGTTATTATTTTTAAATATTCATTCATTATTTATTTTATTATATAAATGTATAAATGATTATTATTTATTTTATTATATAAATATATAAACGATTGCTATGCTGAAAGGTTGATCCGTGTTGAGCAGTTACAGAACGTGGTGACTGAGGCAGCAGCTGGTATTGCTGGATTGCTGCGGCTACCCTTAATGTGACATTCGTGTTATGTACTGCAGAGTATGGTAGCAGCCTGCTGTACGTATTGGTTGCTGCTGGCGAGAAGTAGGAAGCTGCTGCAGATTGAATGGATGCTGGCAACAACAAGGACAGGTGCTGGATGGCATGGTGGCGTGACTGAAGCAAGAGACGGTACAACAGAGAAAGTTAGTTGCAATTTGGTGCATGGCAGAGCAGATGCGTGGAGCCAATAGTATTGCATGGTGTTGTTTTTTTATGTTTATATTTTATTTTGAAGTATTGTTAGCAATAGATTAAACTCTTTACTTAGTTTAGATAATATAGTCTAATTAAATTACATATGTTTAAGATCATCAGATTTAATAGTTTTAGATTTTAGTCTAGATTAACTTTTAGTTTCTTTCTTTTTATGCAATTGAAATTTTAATTTAATTATTTTCATGCATATATTTAGGATTTAATGCATCAATTAGAGTAGATTTTATTTTTATTTTAAGCATTTTATTGAGTTAGTAATTAATCATAGCTTGATATAATTTCGGTTACCACTTTAAGCATTTAGGTTTAAAAGTTAGATTTAGGAATTTTTAAAATTTTTAGAATTTTTATTTTTATTTTTATTTTTTAAACCTTAGGATTAGTTTACTTTGCATTTTTATTTTTGTTAATTAATTAGATTAAACAAATGCAAATTTTATTTTCATATTAGGATTTTCTATGTTTTAATTTCCTTAATTTCTTATTTGCATCTTTAATCCATTTATCTTAATTAATTCTAGATTTAGCATTTTTCTTTTGCAGATTATCGCTTTTATTTCTTGGAGCTCTGTAGTAATTTTTACTCTATTTTGTTTAATTTATAGATTTTATTATTTTTATAGTCTTCCAGTATTTTTAATTTAAACATTGTAGATCACCCTCTTAATATTCATAATTTGCTAGGATATACTTAGAGTAAAATTAACTGGTACTTAGTTAGACTAACTATATTCTATGTGGGACGATAATCTAGGACTCAATTCCCGTTATTACTTGTACGATGTAAACCCCACAAATTTTCTACATTTAATTAGAGTATATAAAAAGGAGAATAATATATTTTAATAGAAATGTGAATATTCATTGTAGGACTCGAGGACTATGGGAACCGAGAAGTCCGTGAATGACAGGGAAAATCAAAGCTACAAGAAGTGATGAAGCAAATGCAAGCATGAAGGGATCGAAAATAAATGTGATGTAAAAACTTATATCAAAATTTATGAGGAATGATGAAATATCAATAATACCTCATTTTCGAAAAAATGAAAATTTCATGGAAGGCATGAATATTGTCATTAGGTGATTTTATAAAAAAAAAAAAATATATATATATATATATATATATATATATATATATATATATCATCATTCATCCATTTTAAATTTGTCTTGTATGTATATATATATATAAATATATATATATATATATAAGACAAATTTAAATTGGATGAATGATGATATATATATATATATATATATATATATATATATATATATATATATATATATAACAAATATATATATATATATAGATTGTAATGTATAATGTTTAAGATAATTAAAATAAAATGGAAACAAAACAAATAATGTCCCTAAACAAACAAATGATATATATATATATATATATATATATATATATATATATATATATATTAATATAATATAAATATATATTAATATAATATAAATAATGAGGTGTACGGAATTGGCTTCAAAAAGAAGCCAATCCCGCACACCTGGAAAGGGGAAAACAAAGAAGACAAATTGAAAAGAGAACAGAGGAGCTGGGCGGGAAACCGAAGAAAAGAAAGGAGAAGAGGAAGAAGAAGAAAATGGATGAAGGAAAGGGGAAAGAGAGAGAGAGCTGGTCAGCTGGGGGGAGAAAGAAGGAAAGAAAGAAGAAGAAGAGGAAACCGAAGAAGAGAAATGAGAAGAGGAAGAAGAAGAAAAGGGAAGAAGGAAAGGGGGAAGAGATAGAGAGTTGGTCGGCTGGGGGAAGAAAGAAGGAAAGAAAGAAGAAGAAGAGGAAACCGAAGAAGGAAAGAAAAGAGGAAGGAAAGAAAGAGGGGTCTGGCTGGGAGAGAAAAGAAAAGGGAAAGAAGAGAAGAGGAGAAAGAGTGGTCGGCTGGAGAAGAAGAAGGAAAGGGAAGGAAGAAAGAAAGAGGAGGAAAGGGGAAGGAGAAATCGAGAGCTGAAGAAGTGCAGTGGAACCAAGAAGCTGGAAGCAAGCAAAACAGAACTGAGGCTTGGAACAAACAGCAGCTGACCGAAGGGAGAAGGCTAGAACCGAGAGGCAGGGCTGGAACCGAGAGGCAGGGGAGAAGGGAAGAGGTGGACCGAGGAAGGAAAACTGAAGCTGGAAGTGAAACTGAGGAGGGAAAGAAGAAGAAAACCAAAGGAAATTGGAGCAGAACCTAGAACGAAGAGTGAAACAGAATCGAGAGATAGCAAAGCAGTCGAGAGGTGAAGAGGAAGATGGATTAATAGTGAACGGGTTGTAAAAAAAAAGAAGAGAAGAAAAGCAAGCTGGAAATTTGAAGAGGAAAGGTAGATTTGTATATGTACATTTGATATACATGTATATATATGCATGATGGGCTATAAACATGATATTGTGGATTTTTAAATTAGATGTGAAATAAAAATAAAAGTGGGAGAGATGAATAATAGGCAAATATATATATATATATATATATATATATATATATATATGTATATTTGATGATGAATAAGGAAATTAAATGATAAAATGAATGTGTATATACAAATGGGTGTATAAGATAAAGGGGTATGTTAGTATATGTACATGAAAAAAAAAACTATATACATGTGACAAGGAGAGATGAAAACAAATAATATATATATATATATATATATATATATATATATATATTCATGAGTATATATACATGTAGATGCATATAATAATGTGTATGTCAGTATTTGTGTATGTCAATATTTGTACGTACAAAAAATAATATATAGTAAGAAAAATATATAAACGTACGTGAATGGCCTGGATATGTACAATAATATGTACACATGAAATAGTAACGAGTAAGTTACGATTTTAACGCAATTCTAATGATTCGAATGAATAGGGTGCTAAGTATACAATTTCGGTGTAGGTGATTGTAGAAGGAATTAAAGGAGGTACTAAGAGGCGTCACCACTCGAATTCGAGAATTTCGATAGATCGAGGTAAGGGGATATAATTTAAAACGGTAATAGTTACTTTCTAAACCATGATTTAAGGAAATCTTACAAAGACATGAAGTATGATTTTCATGCATGTTTCTAAATTTATATTTCTCATCAAGAATATGCTCTCTGTATTTGTGTTTTTGAATAATTGCATATTTCTGAATTTGACTTCTAAATAAGAGCATGTATCTGAAATGATCTTTCGAATAAGATGATTTTATTTCGATGTTTTCGCATATGAAAATTATAGTATGTTTTGAGACTAAAGACCATTTATGTTGTGTGCTAAAGCATGTGTATTTCGCCCTCGTGGCGCCTGTATTTCGCCCTCGTGGCGCCTGTACTTCGCCCTCGTGGCGCCTGTACTTCGCTCTCGTGGCGCCTGAACTTTACCTTCGGGTGTCTGAACGCTATACGACCTTGATTCCGTCTACAGCCTTACCATGGTCGTAGGTTCTGAATTCCCTCTACGAAGGATGACTTGGTTATTTGCCGCATGATAATTATATGGGCCGATGTAGTCTCTATTTGAAAATTAAACTCTGTTTTCAGAATATGATTTTATATTATGTGATTTGACATTTATTCTTGTTTTGGAATTCTGATTATACGAAAAGTTTACGTAATATCTGTTAAGTTCATGTACTTAGAGAATTACGTTTTGAATCTCGATGTTTCCGATTTTTCCTTAATCTTTGAATGTCCTTTATATTAATTTCAGAAGTAATCATTTTACGTATTATTATGTTTTCTACATATTTGAATTATTAGGACCGTTTTAAATTGTGAAACCCGGATTTTTTTAAAGGGATTTAAATCGTTGGACAAAAAATGCGAAATTTAAATGAGAAAAGATAGTGAGTCCGAGAAGGAAAATCGGTTTAAATTAATCCCGGACGTGTAGAAGGGTAAAATAGTCCAAAGATCCTAATTTCGGTGTAAATTCGATAAGAAAATTTCATTAAAAATATGGATTTAGGAAATCTTGATAGATAATGAAGAAATTATGGAATTTCGAGTCCAATTGGTCAAGATACGAAGATATTACGAATTTTCGTAATTTTCGCCCGGGACATTATCTCGAAAAATACACCGAAATAATTAAAATTAATTAAATTAATTAATTAATAAAATATAATATGATTTTTGAGATATTTTGTACAATTTATTATATTTTATTTGATTAAAATATAATATAATATAATATAATAAATAATAAGAAAGTTAAAAAAAAAAAACTGAAATCGTGAAATCGGGAATTGAGACAGAGAAGGAAACAGAGAACGAAAACGGAAAACGAAGCAAACTGAGGATGACCACCGGCGAGCCGTTCGGCGACTAACGGCCGGGCAAAGGGCCGAAAATGGAAGAGGAGAGGCCGGCGACCTCCCTGGTACCGGCGGTGCAGCCCACCGACGCCGAAATCCGGCGGATCGAGGGAGAGAAACCGACGGGGAGAGAAGAGGAATCGCCGGCGATCGGCGCCGATTCAGGCCCGACCGACCACAGCCGAACGTTCCCCAGGCACAGGCGAGCTTGTTGGTGGCGGCCACGACCGGCGAAACTGTCGGCAAACGCCGGAAACGGCGGAAAGAGAAATGGGTACCGACAGCGAAGAGGAGAACAGCCGGACCGGCCACTTTCCGGCGGCCTAGGACGAAGCCGAGGCCAGATTCGAGCTGTGGACGACCCAACGGAGCTGCTGGCGGTGGAAGCTGGCGGAGAACCGGCCGGCAAGGCGGTGAACCGGAGCGAACCGGAGTGAACCGGGGTGAACCGGCGGTCTGAATCGGTCTGAACCGGATCGAACCGGTTCAGCCAAGAAAGAGAGGGAAAAAGGAGAAAAAGGGAAGAAAAAAAAAAGGAAAAAAAGAAAAATTTTCGGGGATACACCGGACTTTGGGTAAGTCGATAAGAGGTCAAAAGTGACCGATTTAATTTTCGGGAAATATATTTAAATTATATTTGATCAAAAATTCACCCAAAATTAAATATATAAATTGTGCAGTTCGATGATAAATCACGCACGTGAGCCCGATCGAACTTCAAATTGCGCACAATCGCAAAATCTCGGGTAAGTAAAGCTCATTTACGACAATCTATGTAATTATTGCGCATTAAAAGTTTATTTTACGAGTTACGGATTAAATTGCGCATTTAGTGGATTAAATTGAGATTTTAATTAAATTGTCGTAAATGATATACAGACTATTCAAAGAGTCTAGAAAAAGGTCCAATAAGTACTAATGGGCCCAGTGAGCCCAATAGGCCTCGATGAAAGAATTAATAAGTGGAAACGGGCTTAAAACGGATTAAGGCCCATTAAGGTGCAATCGGACCCAATAAGAGAGAAATTGGCCCAATTACCTAAATCGACAGTAATAAATATGAAGAAAATTATTTATTGAGTTAAATACGATTAAAACGAGGTTTATACCGATAAAACCGAGCAAAAAGAGTAAAATCGATAAAAGTCAACTTTTGGCTAAAGCTTCGATATAATCACATATTTGGATATATTGAAATGAATTTAAGCCGTATGTGATAAGTTGACCTTGTTTTGCAGCAGCTCGGTCTATCGACACGTTTTACGAGGTAAATTCGAGCATCGAGGAAAGTGCTCTACATCAGTCGCTAAGAGGTAAGGGATATAATTTAGAGTAGCGTTAGTACTCCTTTATCCTTACCAACTGTTTATCTATGAGAATTGGATCAGATTTTAAGAAATGGATTTCCAACTATATTTAAATCGAAGCCAAAACCATTTCCCGAGTTTTCAGCATGTTTTATATATATGAGATACATTTTTACAGCATATATGTTTATAAAAGTGATTTTTCACTTCTGAAATGAAAGCATAGTGTTTTCATGTGAGATTACGGGTTAAAGTCCCGATATGTTTTATGAAATCATGTTTTCATGATACAGGTAAAAGTCCCGATACAGCTTTTAAGCTATATTTTCACGGTACGGGTATGAGTCCCAAGAAATAACTATTATAACTATGCTTTCCATATTTACACGGGCTAGAGTCCCGCAACGATTTATGAAAATTATGTTTTCTATGAGAAACGGGCTAGAATCCCGTAATGATTTATGAAAATCGGGTTAGAGTCCCGTAATGATTTTAATACACGGGTATGAGGCCCGAAATGATTTTGATAAATTAGGTAAGAGGCCCAAAATGATTTTTGTGGGGTAAAAAGGCATGACATGAAGAAAGTCAGAGGATTTTGGATCGATCTCGTATGGAGACGATCGAGGATCTACCTAGCCGACGGCTAGGGAACGGGCAGGCTCTGACTTGATATGAGAAACGTGCGTATAGACCACACTTGGTGATGCACGTGAGTTCGTGCGTATAGTCCCCATTTAGTGGTGCACGAGAGATAGGGCAGCGTACGACCCTGATCCAGTCCTACGGCTCCCTGTACTATGGCCATGAGTACCCATGATTTTGTCCTACGGGACCAGATGTATGATGTCCTTCGGGACTAGTATATGAGACGATTGCCTGACCCTACACGATGAATTGACGGAATGATATATATATATATATATATATATATGTTTTCGCACATTTCATGCTACCTGTTTTATGATTTGCTATTGAGCACATATTTTTATGATGAGATTTTAAAGGTAGCCATGAGTATGTTTTACGATATGTGCATATGACAATACGATTTCGTTTTCAAAGTGATAAGCATGTTATGATATGCATGATTAAGTTTTGAGATGCTTTTTACTTGTTTACACGACGTGATATGCATACTATATATGAGTTTTACTAAAAAGATGCATGGTGTGTAAACTTATGATTTAAGCATGTTTTTACTGCTTTTATGAAATGTAAGCATCTCTACTCCAGTACATGTTTATGCTGATTTGTAAAACCATGCGTTTTACCATGTTTTGAGTATTTAAAGCTATTTTAAATGTATCTCTTACTGAGTCTGAAAAACTCACCCCTCTCCTCTCCATCTCCCAGATTATCTATAGCGAGTCTACTGCACATACGAGACTATGTCGTTGACAAGGTAGTCCGACCTTTCATCGGATACTTTTGTAACCTTGAGGTACAGTCTTACTTATATTCCAGACATGTGATACATAATAGACACTATTGTATATAATAGTCGGGATGTAATAGTTGTAAATGATTTTATATATACAGAATGTATGTAATGTAATGAGATCCTGGAAAATGAAAAAGATTTTAAATCTAGACATGGACAGGAAAACAACATAGTTAATGGATAAAAATTTTAAATTAGCCCCATTTTTTCGCTCTTTCGGGGCGTGACAGTTTTCTTGGTATCAGAGCAAATGTTGTGTAGTACTGTCGTGTCTAGTAATTAGAGTGTATTACATCCCAATGTGTCTATGCATGTCTGGTAATAAAATAAGCTTACTTGTCAAAGTATGACTTGATTTATGGATTTTGTGCAAATAGTAGATCGCTAACCATGAGTGGTAGATGGGACCGTTCGCAGAGACAAGTTGAACCAGCTCTACCATGTCCCCCTCAACCTGAGAGCCCTATTAATAGAATAAGGAGGCTCAAAGAGACAGTACATGGTATGAGGGAAAGACTTACAGCTCTTACCACTATATTTACCCAGCAGTTTGGGGTACGTACACCTGGTACGGAGACAGCTACTCTTACGCCTAATCCTCTTCCCCCACCAGTTTCTCCAGTAGCCCCAGCCCTCAGCCAGCAGTTCCCCAGCATAGGGATGACAGAGAGACTCAGAGGGTGCGAGATTTTCTTGAGTATGCATCCTCCGGAGTTCATAGGGCTTAAAGACCCGGTTAAGGCTGAGGAGTGAATCGTTGATATTAAGGCGATATTTCAGTTTTGGGGTGTACTGATAGGGAGAGAGTGACTATGGTAGGTTAAATGATAAAGGGATAAGCTAAGTTCTGGAGGAAATCGACACAGACGACATTAGCCGAGGATCCCTTAGAGATCACATGGAATGCTTTCTTAGTCGCATTCCAAGAGCAATATGTACCGATTGCCGCTTGAAAGAAGATGTATGCAGAGTTTTTGGATCTGTAACAGGGAAGTTCTACAGTAGACAAGTATGAGAATAGATTTACAACCCTGATGAGATACGATCCAGAGACAGTTAGAGATCCCGAGCGCCAGACAGAGAGATTTCTGGCGGGACTGAGATCTGGGATCGGAGATAAGCTGTTGGGTCAGAATATCGTAGATTTCAGATATGCTCTGAGACGAGCCCAAGAGATAGAGAGGGGCTTGGATATTCCTCAAGCAAAGCATGATCTCAGGTGATCAGTCAGAGTTAATGAAAAGAGAGTAGTTACTTCTTGACATGATTTGAGAAGGGATCAGCTCAAGAGACAGAGGTTGGAAGGACCTCAGATAAGGGTTGGTAAGCCCAAGACTCCTATTGGTGCCGTAGGGATGATTAGAGGCCCTGAGATAAGAGTGCCACAATGTAGGATATGTGGCAATATTCACACTAAACCTTGTCGCGCAGGTACATTTACTTGCTACAAATACGGTGAAGCAAAGATACATAATTTAAATGAGAGTGTCCACTTATGAGATCTCAGGAACCTCGTGAGGCACCTAGACAGACAGAGAGATCGGCTTAGGCTCCATAGAGGAGAGCCACAACCGCGGACAAGGGCAAGAAGCATGTCTCCTAGGGTCGAGTGCTTACTATTAATCAGGAGACAGCAGATACATCCTTCGATGTTATTCGAGGTACTCTTCTTGTCTATAATCAAGAAGCACATGTACTGGTGACCCAAGTTCCACACACTCGTTTGTGTCACCACAATTTACATGCAAATTTTTCGAAGTATTCCTAGTGGACATAAAGGGATTACCATAGAGAGAGAAGTTGAGTTTGCCATTGAGCTAGTACCAGATACTCAACCCATCTCCAAGACACCTTACCAAATGGCATTGGTAGAGTTGAAAGAATTAAAGAAGCAATTGCAAGGATTACTCGATAAGGGGTTTATAAGGCCTAATGTGTCACCATGCGGTGCACAAGTACTATTTACCAGAAAGAAGGATGGTAGTTTCCGTCTATGTATAGACTACAGGCTTTTGAATAAAGCAACAGTTGAGAATAAGTATCCCCTGCCAAGGATAGACGACTTATTTGATCAGCTGAGAGGGGTTTCAGTGTTTCAAGGATAGATTTGAGATCGGGTTATCATCAGCTAAGGATTAAGGAGGTTGATATACCGAAGATAGCATTTCGAACCCGATATGGGCACTACGAGTTCCTAGTTATGCCCTTTTGGATTGACTAATGTCTCAGCTGCATTCATAAGTCTTATGAACGATGTCTTTCGAGAATACTTGGATAGATTGATGATAGTATTCATCAATGACATCTTGATTTATTCTGGATCCCGGGAAGAGCACGAATAACATTTGAGGACTGTGCTCCAGACTCTCCGTGAGAAGAAGCTATATGGTAAATTTAGTAATTATGTCTTCTGGCTAGATCAGATTGTATTCCTCGGACACGTGGTATCTAAGGACGGGGTGCCAATGGATCTGTCCAAGGTAGATGCAATATTGAGATGGAAAAGACTGAGGACTGTCACGGAGGTCAGAAGCTTATGGGATTAGTATGGTATTTTCGACGGATTATCGAAGGGTTTTCACAGATAACAGTTCCATTAACCAGACTGACCCTTAAAGTAGTTCAGTTTATATGATCTGAATAGTGTGAGCAGAGCTTACAAGAGCTCAAACGTCGGTTGAATACGACACCAGTCTTGACCATTCCGAGTGGTCTGGGGGATTTGTGGTATACAATGATGCTTCCCACCAAGGTCTCGACTGTGTGCTTATGCAGCATGGTAGAATGGTAGCATATGGATCCCGTCAGCTAAAGGATCATGAGCGTAATCATTCCACTCACGACTTGGAGTTAGCTGTCGTAGTATTTGCACTTAAGATATAGCGGTATTAATTATATGGAGAAAGATTTCATATTTTCACTGATCATAAGGTCTTAAATACTTGTTTAATTAGAAGGAGTTGAATATGAGACAGTGGAGATGGATAGAGCTCCTGAAAGACTATGACTGTGAGATCCTATATCATTCGGGCAAGGCGAATGTGGTAGCTGATGCCCTGAGTAGAAAGGGTATGATGTTCTACACGATGATTAAAGAATGAGACTTATTGGAACAATTCGCCAAACTCAGGATTAGTATGGATGAGATTGAGCATCAATACGTGGCTAGCCTAAGGATTGAACCAAGTATACTAGACCAGATTAGAGCTGGATAGCGAAACGATCAGAGGTTATTGGATATGGTTAGTCAGGCAGAGGAGAGATTGCAGTCTGAGTTTACGGTCAGTGATGATGGATTACTGAGGTACCAAGGCCGTATCTATGTGCCACATGATGACACCTTGAGACAGAGCATTCTGAAGGAGTCCCATTGTCCTATATTCACATTGCTTCCGATTTAGTGGAACAGGAAGCTAAGGGTGTTTAGCTCATCCGTGACAGATCGAGGACCGCACAGAAAAGTTATGCCAATGTGCGCAGACATCCTCTTGAATTTCAGGTTAGAGACTCTGTAATTGTTAAGGTGTCACTGATGAAGGGTATAGTACACTTCAAAAAAAAAAAGAGGAAGTGCTACGATTTAAGATTATTCTACTAGTAAAGGTTCTCTGGTAACACCACAAGACAGAAGAAACCACTTGGGAACTAGAGAGCCAAATAAAGGAGAAATACTCTCACGTGATTGATGGACCAGCTTGAATTCAGAGGACTGAATTCTTAAAAGGTGGGGAGAAATGTGAAACCCGGATTTTTTTAAAGGGATTTAAATCGTTGGACAAAAAATGCGAAATTTAAATGAGAAAAGATAGTGAGTCCGAGAAGGAAAATCGGTCTAAATTAATCCCGAACGTGTAGAAGGGTAAAATGGTCCAAAGATCCTAATTTCAGTGTAAATTCGATAAGAAAATTTCATTAAAAATATGGATTAAGAAATCTTGATCGATAAGGAAGAAATTATGGAATTTCGAGTCCAATTGGTCAAGATACAAAGATATTACGAATTTTCGTAATTTTCGCCGGGGACATTATCCCGAAAAATACATCGAAATAATTAAATTAATTAATTAATAAAATATAATATGATTTTTGAGATATTTTGTACAATTTATTATATTTTATTTGATTAAAATATAATATAATATAATATAATATAATATAATATAATATAATATAATATAATATAATAAATAATAAGAAAGTTAAAAAAAAAAAACTGAAATCGTGAAATCGGGAATTGAGACAGAGAAGGAAACAGAGAACGAAAACGGAAAACGAAGCAAACTGAGGATGACCACCGGCGAGCCGTCCGACGACCAACGGCCGGGTGAAGGGCCGAAAATGGAAGAGGAGAGGCCGGCGACCTCCTTGGTACCGGCGGTGCAGCCCACCGACGCCGAAATTCGGCGGATCGAGGGAGAGAAACCGACGGGGAGAGAAGAGGAATCGCCGGCGATTGGCGCCGATTCAGGCCCGACCGACCACAGCCGAACGTTCCCCAGGCACAGGCGAGCTTGTTGGTGGCGGCCACGACCGGCGAACTGTCGGCAAACCCCGGAAACGGCGGAAAGAGAAATGGGTACCGACGGCGAAGAGGAGAATAGCCGGACCGACCACTTTCCAGCGGCCTTGGACGAAGCCGAGGCCAGATTCGAGCTGTGGACGACCCAACGGAGCTGCTGGCGGTGGAAGCTGGTGGAGAACCGGCCGGCAAGGCGGTGAACCGGAGCGAACCGGAGTGAACCGGGGTGAACCGGCGGTCTGAACCGGACCGAACCGGTTCAGCCAAGAAAGAGAGGGAAAAATGAGAAAAAGGGAAGAAAAAAAAAAGGAAAAAAAGAAAATTTTCGGGGATACACCGGACTTCGGGTAAGTTGATAAGAGGTCAAAAGTGACCAATTTAATTTTCGGGAAATATATTTAAATTATATTTGATCAAAAATTCACCCGAAATTAAATATATAAATTGTGCAGTTCGATGATAAATCACGCACGTGAGCCCGATCGAACTTCGAATTGCGCACAATCGCAAAATCTCGGGTAAGTAAAGCTCATTTACGACAATCTATGTAATTATTGCGCATTAAAAGTTTATTTTACGAGTTACGGATTAAATTGCGCATTTAGTGGATTAAATTGAGATTTTAATTAAATTGTCGTAAATGATATACAGACTATTCAAAGAGTCTAGAAAAAGGTCCAATAAGTACTAATGGGCCTAGTGAGCCCAATAGGCCTCGATGAAAGAATTAATAAGTGGAAACGGGCTTAAAACGGATTAAGGCTCATTAGGGTGCAATCGGGCCCAATAAGAGAGAAATTGGCCCAATTACCTAAATCGACAGTAATAAATATGAAGAAAATTATTTATTGAGTTAAATACGATTAAAACGAGGTTTATACCGATAAAACCGAGCAAAAAGAGTAAAATCGATAAAAGTCAACTTTTGGCTAAAGCTTCGATATAATCACATATTTGGATATATTGAAATGAATTTAAGCCGTATGTGATAAGTTGACCTTGTTTTGCAGCAGCTCGGTCTATCGACACGTTTTACGAGGTAAATTTGAGCATCGAGGAAAGTGCTCTACATCAGTCGCTAAGAGGTAAGGGATATAATTTAGAGTAGCGTTAGTACTCCTTTATCCTTACCAACTGTTTATCTATGAGAATTGGATCAGATTTTAAGAAATGGATTTTCAACTGTATTTAAATTGAAGCCAAAACCATTTCCCGAGTTTTCAGCATGTTTTATATATATGAGATACATTTTTACAGCATATATGTTTATAGAAGTGATTTTTCACTTCTGAAATGAAAGCATAGTGTTTTCATGTGAGATTATGGGTTAAAGTCCCGATATGTTTTATGAAATCATGTTTTCATGATACGGGTTAAAGTCCCGATACAGCTTTTAAGCTATATTTTCACGGTACGGGTATGAGTCCCAAGAAATAACTATTATAACTATGCTTTCCATATTTACACGGGCTAGAGTCCCGCAACGATTTATGAAAATTATGTTTTCTATGAGAAACGGGCTAGAATCCCGTAATGATTTATGAAAGTCGGGTTAGAGTCCCGTAATGATTTTAATACACGGGTATGAGACCCGAAATGATTTTGATAAATTGGGTAAGAGGCCCAAAATGATTTTTGTGGGGTAAAAAGGCATGACATGAAGAAAGTCAGAGGATTTGGGATCGATCTCGTATGGAGACGATCGAGGATCTACCTAGCCGACGGCTAGGGAACGGGCAGGCTCTGACTTGATATGAGAAACGTGCGTATAGACCACACTTGGTGATGCACGTGAGTTCGTGCGTATAGTCCCCATTTAGTGGTGCACGAGAGATAGGGCAGCGTACGACCCTGATCCAGTCCTACGGCTCCCTGTACTATGGCCATGAGTACCCATGATTTTGTCCTACGGGACCAGATGTATGATGTCCTTCGGGACTAGTATATGAGACGATTGCCTGACCCTACACGATGAATTGACGGAATGATATATATATGTTTTCGCACATTTCATGCTACCTGTTTTATGATTTGCTATTGAGCACATATTTTTATGATGAGATTTTAAAGGTAGCCATGAGTATGTTTTACGAGATGTGCATATGACAATACGATTTCATTTTCAAAGTGATAAGCATGTAATGATATGCATGATTAAGTTTTGAGATGCTTTTTACTTGTTTACACGACATGATATGCATACTATATATGAGTTTTACTAAAAAGATGCATGGTGTGTAAACTTATGATTTAAGCATGTTTTTACTGCTTTTATGAAATGTAAGCATCTCTACTCCAGTACATGTTTATGCTGATTTGTAAAACCATGCGTTTTACCATGTTTTGAGTATTTAAAGCTATTTTAAATGTATCTCTTACTGAGTCTGAAAAACTCACCCCTCTCCTCTCCATCTCCCAGATTATCTATAGCGAGTCTACTGCACATACGAGACTATGGTTGTTGACAAGGTAGTCCGACCTTTCATCGGATACTTTTGTAACCTTGAGGTACAGTCTTACTTATATTCCAGACATGTGATACATAATAGACACTATTGTATATAATAGTCGGGATGTAATAGTTGTAAATGATTTTATATATACAGAATGTATGTAATGTAATGAGATCCTGGAAAATGAAAAAGATTTTAAATCTAGACATGGACAGGAAAACAACATAGTTAATGGATAAAAATTTTAAATTAGCCCCATTTTTTCGCGCTTCCGGGGCGTGACATAAATACATCTTCTTACTGGGCTTTTTCCCGAAAGCTCACCCCTCTACCTCTCAGACTATTTGCAGTGATCCGTGGGCGCTACCTGCCGCGTACATGTCGTAGGCTGTGGGAAAGAGCTACCCTAGGCTACTTTTTGTACACGCAGCAAAGGTATACAATTACACTCCTTTACCAGACATATTTTTATGCACAGACATATATTGAAACATTTTGTTGGGATGTAATTTGTAAGGAAAACGATATAAACAATATTATTTTGGGATTATATTTCGAGATGACAATCGAAATAGATGTATTGAGTTGTAAAGGTGGATTTAAAAAATATGCTTGGTAGTTGTGGATATCTAGGATTGTTGGAAAGCATGCTTGATAGTTGTGGATATCTAGGATTTGTCAAATCAATTGTTTTGCAGGTGGGTAGGCTTATATATAAGCCGTTATGCTGCCGAAATTTCTATCGGCCGTATAGGTCAAAGTATGGAAGTTAAATATAATTACGGATAATGAATTAGGAAAAGTGTTTTGACACTACACAGGAATGCAACCTAAGTGAATAAGGGAAAAGTGGGTAAATTAAGTTCAAAAAAAAAAATTTCTCGATTTTTATGGGTCAAGGGTCGTTACATACGACCTGTGCACTTCCGGTTTACATGTCTAAGGTCACTTAAGACATTGCGTATCATGCTATAAAAAAAAAAAAACTCAAGGAATTTCGTTACAACTAGCATGCTGTTGACGTCGATGGATTTCAAGTTCCATACGTACTTCATGCCTAACATGCGCATGCCCGTATCTTGTAGTGGGGGCATTTGTAGATATTAAAAAAATAATAATTAATTAATATTATTAGTTAATTAAATTAAATAAATAATTAATTAATAATTCCTAATAGATTGGTTAAAAAAAGAATTAACCATTTATATTTTCTCTAATTAAATTAAATTAATTATAGATAAATTCTGGAATGATTGAGTCCTTTTGAAACGCTATGTCACCTAATATTATAAATAGAGAGCTCATCCAGGGGAACAGAACACACACAGAAGAATAGCAGAACACACACAGAAGAGAAGTGTACAAATCTACAAGCATTCTTCAGTTTCTCTCAACACTACTCCGTCGGCATTAAGCATCAAGCTCTCTTCAAATTTACTTTAGAAGATCGAAATTTTTCTCTTGTGTAGAATTCAATACAGAGATTTATATCCACACACCCATAAATAAATAAAAAATTAAATTTTCATCACCAATTCGTGTGAAATTTGTGTATACAATTATTTTTAAAAATTCATTTATTAATTATTTTATTATATAAATATATAAATGATTATTATTTATTATAATAAAGTTATTCTTAAAATATTAAAGGAAAAAAATAAAATCTTATATTAAAATGATAAAAATATTATGCAATTTATTAAGTTATAAATTTAAAAGTAAAAGGAAAAAATGGGACATTATAAAATGATTTAGTTACGAGGTTGCTTTTTCTTTCGGTGAGAAATTTTAGTGCAGTACGGTTGGGCCGCCGCGTACCCTCGTGATCAGAATGACAGATTCAACTGCACCCCGTTACTGGCACAAGGTACGAAAGTGTTATCTACCTTTCTGGGGAAAAATATAAATTTTATCGTAAATTGAAGATCAAAAGTTTTAGATTAAGACTATGACAAAACTTGTACAAGTCAATTCGTCTTATCTAGTTATACTTTTCTTGGTTGATGTCATCACTTTGCAGCCCCTTACGCTTGTTATCATTTTGAAACCAAATTGTCCATCTTTAACGAGTGTCTTAGTTTTGTCGAACGAGTTGTGCAGTGTAGAAATTGTATTCTCTTTCTCCCTCATTGCTTTCCATGCTTTCAAGTTTGAAAAGTCAATGAATTTTAACTTTATGTTTATCATTACGCCATCAGTCATGCAAAAACAACTGAGTAATTAATTAATTAGTAACTAAGTAAGTGAGGAGAGAAAAAAAAAATTATTTACTAAAAGCCATACGTCCAACTGAACAAATTAATGTCAAAATAAGACAATTTGAAACAAGTGCACTTAAAAAAAAATCTCCAAAATGATTACATAAATCATATATTTAAATTATTACAAAGTTACATTTCCAAGTGAGAACTTTATTAACTGTAGTTTAAATAAAATTTGATCCATAAACTACTTATACAGTAATCCTACTTTCTAGGTTCCAGGACAACGAGGTAGGCCAGGTGGCGGTGGAAGAATGCTTGTTTCTGCGGTAGTTCCATTCCTCACAATGAAAACAGTGTCCATACCCCAGCTACTATGCCTATCCAAATGACAGTGCATAAACCATACCCCTGAAAAAATGTACATTATTAGTAAAATAATTTATTACTAAAATAGGGCAGAAGAGTTCTCTAATTTCCTTGAATTAGATGAAAACTTACCAGGATTGGTCGCATAAAATCTGAGGGCAACCCATCCTCTACCAGGAACATGGACAGTGTTAATGAATGGTGGATCAACCAGGTTGTAAGTGCTTGGGTCAGTCTCATTGTTAAAATTTCCGGAACCAGTTCCGACCCGATAAAAGCTAAAACCGTGCAAATGAATTGGATGACTTCCACCAGCACCAAGATTAGTTGCTTGAAGCACAATCTCTATTGCTTCACCGTAATTTAGCACAACAGCCCTTGTCCCTAGACTAGCTCTCGGGTTTAAGTCAGTCAAGTTTCCAGTGAAGTCATAGAATACAGGTGGATTGATGGGAAAATCTTCGGTGAAAACTCCACTGGTGCTCCTGTCATAGGAAAAATAATATATAAAACTACTTTCTAATGGTTCAAAATTATGAAAACATGGAATGGGTTAATAAATCGAATCGACGAGGAAAGAACTATAAATATATACCTGTTGTAATATGCTAGGAGAATGTCAATACGTGGGAAAACAAAGCTGACATTGTTCAAACTTGCAACAATTCTATTAGGCACAAGACACTGTGAGGTGTTGCAAGGCAGGTTGTTTGTGGCGATTGCGATGTAAACTCGTCTATCAATATCTGTTGGCACACTCAACGGTGGATTTTGTGTGACGTTTGCTCTCCTAATTCGACTGATGAAGCTATTTGTAGCATTTGTATCGTTTCTTGCGGGCAGTGTTATTAATGAAGCATTCAACCCACCCTGACTGTTGGTATATTCAAATACACCGGTAGTGATAAAGTCAACAGGCGGAGCAGCTGAATCAGAGAAAGGCCTAGTAGCCATATAATATTGGCCAACATTTTGGTTTGCATAGACCAAAACATCCATGGTTTGTCCAGGGTTTATCAAAATATAGTCGCTTGTAAACCTCTGAACGTAGGAGGCATCTTGTGCGACGAGTGTAAGGTTGTGGTTTGTGATCGTGAAGAATTGTGGTTCATTCATTGCAGCATTGATTATGCGGAGAAGGTATGTCTTCTCATAATCAACTTGCATACGGAATAATGTGTCTGCAATTGGTAATTATAAATTGTTAATATAGCACCTCTTAAAACGTCGAAATAACTGCCAGAAACAATATTGAAAGGAAGAACTTGATCCCGGTTTTAATACTTGAGCATACCATTGGGGCATCCATATGTGTCTCCTAAATGTCCATTGATAGCGTAAGCATCTGGTTGGCGTGGAGGTATACCGGTTGC
Organism: Firmiana major; assembly: GCA_033439115.1. NCBI lineage: Eukaryota > Viridiplantae > Streptophyta > Magnoliopsida > Malvales > Malvaceae > Firmiana > Firmiana major. The sequence goes on from CM065907.1 coordinate 33,608,249, forward strand.
AAGTGCTTGATCGATGATTTGCTTGTAGTCCCCATTATACCATGATTCTAAGAAATCAAGCTCAGATACATTAATATAGGTAGTATAGGTATGACAAACGAAAGCGTGGACAGTTACTAATTTTTATCAATAGAACAGAAAAAAATAGAAAATTAAGTTGAAAGGATCATATGCTTTACGAAGTATGATCGTTTGATCCGTATCAGGCGTAAAAAATGGATAAGTTTCGTTCTCTGCTGGTAAAATGACAAAGGCACCATGGACGGAGCCACGAGTCCAGTCACTATGGGCATGCCACCACAGAGTTCCTATTTCATTAGATAGAATAACTTCATAAGTGAAGTTTGTTCCTGGTAAAATCGGGCACTGGGTTATGAACTCAGGACCATCTGACCATGGGTTTCTTGGTTGTTTCACACCGTGCCTGCAAAATTAATTTTTTAAAATCAATTGTTAGGTGAAAGTGAAACTAATATTGGAGTTAAGCAAGAAAGTTAATTACCAGTGAATGGTAAAGCTGTAGTTTCCTTGATTGTGGACATTGACGTAGACAGTGTCACCTCGGCGAACTCGAATCTCAGGCCCAGGATAACTGTTATTTACGACCAGCAAAATCGTTGTGTTGCACAGCTTTGTGAAGTTTGACTCTTTCACCTGCAACCCAAAACAACGCATGTGAAATCAATATTAAAAAATTATTAAAAACAATACTAAAAATTATGACCATTTTTTTATGTAAGAAAAAAAAAAGTAAGCAACCGTCATAGGTCGCTTTGCCATGCTTCAACTTAAAAGTTAAGAGTGGCAATGATAAGCCATAAATCGTATTTTTTTGTGGATTTTTTTTCCAGAATTTAAGAGAAAAATATTTCATTTTTCAAAATTTTTAGAAAAGTTATAATGTTCAGAAATTTTTTAACATTAAAAAAAAACCATGAAAAGTAATTCCAAAATATAAAAAGGTAAAAGCATTAAGTTTTTAATTTTCTAATACAATGTAATAAAGAATATATAATTTTGAAACATAAAAAAAGGGATAAAATTTGATATATAAACAGAGTAATTTAATCTTTTTTCCCTTAAATTAATCAAGCAGGTTTAGTTAATAATATCATGTTTATTAAGATAAGTGACCTAGAATTCCAAAATAACTAGGAATAAGAAAGATTATGGATGTACTTGGCAGAGTAGAAAAGTGAAAGAACATATAAATGTATGCAAAAAATTGAAAAAAATAATTTTTATTAGTATTTGATAACAAAGAAAATTTTAAAGAAAAATAGAAAAGATTATTATTTTCTTTTTCTATTAACAAAATCAAAATATTACCAATTGAAAGGATTAGTGAAGTAAAAATGAGAGATATAAGTTATGTATATTTACAAAATTGTTTTTATGTTTTTATTTTGTTATTTTAACCAATTCATATTATAATGGTAAAATAATATAATTTTTTTTAATTTTACAATAATGAAAAAAAATTATATTTTCTTTTATCTTTTTCATTTTTACTATTAAACACATTAATATATATGTATATATATGTATCATTTTTTTTAGTTTTCTCTTCCTTCATTTTTTTATCTTTTCATTTTCCTTTATGTTCTAACAAACAATTTATATACGAGTGCGACAATCAATACATAGAAAAAAATGACTTACGAAGAACTCGTAATGATGGACGTCTGCAGTGCAAAGAAGCAAGCTACTTAGAAACAACACCCCCACCAACCATGAGACAAAGCCTTGCTTCAATAAACCCATTTTTTCTCTAATTAGAAAGAAACTTTCCCTCTCTCTAATGTGTTCCTCAGTTCACCCCTTAATTTCTTCTTTGTGTGATATCTTTGGGTCGTTAAATTCAGCAATTTATAGGAAGAAAGCGTGTCGTCGTTAAGTTTCTTCTTGAAATCTTTAATTCGCATTGACTACCGAAAAAAATAAAGGAACGTTCCTTAACTTGATTAAAAAAATGGCATTCGTCAGTCATTACATTAATAATATATATTATGTAAGTCATGCTTCTAACTAAGTTTTGGGCAGCCTGATTGATTCTTTTATACACATGACTTTTTTCAAATTTAGATTTCATGTTATTAAATTTCAGGTAGCTGCTTAAACCAGTATTCCTTACCTTAATTATGGTTGTGGAAAAATGCTTGTGTTCCGATTTGCGAGTCAGTTTTTTCGTCGTTTGCTCGATTGAGTTACTTTATTTTCTATACAATTTGTCAAAATGAGACAGAGAGAGAAAGAGAAAAAGATGATCTAATTGAGTCTCTTATGAAAATTTTTATTGACGGTGACAATTACTTATATATTAATTTATCATTTTAAATATTTTTAAGAAAATAAATTTAAATATATAATAGTTTTAACTCAACAAAAATGAGATTGTGTATAACTCTAACATTTAATATTCTCTAATATGATAGAGGTAATTTACCTTAAACTCAGTCGTTCGCCTGAGTCTCAGAATACGGAAGGTCCAAAACAATAAAATTTTGGACCTAAACACCTATGAGTCCTTGAGCTTATTGAAGCCACACAGTGGACATCTATAAATACCCCACAGGTATGATCAAAAAGACCATAAGCTCTACTTTGTTAACTGAGATTCTGCTTAAACATTTTTTCTGACTTAAGCATCGGAATGCACGCGCAGGGACAGATCCTTGCGTATCTTTGACCTTTATTGTTTTTGCAAAATCTTCAGTACCTTTGGAGAAGACGACAAGGAAGACTACATCAACATCATCTCATTGTTGTTAAGAGAAACAACAATTGGCGCCGTCTGTGGAAATCAAACAAAAAAGCCAAATTTTTAGTAAGATGGTGAGAACACATTCAACAGCAGCAGCGAACTTGGGGGAGGAGAATTTTGTGAGTCCTCCCAACCGACCTGTGAGAAGACAGGAGCAGATTGGAGAAGGAGAGGGGGCTGCGACAGTTTCCCTAGAGGAGTGTGAGGCTTTGAGATGTCAGAATGAGGAGGTTACTCAGGCACTCCAACGCCAAAATGAGCAGACAACTGCAACCTTAAGGGCCATGGTGGATTTCTTCAAAACTGCACTACCACAGTTCGATTTACCCCCAGAAGTGCAGCACCTGGTGACAAAGAATATTCCACGGCACACCTATGAGGAAGGTCAGCCCTTTGCAGCGGCGAATTCAGGACAACTAGAATGGGGGCCGACGGGTAGCATGTAGCGTATTACTCAGCATCGACAGGACCCTGCCACAGGGTTTCAAGAGCAGTACCCTGCCGCAGGTCTGAGGGAGACGAACCCTGCCGTAGGGTTAAGGGATAGGAACCTTGCCGCAAGTCTGAGGGAGAACCCTGCTACAGGGGTCAGGAGTCAAGACCTATTTGCATGTCTGAGAGGGTTCAACCCTGCCGCATCTCTGAGGGAATACCCTATCGTAGGGGCGAGGGAGATGACCCCTATCGCAGGTCTGAGAGAGTTCACCCCTACCGTAGCTCTTAGCAAGCACCCTACCGTTGGGATGTGAGAGATGAACCCTGTCGCAGGGGTCAGAAGTCAAGACCCTGTCGCAGCTCCGAGGGAGATGAACCCTACCGCAGGTCTGAGGGAGATGAACCCTGCTGCAGGGGTCAGAAGTCAAGACACTGCCGCAGCTCTGAGGGAGATGAACCCTACCACAAGTTTGAGGGAGATGAACCCTGCCGCAGGGTTCAGGAGTTAAGACCCTGCTGCAGGTTTGAGAGAGTTCAACTTTGTCACACGGTTTCAGGAGCAGTACCTTGGTGCAGGGTTCAGGAGGCAGAACTCTGCGACAAAGTACAGTAGGCTAACCTCTGCAGCAGAGTTCAGGAGGCAAACTTCCACCGTAGAATTTGGGTGACATAATTTTGAAGTTCGTCGATCTGGGGAGCCTTGGAGATAGAACTTTCTCTCAATGGACTGGATGCAGCAGGCTTACGGGCAGGATAGTCTTGAGTCCCTAGACTATTTCTCAAGGCCAAATCATGGAATGAGAGGTGTTGGAAGGAAGCATCTGGTGCAAGGACCCGAGGAAAGGGAGATTACAGATAATGTGGAGGTCCCGAGCAGGGAAATGAACCAAATACGGGATCCAGAAAGGGAGAGTATAATGAACCATCGAGACATGACGCAGAGGGTACCATTGAACAGGCCACGAAACAGGGGAAGAATGGGCTCTTACTCAAATTACTCAGACTCTTCTAGTACTGAGGAAAAGGGGAACACACTTGACTCGGGAATCGGAGAATATGGAGAAAGTCATAGAGAGGGTTTTGGAAAAGAAGAAGTTGCTGTCTACTGAAGATAGCCAGAGAAGGAGAGTCCCTTTCAGCTCTGAGATTGAAGAGAAATCGCTACCGAAGAAATTTAAGATGCCTTCTATGACCACTTATGCTGGCAAAATCGACCCATATGATCATATGCAAAATTATGAGTCTCTCATGTTACTCCATGGATGGGAAGATGAAATAATGTGCAGAGCCTTCTCGCTCACACTAACGGGGCATGCTATGAAATGGTTTAATGGACTGAAGGAAGGCTCCATCTCATCTTTTGATCAGTTGCGAAGTGAGTTTTTGAAAGCATTCATGATCAATAGCCATCGAAAAAAGGATGCCACCTACCTGCTTACACTCAAGCAAGGGAACAATGAGTCTTTGAAAAGTTATGTGGATAGCTTTCGGGATGCGACTTTAGAGGTGAAGGATCTACGAGTTGGAGTAGCTATAGCAGCGATGTTGCAAGGAACAAAATCTGAGAAGTTACAAGAGTCCTTGTCCCTAAATCAGCCTGTAACTATCTCAGATTTATTTGCCCGAACGAATAAGTATATTGCCTAAGAGGAAGTAATGAGAATGGTGCAGTCTCGAGAGGCGAAGGAGGGAAGAAAAAGAGAAAGAGACATGACTGAAAAGAGTTCTTCTAGGCTTGATAGATCAGACAAGGCTCCTAGGCTTAGATATGAAAACTATACCAAGCTAAACGAGCCTCGTACTACTATTCTTGCTGCTATTGAAGGGACTGGATTGTTGGAGTTCCCAAAGAAAAAAAATAGGAAACTTAGGGTGAAATGTAGATGCCTACTGTAGTTTCCACTCCGCTCATGGACATCCTATGAAAAGGTGCAGAGAATTGATGGATCAGTTGGAAAAGCTAGCTCGAGAAGGGAAGATTAATCATTTCCTTTGGAGAAATGAAAGGGCTTGTTACCTCCCGCAAGATCGAAGGGATAACCGTCCGCAGAATAGATAGATTAATGATGGCAAAAATAAGGGAAGAAGGCTGAGAGATGAGGAAGAAGCTAGACCAGATCCCAGGGGTAACCAACAAGATAATGAACCAACTGGTCCAGCTATAAATGTCATCGCGTGTGGAGATTCAATGGCAGGAAACTCATCTGCCTCTCACAAAGCCTACGCGAGACAAACGTATCAAATTCATGTTGTTATGGAGGAGAAGGTAGATGAAGAGCCTATTGTGTTTACTCCAACAGGCAGGGGAGACATCGTCATCCCCCATGATGATCCCATGGTGGTCTCAGCGGTGGTGGCGAAACACTCAGTCGTCAGAATCTTGGTTGATAACAGAAGCTCAGTGAATTTAATCTATTGGAATTGTTTTGAGAATATGAACGTATCAGAGGATAGATTAAAACCAGTTACGATGCCATCGTATGGATTTGCAGGGAAGAAGGTGAAGGTGACCGGATCCATTCAGTTACCCATAACTCTTAGGGAAAGTCCAAAGGATGTGACCCGACAGGTGTTATTCATGGTCGAGAAATCAACTTCGATTGCTTATAACATGATTTTGGGAAGACCTCTATTGAATGACATGAGGGCTGTAATCTCTTCTTGCTACCTGTTGATGAAGTTTCCTACCCCCAATGGAGTTAGACAAGTGCGAGGAGATTAAAAGAAGGCTCGTACATGTTATATAGCCTCTACTACTTGTAAAGGAATGCAGAGGAAGGAGACTCTAACTATAGCCGACCCCTCTAAGCCTCAACCTGTTGAAGAGATAGAAGTTATTGAGTTGATAGAAGGAGATGGAGAAAAAAAGGCATTTATAGGAACTCAACTTGATGAACAAACAAGAAGAGAGATAGTGGAATGCCTAAGAAAAAACTCTGATGTTTTTGCTTGGACGCCAGCTGATATACCTGGGATTAGTCCGAAAGTAATCTGCCATTGACTTAATGTTCTACCTGGGCATAAGCCCATAAAAAAAAAAGAAATTTTACCCCGGAAAGACAAAAGGTGGTCACTGAAGAGGTTAATAAGCTTTTAGAGGCTGGTTTTATAAGAGAAGTTAACTATCTAGAGTGGCTGGCCAACATTGTAATGGTAAAGAAGTCCAATGAGAAATGAAGGATGTGTGTTGACTTTACCGACTTAAATAGAGCTTGTCCTAAAGATTCCTATCCTTTGCCCTAAGTTGATAAGCTTGTAGATGAAACGTCGGGATATGAACTTCTCAGTTTTTTAGATGCTTCTTCCGGATACCACCAGATTATGCTTCATCCAAAAGATGAAGAGAAAACATCCTTTATAACAGATGATGGGACATACTGTTATCGTGTGATGTCGTTCGGTTTAAGGAATGCTGGAGCCACATATCAGCGGATGGTAAACAAAGTCTTCAAGGATCTCCTGGGAAACTCCATCGAAGCTTATGTGGATGATATGATCGTTAAAAGCAAAGCAGGGGAATCTCATGCTCACCAGATGTCTAAGGTGTTCAAAGTGTTGAGGGAGCTTAATATAAAGCTAAACCCCAATAAGTGTTCCTTCAGAGTTAGATCTAGAAAGTTCTTGGGATTTACAATCACTAATAGGGGCATTGAGGCAAACCCCAAGAAGGTATAGGCGATCATAGATATGAAGCAACCAACTACAGTGAGAGAAGTCCAAATATTGACGGGCAGGATAGTAGCTTTGAACCATTTTCTGTCGAAATCTGCGGAGAGGAGTTTGTCATTCTTCAAAACTCTAAGAGGTGGAAAGAATTTAAAATGGACAAATGAGTGCCAAGCAGTTTTCGAAGACTTAAAGGAGTATTTGAAGGAGCTACCTTATAGACAAAGCCTCAAGTAGGGGAACATTTGTTTATGTACTTAGGAGTAGGTGAGTACGCCATCAGTGCAGTATTGTTGAGAAAAGATGAAATGGTGGATCGTCCTGTTTATTATGTAAGTAAGGTGTTACTAGACCCTGAGACACGCTATCTGCTAGTTGAAAAGTTTGCATTAACCCTCGTGATGGCCTCTTAAAAATTGCGTCCTTACTTTTAAGCACACCCTATCATAGTTTTGACGGATCAACCGTTACAACAAATTCTTTAAAAGCCTGAACACTTGGAGAGATTGGTGAAATGGGCAGTAGAACTTGGAGAGTATGATATCACATTTCAACCTTGGCAAGCCATTAAAGGCCAAGCTCTAGCAGACTTCATAGTCGAATGCACTAGCCCAAGGACAACAATGAAGAAGAAACTCGACCATGGCTACTGCACGTTGATGGAGCGTCAAGTGCAAATGGCAGTGGGGCTGGCATAGTCCTGATATCACTGAAGGAAAATCTTTGGAGTATTCTTTGCGCTTTGGATTCCCTAGTTCAAATAACATAGCAGAATATGAGGCCTTGGTCGCTGGAATGAAGTTAGCAGAGAGATTACAAGTTCGCAACCTAGTGGCACATATTGACTCCCAATTAGCGGTGAACCAATTCAACGGACAGTACGAGACTCGAGAACCGATGTTAGTCCATATCACGCCTCAGAAACGCGAAAAATAGGGCAAATTTAAAACTTTTTTTTGCTCATCAAATCACAATTAAGGGTGCATTCATGTGCAGTGTCAAACATCATTATACATATCATGCCTCAGGATCTCATCATTAAATAGTATATATCATATCATATACATCACTCAATTCCAAGTTGATTAATCCTAATACATCCCGTATAATGTTATACATCCAGTGTCTGTAAATATAATAATTGTTTGGGTACATGGAAAGATAAATGATACCTCAAAATACAATATATGGCTTGGAGCTCAAGTCCTCCACTAGCCACTACTCCGTACGCCGCAGGGAAATCCTTTTTCACTTGAAGAAATCTGGGGGAAAGATAAAACAGGATGAGCTTCTAAATCGCTCAGTAAGAGGATAAGGGATACGTTAATAGAAAATGATTTGCAAAGCACAATCATTTTGTTTTACGTGATAAACTCAATAAACTCAGTGGAAAATGTAGCATGAATGGTTAAAACATCATCTCAAAGCCCATGTAAAAACATGATAATAAATGGCTCAAATCAAGGTTACAAGCATGTAGAAATCAAGATGCGATAATGACTTTTCTCTTTAAAACGTGATAAGATTACAGCAATAGTAATGCACGTGGCACGACCACTAAGTAAAATCTACACGTGGCACAACCACTAATTAAAATCCACACGTGGCACAGCCACCAAACACACGTGGCACAACCACTAATTTAGATTCGCACGTGGCATAACCACCGAATACACGTGGCACAACCACTGATTAGGATTCACACGTGGCACAACCACCAAATACACGTAGCACGGCCACTGATTAGGATTCACACGTGGAGCAGCCACCAAATACACGTGGCACAGCCACCAAATACACGTAGCACAACCACCATATACACGTGGTAGGTAACCAACGCTACTAGAGTAGGGGTCATCTCACATTACCAGAACAGAGGAATATCAGACTTACATGCTACTAGAGCAATGCCCGGTGTATATTTAAAATGACACACCTAAGTCTCAATCAATAGCCATTATCATAAAAATCATTTTGCCTTCACGTAAAGCTCATAATGATTTTCTCTCATAAAACTCATTTCAAACCAGTCTGTACTCAACACAAAACACGTTAAACTTGAGCTTCAACCGGCAAAACCATACACACATTTCTCAAATCTCATATGCCTTAACATAGGGCCCAAAACACTTTTCACATTTTAAACACAAAATGGTTATAAAACGTTTTCACGTATAGTTTACAACTCATAAAAGTTGGGCCCCAATTGGCTATAAAATCGTGCGCAATTCTCATTCACAACACATAAAACATGCTTGTTTTCTCAATCGAAAATCATGCTACAATATTTTCACAAAACACATACACAAATGAGTTTAGTTTTCCCTTACCTCTTTGCACCTCGTATAGTGTAATCGTTGCCCCGTATCACGAACTAGCCTCGTATTCCACTCTGGAACTCCCGAGCTGTCCAAACGATGTTAAAAACATCAATATCTCAACTCAATCGCATTATTGAGCATACATTTGCTCATATTTCTCACTAACACTTAAATCTCTCAATTATCCCATTTCTCATGACTGTTACAATACGTCATCTCATCCACTACATCTCAACATTCTATATTTCTCATGTATAATACCCATACCAAAATCACCTCATTGCCTAAATTTCCAATTTATAGACAAAAATCCCAATTTACCACAATTTACTTAATATCATCATCACTCAAATAAAATCACAATTTCCTCAATCTCTAACCATCTCCTAGTTATTTTATCACAATGGCCATGTTCACAATCACCAAAAATCACTTTAAAATCCAAGATTGAAGTTTAGAGATTACCCAAACTTGTGGAGTGCTCAACTCACACCTTGATTCGATTCGTCTTTCTATTTCCAAGTATGTTGTTCTCCTTTGGGTGAGCAACAACTTTCCTTCTTGCCACAACTCTTGATTTGGACGGAAATAGGCGATTTGGAAGAGAGAGAATGCTAGGGTTCGGCTGAAATGGAAGTTTGAAAGAGAGAGAAAAGATGAAATGCAAGAAAACACAAGGGTCCTTTTATAGACGGAGGGTAAGAGATCGATCTGGCTCTTGATGAGATCGATCCACATTTGAATTTGGGGACGATTTGGGGTAATTTTATGCCTAAGAGATCGATCCATCATGGGGTGAGATCGATCTCTTAATGGCTTTATGAGATCGATCTGCTCCAATTATGAGATCGATCTCTAGTTTACAGAATGCTTCATGAGATCGATTTCCTCCTTGAGGAGATCGATATTCTCTTTAACAGAAACATTTTGAGATCGATTCCTTCCTCATGAGATTGATCTCTTCATTACATAATCATAAGGAGATCAATCCTCTTCCATTGGAGATCGATCTGCTCACTTAATTTCTTCCTTCCTTGTCATTTTTAACTTACCAGATCGATCCTCTCTTCTCCAAGATCGATCTGGCCCCATAGTTTCACACTTTAACATAAAATCTTATTTATAACTTATTCATCACTTAAAATTTCATTCCATACCACCTCAATATATGAATACATCATATTTAGTTCAATCAGTTACACTTCATGTTCTCTTTACATAATTTGATAAGTTTAAAATTCTCAGATCTCATATCCTCCCCACCTTAAAAAGAATTTGGTGCTCCAAATTCAACTCAACTCGTCAAATAGATGAGGGCACTTCTCCTTTATGAGACTTTCCAATTCCCACGTTGCCTCTTCCATTGAGTGATGTTTCCACAAACTTTCACTAATGAGATGTTCTTGGTTCTAAGTACCTTCTCCTTTCTATCGAGAATCTGGATGGGTTCTTCAGTGTAGCTCATGTCCTCTTGTATGTCCATCTCTTCGTACTCTATGACATGAGAAGGGTCCGAGTGGTACTTCCTTAACATTGATACATGAAAGACGATGTATATTCCAGACATCTGTGGGGGTAATGCCAATCTGTAGGCTACCTCTCCCACTCTCTCAAGAATCTCGAATGGTCCTATGTATCGAGGACTCAATTTCCCTTTCCTTCCAAATCTCATGATACTCTTACTCGGTGATATCTTCAGAAATACTGCATCACCAACATCAAACTCAAATGGCCTTCTACGCACATCCGTGTAGCTTTTCTGTCTACTCTGTGCAGCCCGTAATCTCTCACATATGAGTTTCACACTTTGCACAGCCTTCTCAATAAGCTCGGGAGCATTTATCTTTCTGTCACCGACTTCTTCCCAAGCTACAGGGGATCTACACCTCCTACCATATAGAGCCTCAAAAGTTGCATTCTAATACTCCCATGATAGCTATTATTGTACGCAAACTCTATTAGGGGGAGGTGATCATCCCATGATCCCTTAAAATCCGTCGTACATGCCTTCAACATATCCTTCAGGGTCTGAATAGTCCTCTCTGACTGACCATCTGTCTGAGGATGATAGGCGGTATTAAAACTCAATCGAGATCCCAAGAACTCCTGAAACTGGGTCCAAAATCTGAAAGTAAATTGGGAATCTCTGTTAGAAGTAATACTCACTGGAGCCCCATGTAATCTAGCTATCTCGCTGACATATAACTCAGCTAAGGCATCCACAGTATCTATGCTCTTGATGGCGAGGAAGTGGGCACTCTTTGTCAGTCTATCTACTATAACCCATATAGCGTCACGATCTCTTCGGGTCCTCGATAAACCCATAATAAAGTCCATGGTGACATGCTCCCATTTCTATGTAAGTATAGGTAAAGGCTGTAGTAGTCCTCCGGGCTTCCGATGCTCAGCTTTCACTTGCTGGCATACTAAACATCTGGCCACATACTCTACCACATCTTGCTTCATGTCACTCCACCAGTATACCTTTCTCAAATCTTGATACATCTTAAAACTCCCTGGGTGCATGGTGTATCGCAAGTAGTGAGATTCTCTCAGTATCTGTCTCTTTAGGGTCTCATCGTCCGGTACACAGATTCGTCTTTTGAACCTCAATAATCCATCCTCACTGATTGTGAGATCCGACTGTGAAGTCTGCTCAGCTTGGCTAACTATATCGATCAACCTCTGATCACTGCGCTGCCCAGTTCTAATCTGACCCATGATTCTGGGCTCTATTCGCAGGCTAGCCAAAAATCCAATCTCTACCTCTTTAACTCTGATCCGGAGTTCGAAGAACTGCTCCAATAAATCCCATTCTCTGATCATCATAGCAGATATCATACTCTTTCTCCTCAGGGCATCAGCAACTATGTTCGCCTTACCCGGATGGTATAAAATCTTGCAGTCATAATCCTTAAGGAGTTCCATCCATCTCCTTTGTCTTATATTTAACTCTTTCTAATCAAAGAGATATCTCAAACTCTTGTGATCAGTGAAGATCTGGAATCTTTCCCTATATAAGTAGTGTCGCCAGATCTTCAAGCCAAATACCACAGCGGCTAACTCTAAATCATGCGTGGGGTAATTTCGCTTTCAACTATCACGATCCATAATCGACCACTCTTCTGTGCTGCATGAGCACACCCCAATCCTTGATGGGATGCATCACTATAAACTGAAAATCCTCCTGATCCCTCAAGAATAGTCAACATAGGTGCTGCTATCAATCTCCTCTTCAATTCCTAAAAATTGAGCTCACACTGATCAGTCCATATGAACGGAGTCTCCTTGCGCATGAGCTTAGTCAAAGGAGCGACAATCTTGAAAAATCCTTCCACAAATCTTCTATAATACCCTGCCAAACCAAGGAAGCTTCGTACTTCTGTAACTGTCCTTGGTCTTTCCCAATTAAGAAAAGTCGCTACTTTACTTGGATCCACTGATACTCCTTCCTCTGAGACTATATGACCAAAGAAAGCTATCCGATCCAGCCAAAACTCACACTTACTAAGCTTTCCATATAATTGTTTATCTCAGAGTATCTGAAGTACTAACCACAAATGCTGTGCATGTTCCTCATATGACCGAGAGTATATCATGATATCATCAATAAAGACTATCACAAATTTATCTAGATAGTCTTTGAACACCTCATTCATTAATCTCATAAAGGCTGCAGGGGCGTTCGTCAATCTAAAGGACATCACTAGAAATTCGTAATGGCCATACCTTGTCCTGAAGGCCGTCTTCGGAATATCTTCTTCCTTAATCCTCAATTGGTGATAGCCCGATCTCAAATCAATCTTAGAAAAGACTGAAGCCCCTCTCAGCTGATCAAGTAGATCATCAATCTTGGGTAATGGGTATTTATTCTTCACCGTGGCTTTATTTAATAATCGGTAGTCTACGCATAATCTGAGACTACCATCCTTCTTCTTAACAAATAAAACTGGTGCTCCCCACGGTGAAACATTGGGTCTAATAAACCCTTGATCCAATAACTCCTGTAGTTGTTTCTTCAATTCCTCAAGTTCCACTAATGCCATCCGGTATGGAGGTCTAGAGATTGGCCGAGTATCTGGTACCAAATCAATGGTAAACTCCAACTCTCTCTCTGGTGGTAAACCTGGTAACTCATCTGGGAAAACATCCGAAAATTCACACACCACAAGTATATCCTCAATCCTCGGATGTTCCCGATCATCATCTGAGATGAGTGTTTCATAACCTTCACATAAATAATCATATTTAGTACTCTCACGAGCAACATCAAAATTTCAATTTGCTTACAAAATTTCATACGTCTATTTACTCAATATTTCAAATGTACATTGTAAGGTTCAGGTAGGGAGAAAGTTACAATCTTAGTGTAGCAGTTAAACTCACTCGATTGGTTGCCAACCAATCCATTCCCAAAATTACATCAAACTCATGCATATTTAATATTATTAGATCTGCTAATATCACTCTATCTCCCACATTTATTTCACATCTTCTACAAATCAAATCAGTTCTATGGGATTCACGCATAGGGGTATTAACATGTAGTATATACTCTACAGGTTCAAACTTCAAATTTAATCTACATGCAAAATACTCAGAAATAAACGAATGCGTGGACCCTGAATCAATCAACACATGAGCCTTATGATTACAGATAGAGAGTGTACCTCTTATAGTTTCTGCAGAAGTGTCTGCGGTTTCCTTATCCAGGGCAAACACACGTCCCTGTGTAACAGGCTTCTTCCCTTTCTTTGCAGCAGTGGCCCGTCTATGGGGATTCACTCTCTGAGGCTGTTGTCTAGTAGGCTCCAGAGTATGTGGTCTCTGAGGTTGAGGGCAGTCTTTCACCATGTGACCCATGTCTCCACATCTAAAACATCCATGGATCAACCCAGTACAACTTCCCTCATGCATTCGACCACAATTTTTGTAAACCCTTATATCGAGCCTGATATCTCGAGGGGTCTCCCTAATGATGGGATAAGCTCTAGGTCTCTCTAATCTGCCCTTCTGCACCTCAATCCTTCCTCTTCTGAAGGAACCTCTCCGAACATCTGTTTGGGAAATCGCTGGCCTCTTACCCTTATCCCTATTCATCGCTCTGAGCTCATTTTAGGATTGTACCATCTCGATTCCCCTCTCAATCTCTTCTGTTCGTCTCAAAGCATCTCCAAACTTAGTAATACATAACCCTATCAATCTATCTATGATGATGGGCTTCAATCCATACACAAATCTCTCAGTACGTAGCTCTTCATTCTTGAAGGTCTCTAGGTCATATCTCAATAGCTCGGTGAATTGGCTCTCATAGTCATCCACATACATATCACCCTGTACCAAACTCAAAAACTCTGCCTACTTCTTTCTCTGAGCGGCTCGTGGTACATATTGGGTTCTAAAGGCTGTCTGAAACTCTTTCCAACCAATCACATCCTAGCGGGACATCAGAATACCCTGGATAGTAAACCACTAATCTCGAGCTCTCCCTTTCAACATATAGGCACTTATACTGACCCTCTCAGCATCTGTGCAGCCCAGATAGTTAAATATAACTCTCAACTTCGTCAGCTACTCCTCAACCTCTATAGGGTCCTTTTTTCCTCTGAACGCGGGTAGATTCATTTTCAAGAAGTCCTTCAGTCTGACCATACTTCTGTCATCAAGCTGAGTGACGAGGGGCACTGGGTCCATCTGTAGTGGGGGTACGGGAGGTCCTTGTGGTGGTGTAGGAGTAGTACCCGAGGTGTTAACTCCAAAATGTTGCACGAATAGCGCTGCAATTTGCTCAAAACCTTGCTTCACATCGGTCTCAATCCGATTAAATCGAGAGTTAGGGCTCTCAGGTTGTGGGGCAGGTGGTGGAGGTGGCTCTGCCTGCCTCCTCGAACGACCTCGTCGTCCACTCATTCTCAATCTTAATTCGTTTTCTACGCGTACACATCAAAGTTGATTGAAATCTCAATCCTCAAATTCAGTTCATGACCAGACTATTACAGACACTTGGGATGTATTCTAATTCACTTAACCGACACAAACAGTACTGAACACCCTAAGCTTTGATACCAAGAAACCTCTGTCACGCCCCAGAAACACAAAAAATAGGCCAAATTTAAAACTTTTTTTACTCATCAAATCACAATTAAGGGTGTATTCCTGTGCATTGTCAAACATCATTATACATATCATGCCTCAGGATCTCATCATTAAATAGTATATATCATATCATATACATCACTCAATTCCAAGTTGATTAATCCTAATACATCTCGTATAATGTTATACATCAAGTATCTGTAATTATAATAATTGTCTGGGTAAATGAAAAGATAAATGATACCTCAAAATACAATATATGGCCTAGAGCTCAAGTCCTCCACTAGCCACTACTCCGTACGCCGCAGGAAAATCCTTTTTCACTTGAAGAAATCTGGGGGAAAGATAAAACAGGGTGAGCTTCTAAATCGTTCAGTAAGAGGATAAGGGATTCGTTAATAGAAAATGATTTGCACAGCATAATCATTTTGTTTTACGTGATAAACTCAATAAACTCAGTGGAAAATATAGCATGAATAGTAAAAGCATCATCTCAAAGCCCATGTAAAAACATGATAATAAATGGCTCAAATCAAGGTTAAAAGCATGTAGAAATCAAGATGCGATAATGGCTTTTATCTTTAAAACGTGATAAGATTACTACAATAGTAATGCACGTGGCACGACCACTAAGTAAAATCTACACGTGGCACAACCACTAATTAAAATCCACACGTGGCACAACCACCAAACACACGTGGTATAGCCACTGATTTAGATTCGCACGTGGCACAGCCACCAAATACATTTGGCATAACCACTGATTAGGATTCACACGTGGCACAGCCACTAAATACACGTGGCATAGCCACTGATTAGGATTCACACATGGAACAACCACCAAATACACGTGGCACAGCCACTGATTAGGATTCACACGTGGCACATCCACCAAATACACGTGGCATAGTAACTGATTAGGATTCACACGTGGCACAACTACCATATACACGTGATAGGTAACCAACGCTACCGGAGTAGGGGTCATCTCACATTACCAGAACGAAGGAATATCAGACTTACATACTACTAGAGCAATGCCCGGTGTGTATTCAAAATGACACACCTAAGTCTCAATCAATAGCCATTATCATAAAATCCGTTTTGCCTTCATGTAAAGCTCATAATGGTTTTCTTTCTTAAGACTCATTTCAAACCGTTTTGTACTCAACACAAAACATGTTAAACCCGAGCTTCAATCGGTAAAACCATGCACACATTTCTCAAATCTCAGTACGCCTTAACGTAGGGCCCAAAACACTTTTCACATTTTAAACACAAAATGGTTATAAAGCATTTTCACGTATAGTTTACAACTCATAAAAGTCAGGCCCCAACGGCTATAAAATCGTGTGCAATTCTCATTCACAACACATAAAACATGCTTGTTTTCTCAATCGAAAGTCATGCTACAATATTATCACAAAACACATACACAAATGAGTTTAGTTTTTCCTTACCTCTTTGCACCTCGTATAGTGCAATCGTTCCCCCATATCACGGACTAGCCTCGTATTCCACACTAGAACTCCCGAGCTGTCCAAACGATGTTAAAAACATCAATATCTCAACTCAATCGCATTATTGAGCATACATTTGCTCATATTTCTCACTAACACCTAAATTTCTCAATTATCCATTTCTCATGACTATCACAATACGTCATCTCATCCACTACATCTCAACATTCTATATTTCTCATGTATAATACCCATACCAAAATCACCTCATTGCCTAAGTTTCCAATTTATAGATAAAAATCCCAATTTACCACAATTTACTTAATATCATCATCACTCAAATAAAATCACACTTTCCTCAATCTCTAACCACCTCCTAGCTATTTCATCACAATGCCCATGTTCACAATCACCAAAAATCACTTCAAAATCCAAGATTGAAGTTTAGAGATTACCCAAACTTGTGGAGTGCTCAACTCACACCTCGATTTGATTTGTCTTTCGATTTTCAATTATGTTGTTCTCCTTTGGGTGAGCAACAACTTTCCTTTTTACCACAACTCTTGATTTGGACAGAAATAGGCGATTTAGAAGAGAGAGAAAGCTAGGGTTTGGATGAAATGGAGGTTTGAAAGAGAGAGAAAAGATGAAATGCAGGAAAACACAAGGGTCCTTTTATAGGTGGAGGGTAAGAGATCGATCTGGCTATTGATGAGATCAATCAGCATTTGAATTTGGGGACAATTTGGGGTAATTTTATGCCTAGGAGATCGATCCGTCGTGGGGTGAGATCGATATCTTAATGGCTTTATGAGATCGATCTGCTCCAATTATGAGATCGATCTCTAGTTTACAGAATGCTTCATGAGATCGATCTGCTCCTTGAGGAGATAGATCTTCTCCTTAACAGAAACATTTTGAGATCGATTCCTTCCTCATGAGATCGATCTCTTCATTACAGAATCATAAGGAGATCGATCCTCTTTCATGGAGATCGATTTGCTCACTTAATTTCCTCCTTCCTTGTCATTTTTAACTTATCTGATCGATCCTCTCTTCTCTAAGATCGATCTGTACATATAGTTTCACACTTTAACATAAAATCTTATTTATAACTTATTCATCACTTAAAATTTCATTCCATACCACCTCAATATATGAATACATCATATTTAGTTCAATTAATTACACTTCATGTTCTCATTACATAATTTGATAAGTGTAAAATTCTCAGATCTCACAGTCTCATACCTAAAGAAGGTCCAATCACTGGCTCAAACTTTTGAGAACTTTCAGTTGGTACAAATCAACAGATCCAAAAACACCCATGCAAACTCATGTCTAAATTGGTCACTTCTAATGAGACCGAAAGAAGAGTAGTGAAGGTGGAAATGCTAGTATGGCCTAGTATTGAAGAAGCGAAAGTGTATGATATTGAGGTGGGAGACGATTAGAGGACACCATTTAAACAGTACATAACTGATGGCACACTACCACATGACAAGGAAGTAGCTTGACGCTTAAAGATGCAATGGGCAAAGTTCACGTTAATAAATGGGGAGTTGTACAATAGGGGGTATACATCACCTCTGTTGAAGTGTTTAGGGCCAGAAAAGGCTAACTATGTCCTAGCAGAAGTACACGAGGGAATTTGTGGCGAACATTTGGGGGCTAGAGCCCTTACCTCCAAAATATTACGGTCAGAATTCTATTGGTCGACATTGAAGAAAGACGTAGTGGATAAAGTCCGTAAATGTGATAAGTGCTAAAGGTTTGCATCGATAACGACTCAAACTACTCCATTTCAGGGTACGATGCAACCAACACCCTTCGCACAATAGGGGATAGATATTTTGGGACCCTTTCCATTAGTTACGGAACAAAGAAAGTTTCTATTGGTAGCTACATATTACTTTACAAAATAGATTGAGGTAGAACCGTTAGCTACTATTACTGAGAAGAAAGTCGAGGCGATGGTATGGAAGGACATTATATGTCGATTTGGGATTCCACGCGTCTTTAACGCTGACCATGGAAAGCAGTTTGATTGTGATGCCTTTTGTGAGTTCTGCAAACGCCTTAATATTAGTTGAGGATTTCTTCTGTTTCATACCCTCAAGCTAATGGGCAAGCATAAGTCAGCAACGGAACCATTCTTCATGGTTTGAAGACCAGATTGGATAAGGCTAAAGGGGCATGGGTGGATGAGTTACCCAGTGTTTTGTGGGGGTATCGCACCACCAGTCGAGTATCAACCGAAGAAACGCCATTTAGTTTGGTATACGAAACTGAAGCATTGATCCTTGTGGAAATTTGAGTACTTTCACTGAGAATGATACCCTTAGTAGAGGAAGAGAATTCGAAAGGGTTATGGGAAAACCTAGATCTGCTTGATGAACATAGAGAGGCTGCACCTATCCAACTTACATCCTACCACCAAAGGGTAGCTAACTGCTATAACAATTGAGTTAAAGACAGACCAATGTCAGAGCAAGATTTAGTGTTGAGAAAGTCACACATAACCAATGCACTGAAAGAGGATGGAAAATTCAAAGCCAATTGGGAAGGTCCATATCGAATCAGACGGATGATTGGGCCCAACACCTGTATCTTAGAAACTTTGCAAGGGAAGAAGATAGGGAAGACATGGAACTCGAACCACTTAAAGTTGTATTGCAATTAATTATTTATTATGTCTTCTTTTCAAATTATTGTATTTCCATGCAATGAATAAATCAAGTGATCTCTTCATTCATGTTTATCCTTCTAACATTTACAAATATGAATCTTGTGACATAAGAGATCATGCCACAATGCCAGAGGTGAAAATGCGTCACGGTGGCCAGGCATTAGAAACAAGACATGCCATAGTACCAGAGGCGCGAAAGCGTCACAGTGGCCAAAATTAGAAAGAAGACATGCCACAGTGCTAGAGGCGCATATGTGTCACGGCAGCTAGGTATTAGAAACAAGACATGCCATAGTGCCAGAGGCATAATGCGTTACGACGACCAGGCATTAGAAACAGGACATGCCATAGTGCCAGAGGTGTGAAAGCGTCATGGCGGCCAGGCATTAGAAAGAAGAAATGCCACAGTGCCAGAGGTGCAAATGCGTCACGGTGGCCAGGCATTAGAAATAAGACATGCCACAGTTTTAGAGGCGCGAATGCGTCACGGCGGCCCTGTATTAGAAACAAGACTTGGCATAGTGCCAGAGGCACGAATGCGTCACGGCAGCCAGGCATTAGAAACAAGACTTGCCATAGTGCCAGAGGCACGAAAGTGTCACGGTGGCCAGACATTAGACAAAAGACAAGCCATAGTACCAAGGATGGGAATGCGTCACGATGGTCCGACACCAGAAAAAGAAAAGGTACGTTTAAATACACAATTCTTTCTAAAAGTTTACACATTTTATTAAGAATTTGGGGAGCATAAATATATTTATGACGTATATAGATAGATGATGATAGCAAGAGTCAAATGAATACATGCATTAAGAAAAAAAGAGGAATAAACAATATTATTATTAAAAAGAATAAATAATTTTTATTAAAATTTAAAAAATTCGTAACAATAGAATGATTTGTTAAAATAAAAAAATAAAAAAAGAAAAAGAAATCAATCTCTGTGATCAGACTTCTGGCTCCGGTGGCTCCTCACAGTCTAATCCATCAAGGGCACCAATTAGCTTAGTAGCATTATCTGGGCTCAGAGGCTGCCAAGGTCCAGTCAGGTTAGCCAAATCATCCTGAGTAGCTTTCTTCAAAAACTCATCTGCTGGCATATTTAGTCCAATCAAGAGCCTCGAACAACATAGCTTCAGGTGTATATAGGAGCTCGAGGAACTCTTCGCCCTCCCTGTGCTTCTCCAGCCAAGATCGAGCGAGATAGAAACCATACTTCACAAACCTTGCGAAGTAGTCCTCTTTTCGCCTAAAGCAATCTTTAGAGAGTCGATACTCCCTTACGGCTTCTGCCCTGATACGATCAATCTCTGTTTAGCCAAAAGAAGTAGAAGGTCGACTCTCCAAATTCGTAATATGTTACTCTAACTCCTGATTGCGATGAGCTAACCCGTTAAAACTTGTGAAAAGGGAATCATATTTGGATTACAAATTGTCTAGCTCAGTTTGCTTTTGTTGAAGATCGTCATTAAGTTTGCTAGACCTAATAGTCTCAACGGTAAGATCCCCCTTGACGAGCGTCAAGTTTTGAAGAGCCTTTGAAAGCTGTTCTTCCAGATCTCGCACCACCCCTGGTAGCCCAGATAGTTGATTATTAGCATTCGCCAACTCCATGTTCCTATCCCTCAGTGCCTGAAGCTCTTTTTTAGTCCGGTCACGGTAAGCTCGATGTTGAGCATTATGGACGATGGTCCTTTGAGTAGCCTGAAAAGGAACATGAAAAGTTAAAACTCAAAATAAGGCGAAGAGAAATATAATGAACGAGAATCGAAAGATTACCCTCATTAGCTCCAAATCAGCTAAGTCCTCTCTCTCTGGAAAATTCCTAAATAATTGAGGTTCGTCTCTGGGAAGGATGGTGGCCCATCCTAATCGAGATGCTACCCTGGGCATTTCTAAAGTATCATTGTCAAGCACTCTAGGGTATACTCAAAATTCTAATCCCTTCATTGTGTAGCCACCATCCACTCGGTATGACCTCTTATCCACGGGACCTATCTTAGGAAGAATAAGCCTATTTGCCATAGTGAATTCAACGTATAAATGCCTCTGGTTCTTTCGATGTGGTGAGGTCACATTGCATTCAGCATAATCTTCGGACTGAGACCGATCCAATGAGCTTGAAGTTCTTCGAGAATGCGAAGAAACCTTCCCTTTACCTTGGGAAAGGTCTCTTGATCCTCCCTCCTAAAATTGAGTCAAAGCTAGAGGAGGGGTTGCCTGTCTGGAAGGAGGAGTTCAAACTCGGGATACCGGAGGCGAAATTGACATATCTCCGGAATCAGTAGCTATGGAGCGAGGTCTCTTCTCAGTAGGTTCACTAGATGAACCTTCTTGCGTCCTCTGACAAATCAAAGCACGTCTGACGCTGCTCATTTCTGCAAAAAAGAAGAACCCACAAAATTGTTAAGATCGTCACATAAACAAGCAATAATAAATTATAAAGCATAAAGAGTTACCTTCATGAGAGTTAAGATACTCCTGAAGGGACTCTACGTTTAACGTTTCATCGTCTGGGAGGACCATAAAAGTGGAACCAAACCCTTCCCAGCCATTCACATTATTTAGAGGGTCACTTTCAGGATTGGATTCCCTATTTGTAGGATTTGGTTCAGAAGGAACGAATGGTAGAGGATTTGAAGGAGAAACAAAAGGATTGATGGCATGAACACTTCCCATACCCCAACCAACAGATGCTAAATTTTTAGGTGACAGGAAGTTATAAAGGTTAATTGGCCTGTCGACTAATAGCTCGTTGATAGTTGAAGACATTTGTCTCATAAGAGTAGCAATATGAGGACCTTTAGGGATACTATGCTTGGCTTCCCATCGAGTAGGGAAGTTAAGACCTTCAAGTACCTCTACAACAAGCCATTCTGACTCGAACCCATGGAGTTTGTTGAGAAGTTTTTCGTATAATCTGTTTTCAAACCCAGGTTCGAATACCCTCTGAATAGAATACAGGATTAAGCCAGAACTACCCCGAAACCTGAAAAAAATATAGAACAAAGGGAGAGAAGGAGGAACACCCCTCATTTGGTAATGCATGGTAAAGTCAATTAATTGCATCCAACTATGATGGTGTAACTGGCCAGGGGTGATCCCTCGTTCCCTCAAAAAAGAAATCCTGAAATCGGAGATTGGGAAACAAAAACCTAACTCTAAAGATATCTTAAAAATAACCACTCCGCTTGATACGCTATGTACACTCCTTTCTTCCGGACTTGGGAGCCTATAAAAATACCTTTCGGGTAATGGGAACCTATGCCTAATATCTTGAAGGTCAACCTCAGTAAAAGTCAATTTAAGCCCTAACTCCAGATGCTTTCCTACACCATGACCTGCCATCCTAGACCTAAAAAAGAGAGTGAAACAATCCTAAATGCAACGGAGTGAAACTCGAAGGTTTAGCGGCAGAGTTCAGGGTACGCGAAAGGGTTAAGATTCAGACCTACGACAGAGTATCCGATAGGGGTTGAGCGACAGGGTATGTGATAATTCTATATTTTTAGAATTATTTGTGCTTAATTTCCTAATTAATTATTTAAATCACCAATTTATTTTGTTAAATTATCCCCTTTAGTTAATTAAAATTCTCATGTTTGCAGATAAATTAAATCCGGATGAATTTTGTATATTTCGGTAGAAAATGGATCGAAATTGGGCTAAAATCGAGATTGAGCCACACGGACAACCGAGTCATGCCACCTAGCACATCCAATTGGACAAGAAGATTGATGACATGGAAATATCTTTTCAAGGAGCCAATGGTGTGAAGACAAGTGGCCAAAAAAATGCCAACTCTTCAAGGATGTGGAAATTACCATTTTACCCCTAGTGTGTTTATAAATAGGAAAGGATGGCAATTAAAAATGGAATGTAATTTTAGGAGTAGAAGTTAATGTAATTTTAGGAGTAGGAGTAGTGTAATGTAATGTAGGTTAGGGTAGAATAGCTTGTAGATTAATTTTAAAAGTTTTTCTTAGAATTTTCGCATTGTTTTTACAAGTTATTTTACTATTCATGTTCTTCATTAATCTTTGTTAACTTTCATTTCAATGATAACTCATTTTCCTAGTTCATGTCTCGGTTTCTTTTCCAAATGCATTGCTTATGTTTTGTTTTCCTTAATTGTTAAACCATTACTTTACAAGCTCTCGGTTTCTTCTCCATTATATGCTCTCGGATTGCTCTTTGTGTAATCGGTACCTTCATTTTTTCCTTCATCTCTGCCTTTCGATTTTGGTGTGTTGATGAGGGCTGATGCTGGGCATTGCTCCTCATCAATGGCTATGTGGAACTGTTAGCACTGAATTTTATATATGTTTAGAACCCCTTTTTTACTTAATTATTTGATTTGTTCTTTGTAATATTTGGTATGTTTTATGTGTTTTGTGCATTTTTGCAGAAAAAAGAAGAATTTGGAGATGTTAAAGCTTTTGGAGCTGGTTCTGATGATTCTGTGAAGAAGTGAAGTTGCAGGATGCTGATCGTGACTTATGCTGCAACAATAGAAGAAACTGGACAGTGCATAACAGATCTGGGGAATCAATACCATTGTCACAGCATAGCAGTCTGATTAGGGCAACACTGGCCTTTCGCGTTTTAGTGCTTGGAACCCTTATAAATAGTCTTTTTATCAGAATTTCGAGGGGGGCTGCGACAGAAGACTTCAGGATTGATTTAGCTCCATAGAAACTCCATCTTTTGCATCTTTTTCGATCAATGTTTATTCTAGGGATGATAATTTGGAATTATAGGATGTTTATCATGAATTCTAGGAACTAAACTCCTTTTTCCTAGAGTGAATGTAGCCAACTTTGGGCAGATTGCAATTACTTTGTGAAGATTGTTTGGATGATCTCAATTATGTT
The DNA here is from genome assembly GCA_033439115.1 of Firmiana major. Lineage (NCBI taxonomy): Eukaryota > Viridiplantae > Streptophyta > Magnoliopsida > Malvales > Malvaceae > Firmiana > Firmiana major. The sequence continues at coordinate 33,632,554 of CM065907.1, forward strand.
TATTTAATCTACTTGTTCTTAATGCTCTAGTTGATTGGCCACCAATTGGATGAATTAGTATAGGAATCCGGCACTCGGGAGAGGGGATTATCTATATGCACAAGGGTAGATTAACATAGGACATTGTTGAATCGGGAGGTTGACAACTTTTATGAGCCATAGAGAAGTGGATTACTATCGCTTAATGAACTCTATTATTTAATTCTGAATCGGGAGGTTAGGATTAGGTAATTTGGGTATGACTGTTTAAAACTCGGGAGAGACAAACAGGAAATAGTTTCGGCTATAAACAATTTGAAATCAAAATAACAATTGATCAATGGAATTGTATGAACCCTAGTTAGGTGAAATCGAGTTCTAGGAATATTTTGCCATTGATATTTTCATTCGTAATAATTGTGACTGTTTTAATTAATTTGTTCCGTAATTAATAGTTAGAATAGTAATTAGGATCTTAACCAATATAAATTACTTTTTCTAAATAAAGTTTAAGGTTGTTGATTGCAGTGATTTGCGGTAGACACAATTCCCTGTGAGACGATACTTATATTTACTCTATACTCGAAAACTGACCTGTGCACTTGCAGTAGTGTTCCATTTGAGCATAACAAGTTTTCTGACGCTGTTGCCGGGGAATTGTTGTTTCGTTTTTCGTTAACACTGTTTCCCAATAGCCTTTAGTTTACTTTAATTTAGATTTTTATTTTTGTTTTAATTTACTATCTATAAATTTTTTATTTTAGGTGAATGGTAAAAACTCGCAGAAGTGGAAATACAGACATAAAAGAAGAGTTAGATCCAGAGATTGAGAGAACCATCAGGCAAATTCAACAGAACAGATTTGAAGAGAAAGATTAAAATTTAATCATGGCAGATGAAAACAGCAGTAGCGAGCTATACGCGATTACTTTACCCCAGTTGTGAATCAGAATTTTGCTGCTATAAGAGAGATTCCTGTAAATTGTAATAACTTTGAATTGAAGCCGGTATTGATCAATATGGTTATGCAAAATCAATTTGGAGGTTTGGCCTTAGAGGATCCTAACACACATTTGACAAGTTTTCTGTAGATTTGCAGCACCATTAAGATTAATGGAGCCCCTGATGATGCTATTCGACTGAGATTGTTTCCATTTTCTCTTCGGGATAAAGCCTTGAGCTGGTATCAAAATTTACCAGCAGGAAGCATTCTGACATAGGCAGTGATGGCACAAAAATTCTTAGCAAAGTACTTCCCACCTTGAAAGATAATGCAGATGAGATTAGAGATTGCCCAGTTCACACAGTTAGATCAAGAACCATTACATGAGGCATGAGAGCGATTTAAAGAGTTATTACGTAGATGCCCTCAGCATGGATATGATGAAGGAAACCAGATACAAGTTTTCTATAGAGGCATGACTCTACAAACATGAGCTACTGTGGATGCTTCCGCAGGAGGTTCACTGTGGTCTAAGACACCTGATCAAGCTATGGAGTTAATTGAGGAGATGGCTATAAACAGTAGCCAATGGCCAGGTGAAAGAGCTAATGTCGGAAGAGTAGCAGGTATGCATGAGTTAGATACGCAGACAACCATCCTAATAAGACTTGAACAGATTTCAACACAAATTTCTTCAATGGATATACAAGGGCCGCAAGCTATGATTCATCATGACAGCACAAATCCTAACTTGATGGGGACAGATTTGGAGCAGGTGAATTATGTTAATAATCGTAACTTTGGTTTTCAAGGAAATCGAGTTCCTAACTACTACCAGCCAGGATTCAGAAACCATGAGAATCTATCTTATGGTAACTCTAAAAACGTTCTAAACCCACCAGCAGCAAGTAACAACAATACAGGATTCAATAACCAAGGGAATTCCTAAGGTTATAGTGGAGTTAGAAGGAATGAATTTGAGGAGTTCATGGTTGAAACTAAAACAAGATTTAGCAAAACTGATGTGCGATTAGACAACGTGGAAGCTAAAATGTCAGAGATGAATACCAGTCTTGGTGCACAGATGAAGTCTGTTGAGACCACTTTGGGACAGTTAGCTGCAGCTGTTAGTTCTTTAAATGAAAGAGGTAAGTTTCCAAGTGACACAGTGCTCAATCTGAAAGAACACTGCAATGCTATATCTTTGAGAAGTGGGAACACATATGAGCCACCGAAGGTAGCAGAGAAAGAAGAAACTGCAGCAATAACTGAGGTACAGAAGAAGCAGACTGAACCTGTTATGACAAAGGATGCAGAATCAGAAACAGTAAAACAGGGAGTTAATTCTAAACCTTTTAGTAAACTTTTTCCTAATAATCTTCCTTTGTTAAAACCATCTATTCCTTATCCTCAAGCTTTGTATAAAAGGAAGATTGAATTTGAGTTTAAGAAATTTCTTGATATATTTAAGAAATTACATATTAACATTCCGTTTGTTGATGCTCAGTAGCAGATGCCACATTATGCAAAGTTTATGAAAGAAGTGTTGTCAAAGAAACGGAGACTTGAAGATTATGAAACTATCAACTTGACAAAGGAATGCAGTGCAATTTTACAGCAGAAATTACCGTAAAAATTGAAAGACCGTGGAAGCTTTACTATTCCATGCGAGATTGGAGGATCGAAAATGGGTAAGGCATTGTGTGATTTAGGTGCTAGCATAAATTTAATGCCTTTATCTATTTTCAAGAGCCTAGGTCTTGGAGAGGTAAAACCGACCACCATAACACTGCAATTAGCGGATAGATCGATTACTTATCCCAGAGGTATAATAGAAGATGTACTTGTTAAAGTTGATAAGCTAATTTTTCCTGCTGATTTTGTAGTTTTAGATTATGAAGAGGACAGAGAAATTTCACTTATACTTGGGAGACCATTCCTTGCCACTGGGAGGGCACTAATCGATGTTCAGAGAGGGCAATTAACCCTGAGGATGAATGATGAATCAGTTATGTTCAACATCTATAAGGCGATGAAATTTGCTGATGAGCCAGAGACCTGTAGTTTGATTGAAGTAGTGCAAAGTTGTGTAAGAGAGTTGAAACAAAGGAAGCACTAACCGATCCTATGGCTCAATGTCTAGTAAATTCAGTTTCTAATTTAGATGATGAATTACTAACCGATGAAATTAAAAGTTGTGTTGTTACTTTGGAAGCCAATCCATTAGAAAGTACGACTACAACAACTAAGGAGAAGATTGACAAGTCACTGGTAAGTGAAAAAAGGAAGGCAAAACTGAATTGAAAGAATTACCAAGCCATTTGAGGTATGCCTTTTTAGGTGATGATAGTACTTTTCCTGTAATTATTTCATCATTTTTATCAGTTGCAGAGGAAGACAAGTTGCTTAGAATTTTAAGAGAGCACAAACCGACAATTGGATGGTCTATTGCTGACATCAAAGGAATTAGTCCCTCTGTTGTGATGCACAAAATTCGATTAGAGGAAAATCATAAACCCTCTATTGAACCACAAAGAAGACTAAATCTAGCAATGAAAGAAGTTGTTAGAGCTGAGATTTTAAAATTATTAAATGCTGGTATTATATATGCTATATCTGATAGTTCTTGGGTGAGTCCTGTGCAGGTTGTACCTAAAAAGGGTGGAATGACAGTAGTTCGTGACACAAACGATGAAATCATATCCACCAGAACTGTAATGGGATGGAGAGTTTGCATCGATTATAGGAAGCTAAACAAAGCTACTAGGAAAGACCACTTCCCGCTTTCATTCATCGACCAAATGCTAGACAGACTAGCCTGACACAGTTATTATTGCTTTTTAGATGGCTACTCGGGCTATAACCAGATTGCAATAGCCCTAGAAGATTAAGAGAAAACAACATTTACTTGCCCATATGAAACTTTCGCATATAGAAAGATGCCTTTCGGGTTGTGTAACGCCTCAGCAACCTTCCAGAGATGCATGATGTCAATTTTCGCTGACATGCTTGAAGAGATAATGGAAGTCTTCATGGATGACTTCTCGGTATTTGGTAGGGCTTTGACCAATGTTTATCTAATTTGGCACTTGTTTTGTAGAGATGTGAAGAGATGAATCTGGTCTTAAATTGGGAGAAGTGTCATTTTATGGTGCAAGAAGCTATCATCCTTGGACACAAAATTTTAGCTCACGACATTAAGGTGGACAGAGCTAAAGTCGCTGCTATTGAAAAGCTTCCTCCTCCAAAATCAGTTAAAGCCGTGAGGACCTTTTTGGGACATGTAGGCTTCTATCGTAGATTTATCAGGGACTTTTCAAAAGTCTCAAAACCTTTATGTCACTTATTGGAAAAAGATGCTGATTTTGCCTTTGATGATTTTTGCTTGCAAGCATTTGAAAAGATTAAGAAGAAGCTTATTTCTACACCTATTATGATCACAGCAGATTGGACAGAACCATTTGAACTGATGTACGACGCGAGTGATTTTGCAATTGGAGCTATCCTTGGACAGAAGAGAGAAAAGATTTTTCGGGCTATCTATTATTCAAGTAGGACCTTAGATGATGCTCAAAACAATTACACAACAACGGAGAAGGAGATGCTTGTAGTTGTACATGCATTTGAAAAGTTCAGACCATATTTAATTGGGACCAAGGTCATTGTCTATACAGATCATGCAGCTATTCGTTATCTATTTGCAAAAAAGGATGCCAAACCCAGACTTATTAGATGGATCTTGCTTTTGCAAGAATTTGATTTTGAGATCAGGGACAAAAAAAGATTTGATAATGTTATAGCTGATCATTTATCTAGATTGGAGCAATCTAAAATTCAGCAAGAATAGCCTATTCAAGAGGAATTTCCAGATGAGACAATAATGAAGATTGATGAAAATCTGCCTTGGTTCGCAGACATAGTGAATTACTTAGCAGGAGGATTAATGCCAAGTGGTTTAACTTACCAACAGAGAAAGAAATTCTTCCATGATGTCAACTCATATTTTTGGGATGATCCTTTGCTGTTTAAGAAGTGTCCAGACCAAATTATAAGACGATGTGTGCCGAAAGATGAAGCTCAGGAAATCCTGCACCACTGCCATGCTGCAGCATATGGAGGACATTTTGGTGCAGACCGTATAGCAGCAAAGGTGCTGCAATCAGGTTTTTATTGGCCTAGTGTGTTTAAAGATAGTTACATGTTTGTAAAAACATGTGACAGATGTCAAAGGGTTGGAAACATCTCAAGAAGGCATGAATTACCTTTGACAAATATTCTAGAAGTGGAAATCTTTTATGTGTGGGGTATCGATTTTATGGGACCGTTTCCTCCATCTTTTGGGAAGCTGTACATTCTCCTTGCTGTTGATTATGTCTCTAAGTGGGTTGAGGCAATAGCAACACCAGCAAATGATGCAAAAGTGGTAATTCAATTTTTGCACAAGAATATATTGGCAAGATTCGGTACCCCAAGAGCCATTTTGAGTGATGAAGGCACTCATTTCTGTAACAAAATCTTCAATGGTTTGATGTCAAAATATGGAATTCAACATAAAGTAGCTCTCGATTATCATCCGCAGACAAATGACAAAGCTGAAATTTCAAACCGAGAAGTGAAGTTGATATTGGAGAAGACTGTCCACCTGAATAGAAAAGACTGGGCTAACAAGTTAGATGACGCACTTTGGGCATACAGGATAGCCTATAAGACTCCAATTGGAATGTCTCCCTATAGGTTGGTATTTGGTAAGGCATGTCATCGACCTGTAGAGCTTAAGCATCGAGCTTACTGGGCCATTAAGAAGCTAAATTTTGACTATAACAAGGCTGGAGAAAATCGGTCACTCCAATTAAATGAGCTTGATGAGCTGAGAAATGAGTCCTATAACAATGCAAGAATTTACAAGGACAGAACCAAAAGATGGCATGACAAGATGATAATGAGAAGAGAATTCAGTCCTGGACAGCAAGTTCTATTGTATAATTCAAGGCTTAAATTATTTCTTGGCAAATTGAAGTCAAGGTGGTCAGGACCGTTTGAAATAAACTAAGTTTTCCCATATGGAGCAATTGAGTTGAAGAAATCATATGGAAGCTTGTTCAAGGTCAATGGGCAGCGTATCAAGCATTATTATGGAGAGGGAGTGCACAAATTAGATAGCATTCCCCTTGGTGAACTGAATTAAAGAGACTGGAAGCAGTCTGGCTGAAGACTTGAAATTCAGCGCTTTTGGGAGACAACCCAATTGATCTTTTTAAGATTCTTAGTCTTTCATTTCGTTTATTTTCTTTACTGTTAATTAGTTTGTTTTTATTTTTCTTAGTTTGAGTTTTATTTTTCAGGCATATGCATCAGAAGAGCATAGTTTGGAAGAATAATTATCATGATCCTGCAAGCAAGAATGCATGAGTGCGTGATCAGAAAGGTGAGGACCGAATAATGGTTGCATAGATGAGAAAAAGAAAGTCAGCAAGAGGGAGAAAAGAAAATCTGTCAAAGAAGGGAACAAATGTCTGAAATTTTAAAAGCCGGATGAATGGAATACACATGGAATGTTTGATTGGAAGTCGAAATCCCTTATTTTTGTCAACCCCACTCAATATTCGGTTAAGTCAAATAACCCTACCAAAACTACTTTGAAAGCGACTGCTGAACTATTTCCATCTTCCCAACTCTCTCTTTTTCTAGTAATACATCTTTCCTTGTTCTTTTGGAAGTACACCGATTACCCCACACCCATTATTTTTCTTTCTTTCGATCCTATTATTCTCTGCTGATTTGGTAGTCTGGCCAACAAATTTTTGTGGATTCGCGATCTTGGTGGTCCCAAAACCCTTGGGGGAAGCAGAAAGCATTTTCTTGTCCGATTATGATAAAGACACAAAGTGGTCCAACTTGAGCTTACGTGATTTTCGTTCCGGGTATTTTACTGCTTTCTTCAATTGTTTTCGATTTTCTAGCGAATTTCCTTTTGGTTTCTACAACTTGGATTTTTGAAACTCTTCTCGGGTTGGTAAATTGTTGTTGGAGAAATTCTGGTTGTGACGTAAATTTTTGGGTTTAGTTTGTGTGCTTGTCCGATTGGGGTCAGCTGAATACTGTTCTTGTAAATTTGAGCTTCCATTGGTAATGGCACCCAAAGCCTGCGCAAGATGAAACCTGGAGAGTTCAAGTCAAGCGACTGATAGCTCAGCCCCGTCTCCACAGAGGGAAGAGCCAGTCACCACTAATTATGATCCCTCTAGATTTGTAAACAGCCAAGCCGCATAAAATTTCAAGAAAATTATGGGCAAAAACATGATTATCGAAAGGAGTTTTCGGCCTGATATTGGTGGCTGGGACATGTATTATGAGTTTTTGAGAGATTTCGGGTTGCTGAAATTAGCAGGACAACCTGAAGATGCCATTCTTGATATAGTCCGATAATTTTACGCCAATGCAATGGAGAGCACCCATTCGACATCTGAAGTCGGGGGTATTCTTGTTCCTTACAACGCCAACGCCATTAATCTGTACCTGGACCTTCCGCAAGGGGTGCAGGATGAATATACCAGTTATGTCGCAGCTTTCCACACTGATGCTGATGAGCTATACCGAGTCATTAACGAACTAACAGTACCACACACCCATTGGCAGAAGAGGCCAGAGGCTGAATCTATGGCATTCCCTTCCAATCGACTTCAATATGGTCTACACGAATGGTATGATTTCATTTGCTCATGAATCATGCCTACAACTCATAAAAGCAGCGTTGATGTCGATAGAGCTGCTCTCCTTTATTGTATTCTGACTGGCAAGATTATTGATTTTGGAGCCATTATCTTTCGGTCCATGCAAGAGTTTATACGCAGGGAAAATAGAAGGGGTTTACCTCACCCTTCATTGGTTTGTGGACTTTGTAAGAAATATGGCATATATTAGACTGAGCTTGAACCACGACTGGCTAGGAAATCTGCAATCACTTTCAAAAATCCTCGGGTACCTCTGACTCAGAGAGAAGCTGCTGCTCCTGCTGCCCCACCACCACCTTCTGTTGGTACTTCTGCTGGTCCATCCGCTGCATCTTCCACCACTTCCAACTCCATTGACACTGTCCTTAACAAGATTAAGGAATTACGGATGGAGATGCGTAACAACAACCGAGACTATAGGACTTTCTGTGCGTATGTTGCCTCCTACCATCATTCATTAGTAGACTACCTAAATACCAGGGGTCGTGAGGGAGAGGTGATATTCCCCTTGCCGCCACAATGGTGTATGCCACAGCAGGGAGAGGCAGCTGCTGATAATGATGACATGGAAGAAGATGCCCCGGAGGAAGCTGATGCTGAAGATGGCTCAGAGGAGGATTCGGACAGCTAGACTACCCCAGGGAAGTCCTCTTTACTACTTTTTCCAATTCATTGAGGACAATGAAAATCTTAAGTTTGGGGGAGTTATTGGCTGTGCTCTGTGTCATACTTTGCTATGTTTTTCATGCATGCTGTTATGTTTGCCATGCTTTGTTATGTTTTATGTACCTGTTTCAATTTCTTTTTATGTGTCTCTTTTTATTGTTTGTGTGCAATTATACTCAGTTTTACAGATTAGTTTTTTAGATTGTGGCCAAAGATGGATTTTGCAAGGAATTGATCAGATTTTGTTTAAATGGATGATTTTTATTGTTTGAGTATTGGTATGTGGATAGAAAGCTTCACTTGAATCTTTTCACTCAAACTATGCACCAATCATATTCAGTTTATGCACTTACTGTGTTGATATGTGAAACTAAAAAGACTCTAGAACTTGATTAGTTATTACTTGAGGCGAAATTGATAGACCATGCATGATTAGGAAAATGATCTAGGCCATTTTTGTTTTGAGATTGAGCCTTTCAAGCCTACCCAATTATATTAATCCATTGGAAAACCCCTTGAGCCAAATTTTTTCATTTTGTTGTTATATAACCATATTACAAGCCATAGCCTAATTGTTTGATTATCCTATTCTTTTGGTCCCTTACTTAAAGCACTATCAATCAAAATTTTTGGATTAAGGGAGGAGCTCAAAAGAAAACAGGGTGGTTTGTAAATTGTTGGTTTGAGAACTTGAATGTACAAACAAGGGTTTGTTCTCGGGTCTTGATAAAAATTTAGTGTCATATGCAGTTACAAGTAGTGAAAAATAAAATTCTGGAGTGTGACACTGCAAAAAAAAAAATCAAACTCGAGAATGAATAAAGTTGGGTAGTGATTCATGAGCTCAAAACAAATTAAATCCAAAGGTGATTACAGTGCTTTATGTGGATTAAACTTCATGTTATATCCTTTATCCCACCTAAAACCCTAGCCTTATGTTACAACCTTTGAAAAGTCCTTTTGATTCTTGGTTATGCATGCGTCTTTATTAGTAGAGAGTAGTAGTTAATTCACGCATATGAAGTCTTGTGTTTCATTTTCATTTAGGTTTCGCATTAACATTTGAGTGCATGAATTTGAGTAAATGATTGTACACACACACACAAGTGGAAAGTGAAGAGTGAAGGGGGATTGGTTTGCTTTGATTGACTTGAACAATATAAATCTGAAGTTTATCTTAAGCTGAGAACCTTGTGAATTCTTGAGGAAAATCCCAATTTAGTATGACAAGTATGTGAGCTGAGTATGGTTGAGAGTCTTTAATTGTTCTGTTTCTAGTATGTGTTAGCTTGAGGACAAGCAAATTTCTAAGTTTGGGGGTATTTGTTAGCACTGAATTTTATATATGTTTAGAACCCCTTTTTACTTAGTTATTTGATTTGTTCTTTGCAATATTTGGTATGTTTTAAGTGTTTTGTGTATTTTTGTAGAAAAAAGAACAATTTAGAGAAGTTAAAGCTTTTAGAGCTGGTTCTAATGATTCTGTGAAGAAGTGAAGTTGCAGGATGCTGATCGTGACTTATGCTGCAACAATAGAAGAAATTGGACAGTGCAGAGCAGATCTGGGGAATCAATACCATTGTCGCAGCATAGCAGGCTGATTAGGGCAACACTATTTTTTCACGTGGCCTTCCGCGTTTTAGTGCTTGGAAACCTTATAAATAGTCTTTTTATCAGAATTTCGAGGGGGGCTGCGGCAGAAGACTTCAAGATTGATTTAGCTCCATAGAAACTCCATCTTTTACATCTTTTTTCGATCAATGTTTATTCTAGGGATGATAATTTGGAATTATGGAATGTTTATCATGATTTATAGGAACTAAACTCCTTTTTCCTAGAGTCGATGTAGCCAACTTTAGGCAGATTGCAATTACTTTGTGAAGATTATTTGGATGATCTCAATTATGTTTATTTAATCTACTTGTTCTTAATGCTCTAGTTGATTGGCCACCAATTGGATGAATTAGTATAGGAATCCGGCACTCGGGAGAGGGGATTATCTATATGCACAAGGGTAGATTAACATAGGACATTGTTGAATCGAGAGGTTGACAACTTTTATGAGCCATAGAGAAGCAGATTACTATCGCTTAATGAACTCTATTATTTAATTCTGAATCGGGAGGTTAGGATTAGGTAATTTGGGTATGACTGTTTAAAACTCGGGAGAGATAAACAGGAAATAGTTTTGGCTATAAACAATTTGAAATCAAAAGAACAATTGATCAAAGGAATTGTATGAACCATAGTTAGGTGAAATTGAGTTCTAGGAATATTTTGCCATTGATATTTTCATTCGTAATAATTGTGACTGTTTTAATTAATTTGTTCCGTAATTAATAGTTAGAATAGTAATTAGGATCTTAACCAATATAAATTACTTTTTCTAAATAAAGTTCAAGGTTGTTGATTGCAGTGATTTGCGGTAGACACAATTCCCTGTGGGATGATACTTATATTTACTCTATACTAAAAAACTGACTTGTGCACTTGCAGTAGTGTTCCATTTGAGCACAACAGGAACCATGATAGTAAGAGTGGGATTGAGATCAGTCCGATGAAGATGAATGTCCTTTTTATTATTATTCATGAAGGGTTGTCATTTGTTTTTACTTTCAGTTCTGGATGCCTAGTTATTTCTCTTGGATGTTGTTTTTAAATGCTGCATTAACCAGTTGTTTGTTATCATTTTCTTGCGTTTATTTCAGTTCCTGTAGTTTATGTTCCATGGTGTCTTATAGTTTCAGCATTTAGAGTTACTCTGCTATCCTCTGTTTCATTGTCTACTGCTGTTCACCGATGGTGTTCTGCATTTAGTGGTTTGTTGGTTCATTGCTTCGTGCTGTGATGGTCGGGTGATTGAAGAATGGCAGCAGTGGTAATAGATGCACAGCCTGGAGTAGCAGGACTTGTGCACTGAACCGAACCAGCACCTGGAATCGAGAGCAGTTTCCTGGACCATGATCGAGACAATATGTGCCGAATTTGCAGTAGAGAACAGCTGGAGATAGCAGTGCAGCAGAAGCAGAAGACTGAAGTGCAAACTGCATACGAAACCGAAGAAAAGTTGGTGAGAGTTGATGCAGCAGTGGACTCGCCTAGCAACCAACCCGTGACCTGGAAACACCAGAAACAACCCGAGGACACTGTAGAATCGAGAGAAAGCATGGCAAATTGCCAAAACCGTGAAAGCCTGATGCAGTGTGTAGTCAAAACAAAAGCAGAGTGCAGCGGACCAGAGGACAACCAGCCATTGCCTGGACCAGAGGACAACGAGCCCTTACCTGAAATGAAAAGCAAAAATGACAAATGAATAGTAAAGGGAGGGAGAATTATATGGTTTAAAATGCTTAGGGCTTGTTTGGCATTCAACTTTAGCGATTAACTCATTTTCATACATTGTTAGTTTAGTTTAAATCCTATTTAATTTGTTAGCTTAGTTTAGAGTCTTTGATTAAATTGCATAATTAATATTCTTGCTTAATAGTGCAGAACTTAGTTTTAATTAGGTTGATAGTTAATTAAGTGTTCATTTAGAATTAAATTAGGGGTAAATTTATTTCATTAAATCTTAGGTTAGTTTAAATTGCATTTTGATTAAATAGTTTAATTGCATTTTAGGTAGGTTAATTTAGTTTAAATTATCTTGCTTTGTTATTTTCATAATTGCATTTTATCTTAATTGCGTTAATTAGTTTTAACTGTTTTAATTTCTTTTTTAGGTTTTTGATTTTAATTGCGTGGAGCACTGTAAGTAATTTTACTCGGTTTTAATTTTCCTTATTTTATAGTTTTATTATTTTCAGTAGTTTTAATTTAGACTTAGTAGATCACCCACTTAAACTCCATAATTTGCTAGGATATACTTAGGGTAAGATTAACCGGTAGTTAATTAGGCTAGTCAACTTCTCTGTGGGACGATAATTCCTGGACTCAAATCCCATTATTACTTGTACGACTCGTGCACTTGTGGACATATACCCTTAGGGCCCATCAAGTTTTTGGCGCCGTTGCCAGGGAAGTCTTAATTAGCCATTAATTAATGTCGGTGAAATTATGCTTAGGTGTAATTCTAGCTTGTAAATATTTAGGTTGTAAATATTTAGAGCCTTAGCTTAGGTTAGTTAAATTTTCTCTTAATTAAAATAAAAAAAAATTGAAAAATTGAAAAACTTAAAAAAATTTTCTAAGGACTTTTCGATGATTGCAAGCGTAGAGCCAGAAGTTTTGATTGGTTCCTCTAGATCCAAAAATTGAACACGCTCTTAGAAAAATTTGAAAGGACTTTAGGAAATTATTAGCTCCGCTGCAATTCACCATGGCAGAAAATAGGAAAATTAGAACTGTTGGAGATTATGCGATGCCGATAATTGGAGGATATTATTCTGGCATTAGGCCACCAGTTGTCCCTACAAATAACTTCGAAATTAAGCCTGCAATCCTCCAGATGATCCAAACTTCTCTACAGTTCAGTGGGCTTCCACACGATGACCCACATACTCATCTTGGGCAATTCTTGGACTTGTGCAACACGTTTAAACATAATGGATTATCTGATGATGTGCTTAGGCTTAGATTATTCCCCTTCTCACTTAGGGATAGGGCGAGACACTGGTTAACCTCCCTGCTTCCAGGATCCATTTCTACATGGGACGAGTTAGCCCATCAATTTCTATCTAAGTTTTTCCCTCCCTCTAAAATGGCCCAACTCCGTAGTAATATATCTTCCTTTGCTCAGTATGACTCTGAATTTCTTTACGAAGCAGGGGAACGATATAAGGAGCTTCTTAGGAAGTGCCCTCACCATGGCCTACCATTATGGCTGCAAGTCCAGACCTTCAACAATAGACTTACAAGCCAAAATAGGACCATTGTTGACGTTGCTGCGGGTGGAGCCCGGATGTGCAAAACAGAGGAGGAAGCTTATGAGCTTTTAGACAAGATGGCGGCTAACAACTATTTATTGTCCTCGGAGAGGCAAATGCCAAAGAAGCCGGCAGGTATTTATGAGCTCGACACACTGTCTACCTTGACCTCTCAAATCGCTAATCTTACGAAGAAGGTAGAGTCGCTCAGTACCCAACATAATCCTCCCACTAGTCCTAATTCGATTTATTCTGTCTAAAGTCCTTTTCTTTCCTGTGAGCTGTGTAGTGGTACCCACTCTGTAGATAGGTGTCCGCTCAAATTAGAATCGGTTCAATATGTTGCCCCTTCTCAAACGCAACAGAACAACCATTTTTCAAACACCTACAACCCAGGGTGGAGGAACCATCATAACTTCTCCTGGAGCCAAAACCAAGGGCAACCTTATAGTTCTAGACCTGTAGAACCCCCTAGTTTTCAAGCTCTATCGGTTTAGGTACCACCACAGCCGCAATTTCCATTTCATCCGCCTTCTCATCACCCATACCCACATCATCCATCACCATCACCACCACCACTTATGCAGCCCCAACTCTACCATGCACCAGCAGCTGAGAAGAAGCCTACATTAGAGGAGATGTTCATGACTATCCTGCAAAATCAAGCTGCTTCAATTAAGAACTTAGAAGTTCAGGTTGAACAAATAGCTAGTGCTCTTAGCCAACATCCTCAAGGGACCCTTCCTAGTAATACTGAAGTTAATCCTGTTAAGCAAAGGGAGGGTAAGTGTAAGACCCGAATTTAATTAAAATACGAAAATTAAATAAGAAAAGATGAGGGATGTATGAAGGAAGGTCAGGTTAAATTGATTCCGAAACAAGAGCAGGGGTAAAATGGTAAAAATACCAAAACCCGGTATTAGGGCGATAAGAAAATTTTAATTAAAAAAAATATAAGGATATAAGATATCTTGATCGATAATAAGGAAATTATAAATTTTGGGTCAATTGATCAAGATTCGAAAATTTTAAAAATACCGAAAAATTATAGGAACGATATCTCGAAAAGCGCGAAGGAATAATATCAAAAATTTAGAGAAAAATATATTTAATAAATTAAATTTAAATTAAATAAATTAAATTAGAATAAAAATAATATAAGTGTAGATATTTTGGGATTTTATGGAGTATTTTAATGAATAGTAAAATAATTAAAATAAATAATAATAATAATAAAAATAATAAAAAAAAGGTAACTGAAACAAAAAAAAGAGAGGAGAGAGAAACTCGGGAAAAATCGAGAAACCAAAATCGAAAATGACCCGCGGATTCTTCACTGCCGATTCTCGCACACCGGCGACCGACGAGCTTCGACGAAGCTACCAGGAGGAAGAGGGGAGTCCGGCGAGCACGTGGGTACCGGTATCACGCCGCCAGGTGGCCGGAGCAGGCCGATCGGAGCTGAGGAAAACCGTCGGAGAAACAAGTCGATTCCCGACGAACCGCCGCATCTGGGCTGAAACGGAGGGCACCGACGCACTCAGGGGAAGAAGCCGGTTCTTTTGAGACCGGTCTCGGCCGGTGAGACCGCCGGAACCGCCGGCGAAGGCAATAGACAGTAAACGGTGCCGTTTGGCCGAAAGGAAAAGGAGGGAAAAGGAAGGAAAGGGGAAAAGAAAAGAAAGGAAAAGGAAGGAAAAGGAAAGAAAGGAAAGGAAAAGGGGGGAGAAAAGGAAAAAAAAATTTACCGGGGACGACTCGAGGTTCGGGTAAGTTGACCGAGGGTCGAAATTGACCTGCGGGTAAATTCTGAAAATTTAATTTAATATTATTTTAATGGAAAATAATCCGGATTTACCTAATTGTGCAGCTTTACGACAGAGACCGAACGAGAGCCGATCGAGCTCTGATTCTCGTACCCCGCATCGTATCGGGTAAGTACAATTTAATTTCAGCAATTAGAGTTCTTTAAATACCGAGTTTTAATTATTTTATGAAATTATGGATTAATTTCGCGTAGGAAGGAATATTATTCGAAATCGTAATATAATTGCCGTAAATGGTATACGGGCTATCCAATGAATTCAGAATGAAGCCCGATAATTATTAGAAAACTGTATAAGCCCGGTATACCTGAAGAAGGGAATTAATGAGTATAAAAAGGGCTAAAATGGGCCGAGGCCCAATAAGCTAGAACGAGGCCCAATAAATTATTGGTGGGCCCAATGAGCCCAATAGGCCTCGATAAAGTGAAAATTAAGTGGAAAACGGGCTTAAGGCCTATTAAGGCCCATTAAGGTGCAATCGGGCCCAATAGGGGTAAACGGGCCCAATGATTTAAATTAAGCCCAGAAAGTATTAAATACGATTAAATTGTATGTTATCTGACCTGAGGAATATTAATACGCAGTTCCGGGCATTTGATTGGGAGCATATCGGACTGCGCGACGAGACAACAGTGGAAAAGAAAAGGTCAGACTCGACAGGAAAATAAGGTAAGGGAATTCTGCGGACTGCTAGAGGTAACTTTACGCGATTTTAAGTTCATTTGCAGTCTTTAAAAATTACCTGAAAGGTCTAGAGGTCAATTAATAATTTTAGTGCCTCGAATGGGCAAATTACCAAAATACCCTTGTTAAGGGTAAAATTTACAAATTTAGGAAAAATTGGGAGGAGCAAGAACAAGAGGTTCTTGCTCATTCTGGAGGTGTTTTGAGGCATGCATTAGTAGGCTGGCTAACCTTGAAAGAAAATGCACAGCATTGCATACTTTCAACGTGAAATTGTTTTGAAAACTGTTTTGAGGAAACAGAGCCGCCTACGTGTTTTTATTTACATGTGACGTGCTAGAGCTCAGCTCGCACGATATTTTGATTTGTGTGATGCATGCATTAGTGCTAGAGCGAGAGCTCGCACTAGAGTTTTACATGCATAGGTGCTGGAGTCCAACTCGCACCAGATTTGTATACATATATATATGATTTTCGTGACAGGGTGCTAGAGTCTAACTCGCACCATATTTTTATATGATTTTGAGACAGGGTGTTAGAGCTTCGCTCGCACCAGATTTTTATACGGTTTGCATACAGAGTGCTAGAGCTTAGCTCGCACTAGATTTACTTGATTTGATGAGAGTGCTGAGCATCGCTCGCACTGATTTTATGAGAACATGCGATGAGCCGTGCTTGGAGCATCGGGTAGACTGTGTGTCACTGATTAAATAGGCCCGCACGTGCGTTTTGAGACATGGCATGAGTATTGAGAAACAAAACCTCTGTGGGAAGCAGGCCATTTGGGCTGGAGTACCTAGAGTGATATGGGTCCATGGAGTACGATGTACCGTGTAAGTAGCATGGAGTACGATGTACCGTGTTGTATCTTCGGATACGGCATCTTCGGATGCAGCATCTTTGGATGCATGGGATCGGATAAGACCGAAGAGATGGCGTGACCCACCTCCCGGGCGGTTCCCGATCATGGTGAGAACCCGCACACTAGGATCCGTGTAGCTGAGGAACTCCCGAGGACACATATGGCCATAGTCCTGGTTATTGCCGATATATAAACGTTGCCTCGTCTCGCATATTGATGATTTCGACGATGATTTAAACTGGGTTTTTAAATTAAATTTGCATGATGGTATTTCCATGCTTTTCGAACCCATGTGTGAATGTAAATCGATTTTCATGATTTTGTGTGAGTCAGGATCACCCGAAGGAGGGGTCGAGTCCTGACTTTATTGTGAAATTTTTAAATGAGAAAGATATGATTTTGAATATAATTGCATGTTGAATTTTTCGTGCAAACTTGATTTACATAACATCATAACTCATATCATCTATTTTAAAATGTGTGGAGAAAGGGTGGTTTATGCATGGCACTACGTTCATGTAGGTAGTATGGTTACCTACTTGTTCGTAGGGTTGCCTTACTGAGCTTGATGTGCTCACCCCTTTCATTTTCTCCCACAGATAATCTCCAGTAGACGTTGAGGCGACTCAGTACTGCATTCCGGATATCCGCTGCTACCCATCATTTAAGGTATATACACTTGTACATATTGTATCTAAATAAGCATAGCACAGTAGCATGTTTGTAAGTAACTTTAGGGGATGTATAAATATTGTAGACATTTTATAAATGACTGGAGAAGAAATAAGTTAGATGGTAAATGTATGGTGGGACTGGCATTGACGCACAACCCAATTTGTTAGTGGAGTGTGGTCACGATTCGAGGACAGGTAAGAAATTTAAGTAAGAAAATAATAAAATGCGAAAAATTAACTCTGATTTTTGGGTAGTTTGGGTCGTGACAGTAAGGAACATGTTAGATCTATCACTCTTAGGAGTGGCAGAGAGCTAGAGGAGCCACAAGTTAAGTACCAACCTGAACAGCACATAATTAAAGAATTCGTAAGTTCTAAAGAAGCAGCTCAGAAAGAGCAGGAACCGAAAGATTGGGCTGCCAAGGAAACAAAGCTAGGCGCTTCTTCATCTATACCTTCTTTTTCTTCTATTTCACAGCCTTCCTCATCCTCTGCTTCCACACAAGTTCCCACTACATTGCCTCTAGTTAGACCACCAGTACCTTTTCCTTAGAGGTTCCAAAATAAAAAATCGGATTAACAATTCGCCAAATTTCTTGAGATTTTTAAGAAACTCCACATCAACATTCCTTTCGCAGATACCTTAGAGCAAATGCCAAGTTATGTGAAGTTTCTAAAGGATATCCTCTCGAGGAAGAGGAGACTGGAAGAATATGAGACAGTGGCCTTAACTGAAGAATGTAGTACAATTATTCAGAGGAAATTACCCCTAAGCTCAAAGATCCCGGGAGTTTTACCATACCATGCACTATTAAAAATTTATTCTTTGGTAG
The DNA here is from genome assembly GCA_033439115.1 of Firmiana major. Taxonomy (NCBI): domain Eukaryota; kingdom Viridiplantae; phylum Streptophyta; class Magnoliopsida; order Malvales; family Malvaceae; genus Firmiana; species Firmiana major. The sequence continues at coordinate 33,650,617 of CM065907.1, forward strand.
AGCCCTGTGTGATTTAGGAGCTAGTATAAATTTAATGTCATTGTCTATCTATCAGAAGTTAGGAATAGGGGATGCCAAACCCACCACAGTGACCCTTCAGTTGACTGATCGATCAATTAAATATCCAAAGGGGGTCATTGAGGATGTCTTAGTAAAGGTAGCCAAGTTTATTTTCCCTACAGATTTTATTATTTTGGACATGGAGGAAGACAGGGAAGTCCCCATTATACTAGGTAGACCTTTCCTAGCTACTGTTGGAACAGTAATTGATGTACAAAAGGGAGTTAACGATGAGAGTCTAAGATCAGGAAGTAAAGTTTAATGTTTTCAAACCTTTGAAACTCCTTAATGACTCTCAAGAGTGTTTTAAGATGGAGAATGAGGAGAATATAAGGCTTAAGCATATAATATTTGAGAGAAAGAAGGAACTAGATAGGGCTCAGGAGGATTTAATTGTTAACATTTTGTTACCACTTTGGATGACCCTCTTACTCTTCGCCCTGCTGCTGAGTGTTATTTTCTTCAGCTGCATTTGAAGTGGCTGTGTTTTCCTTTTCACTTTGTATATAGTTCATTTTTCTTTTTCTTTTCTGTTGCTTCTTTCCTTATTTATTTTGCAGGTTTATTTTCTAGTTTCATGCTTTCAATCAAAGCTTCAGTTGTTCATCATCATCAGAAAGGGGAGTACTCTGTCTTGAGCTTAAATTCTTATATTATCTGCACACTGAGGACACTGTGCACTTTAAGTTTGGGGGAGGGGATATCACTTGAGCTATTTTGGAAAAATTGGAAAAATTTTCAAAATTGTTTTGAAAATCTAAGAATTTTCAAAATTTTTTCGATAATATGAGCTTAAATTAGTTGATTTTGGGATGATCTAGTGCTTAGCATGTAGTTTTCCCATATTTCGATGATATGACCCCATGATTTAGTCTGACTTTGATTGACTGAGAAGCATGATTATAGGAAAAGCATGAACTTGAGTTCTTGAATTTGTCTTGATTCTAATTGTGATTTCTTCATTTTATGCACATGTCATATCATGAATCTGTATATTTATTTAGAGAAAGCTTATGTGTACATGGGACTGCATTTGTTCAGTTGATTTTGTGCATCATATTCTAGAATTTGTTTGATCTGATCTCGAGGTGAAATATTAGATCACACTTGATTAGGGAGATGATTTAGGCCATCTTTGGATCGTTTGAGCCTTTCTAGCCTTCCTTGTACATATTCTAGCCCTAGTCACCCATCTGGGCCAAATAAGCTTTTCTCTGTAAATATATCTGCGTTATTTTCCTTAGCTTAAATACTTTATTCCTATCCCTTACCCCAAAAGCATTAAAAGTCATTGGGATATATTGTGAGCTATATGGGTATTAAGTGATAGTGAAAGAGTATGAAAAAAAAAATTGATGAAAAAGAAACAAAAAGAAAAAGAAAAGAAGAAAGAAGAAAAAATTAATAAAAAAAATGTTTAGCAAAAGAAATAAGTTTGGGGGAAATGATTTGAGCTCTTACATTAAGATCCTAGAAGTAATGCATGTTAAGGGGTAATTAAACCTAAATCGACTTTATCATACCTTAGCCCTAGCCTTACATTACAAGCCTAATGAAGTCCTAATGATCTTTAGTTAAGTGTGACTATATTAGTGGAGAGAGAAGTGAAAAGCAAACTTATGGGAATGATCACATGTCATTGACTTTGCATTCACTGTGTTGCATAATCTGATCTGGATAATGTACTGTGAAGTGACTTAGACATTTTTCACACACTCACGAGGAGTCCAATTTGGGTTAGGACCTATGATTGAATAATTCTAAGTGCTGGACTTGTAATTGTGAGTCTTTGATTTCATAAGTTTGTACTTTTTCTTTGAGGATGATATTGGGGAAATTATTATGTTCTGTACATGTCATCCCTACAATCATTTTGTTTTGCTTGAGGACAAGCAAAAGCTCAAGTTTGGGGGTGTGATAATTCTATATTTTTAGAATTATTTGTGCTTAATTTCCTAATTAATTATTTAAATCCCCAATTTATTTTGTTAAATTATCCCCTTTATTTAATTAAGATTGTCATGTTTGTAGATAAATTAAATCTGGATGAATTTTGAATATTTCGATAGAAAATGGACCGAAATTGGGCTAAAATCGACATTGAGCCACACGGACAACACGAGTCATGCCACCTAGCACATCCAATTGGACAAGAAGACTGATGACATGGAAATATCTTTTCAAGGAGCCAATGGTGTGAAGACAAGTGGCCAAAAAAATGCCAACTCATCAAGGATGTGGAAATTACCATTTTACCCCTAGTGTGTTTATAAATAGGAAAGGATGGCAATTGAAAATGGAATGTAATTTTAGGAGTAGAAGTTAATGTAATTTTAGGAGTAGGAGTAGTGTAATGTAATGTAGGTTAGGGTAGAATAGCTTGTAGATTAATTTTAAAAGTTTTCCTTAGAATTTCCGCATTGTTTTTACAAGTTATTTTACTATTCATGTTCTTCATTAATCTTTGTTAACTTTCATTTCAATGATAACTCATTTTCCTAGTTCATGTCTCGGTTTCTTTTCCAAATGCATTGCTTATGTTTTGTTTTCCTTATTTGTTTAACTATTACTTTACAAGCTCTCGATTTCTTCTCCATTATATGCTCTCGGATTGCTCTTTGTGTAATCGGTACCTTCATTTTTTCCTTCATCTCTGCCTTTCGATTTTGGTGTGTTGATGAGGGCTGATGCTGGGCATTGCTCCTCATCAATGGCTATTGGAACCATGGCAGTAAGAGTGGGATTCAGATCAGTCCGATGAAGATGAATGTCCTTTTTACTAGTATTCATGAAGGGTTGTCATTTGTTTTTACTTTCAGTTCTGGATGCCTAGTTATTTCTCTTGGATGTTGTTTTTAAATGCTGCATTAACCGGTTGTTTGTTATCATTTTCTTGCGTTTATTTCAGTTCCTGTAGTTTATGTTCCATGGTGTCTTATAGTTTCAGCATTTAGAGTTACTCTGCTATCCTCTGTTTCATTGTCTACTGCTGTTCACCGATGGTGTTCTGCATTTAGTGGTTTGTTGTTCATTGCTTCATGCTGTGATGGTCGGGTGATTGAAGAATGACAGCAGTGGTAATAGATGCGCAGTAGCCTGGAGACAGAGGTGTGCACTAGTGTATGTGTGGCAGATTACACAAGGCGACAGAGGTGTGCGCAGTGTATGTGCGGCAGAGTACACACAGGGGACAGAGGTATGCGACAAAGTAAATAGTGGCGGCAGAGGTATATGGTGACAGAGGTATAGGGCGACAGAGTAAGGAAGAGGCGACAGAGTTGCGATGGATTTGCGATAGGAGTGCCTCAGTGTTGCGACAGGGAGTGTGAAAGACTCGATTTTTATCGTAAGAGTAAATGGAATGAATAGAAATTTTCGAGTGAAAGGATTGAAAATGAATTCCCGAACACGTGTAAGGGTAAAACGATCAAAAGACTGAAATTCGATATTAATCGGGACAAGAAAATTTAATTAAAAATATGTGACTGAGAAATCTTGATCAATGAAGAAGAAATAATTAAATTTCGGGTTAAATTGATCAAGATATGAATTTATTGGAATTAACTGAAATTTTCACCTCGGGAAATAATCCCGAAAATAATCGAAAATTATACTAAAAAGGTAAAATCGGACTGATAAATTCATTTACAGATTAAATGAATTAAATATAATTTTTTTCAGATATTTTGGTAAAATAAAAATATAATATTGATTAAAATAATCATAAAAATAAATTATAAAAAAATGAAAAAAAAAAACGAAATTTCACGAAATCGCGAAATTGAAGAAAACAAGTAGAAGCCGATGCCATCTGCCTCAACGATCGGGCCACCGGCGACCTGGAGGCTGGCGAAGGAAGCCAGGTGAGAGGCGGTCACCCACCGGCACCAGTGACCCTAAGGAATAGCGATCGGTGGCCAACAAAATGGAAGAAAGAGAAGCCCAAAGAGGAAAGGAGGATTCCCGGCGACCGACATTGATTCGAGCCCGGCCACCACCAGCTAAGCGTTCCCCAGGAGCAGGCTGTGCGATTGGTGGCAGCCTTGGCCGAACGGCGGCCAGCACTAGTAACAGCAAGAAAGAGAAAAGGTCACCGACGGCGAGGAGAGAAGAGGTCGGACCGGCCACTTTTCGACGACCTTAGACGAAATCGAGACAAGATCTAAGCTGCGAAAGACCCCGCGGAGCTGCTAGGGGTGAAAACGACGAAGAAATGACCGACAAGGTAATAAACCGGCCGAACCGGACTGAACCAACTATCTAAACCGAGTTGAACTGAACTGAACCGATTCAGCCCAAAAGAAAAGGAAAAAAAAGGAAAAAGAAAAAGAGAAAAAATTGGGAAAAATTCCAGTGATGCAATCGAGCTATGGGTAAGGCGGTAAGCGGTCGAATTGACCGATTTAAATTTTGAAATATTTAATTTGATAAATAATCGACTGAAAATTTACCCGAAAAAGTATTTAATTGTGTAGCTCGACGATTGACGTCAAACGAGGACTCGAGTCAGCCTCGATTTACGTACTATCATGGAATCACGGGTAAGTACCTTTATTTACGACAATATTACATCGTTATGCGTGTTAAAATTTATCGCATAAATTACGGATTTAATTTCCGCATAAAAGGAATTATATTCTGGAAATTGGAATAAATTGTCGTAAATACTAAATTGAGTTATCCGAGAGTTTAGAACGAGGCTCAATAAATACTGATGGGCCCAGTGAGCCCAATAGGCCTCGATAATATGAATAGTAAGTGGGAAAACGGGCTTAAGGCCGATTAAGGCCCATTATGGTGCAATCAGACCCAATATGGGAAAACGGGCCCAATGATTTAAATTAAACCCAGAAAATATGAAATACAATTAATTGTATTGTATTTGACCTGATGTATATTTATACGCAGTTCTGAAGATTTGATTGAGAGCAAATCAGACTGCTTGACGAGACAGTGGAAAAGGTCAGACTATACAGAAAAATGATGTAAGGGAATTGTGTGAGTAGATAGAGGTAGCTACGCGTACTTTAAATAGCTTTTGTATACACTGATTATGTATGTATACATTGGTATTGTACAAAGGTTTTAAAAATGATTTAAAGATTTTAAGGACTCGAAATAGGAAAAGAATATTTTACCCCTATTGAAGGAAGTCCACCTAAGGATGGTGAAAGCATGACATGCATGAAATGCATGATTTAAGGAATTTTTTGAATTAAAGAATTTGATTGGTTTTAATCAAAGCAAATCGGTAGATTAGCCAGTAATTGTATAAATTTCACAAGATAACACTACATAGGTGTTATTCATATTTAAATGAAATTTCTTGGGAAAATGGGCCAACTATCAAGTTTATATGGAAACAGATAGTGCCGGCACATAGCTCGAACTATATCTGCGTTTGTGAGTGTGCATAAATGTGCTTGAGTGGTTGCTCGTACTGACTTGAGTGACATCATATGCATGAAATGTGCTAGAGCGGTTGCTCGCACTAATTTTTATTCTTGTGAAATGCATGAGAAGTGTTGGAGCCTAGCTCGCACTCTGTTTTGACATGTTTTGACAGGTTTTGACTGTTTTGATGTGATATACATAAAATGGTGCAAGAGCGATAGCTCGCACTAGTTTTAATGATTTGACATGCATGAGAGGTGCTGGAGCCTAGCTCGAATCCAGTTTTGATATGATAATTGCATAAAAGCCGTGCTGGAGTGTAACTCGCACGAGATTTAAGGTATTTATACAAAAAGCCGTACTGGAGCTTTGCTCGTACATGATTTAATCTATTTAAGTGCATAAAGTCGTGCTGGAGTGTAAGCCGCATGAGATTTGATTTATTTATGCATAACACTGTGCTGGAGCTTGCTCGCACGAAGTTTTATATGGTTTTATAACTCATTTTAAAGTCGTACTAGAGTTGTTCTCGTACGAGATTTTTCACTGAGTTTTTATACTTATACGTACTAGAGCATTGCTCGTACGTGGATTTTAGTTGAATTTATAATTATTTTAAGTCGTACTGGAGCGTTGCTCGTACGCAGATTTCATTGATTTCTATGAAACCGTGCTAGAGCTTCGCTCGCGTGAGGTTTTCAGATATCATGAATATGCATAGAGCCGTGCTAGAGCTTCGCTCGCACAGGGATTTATATGACATGCATATAGCTGGGTTGGAGCCTCCTGTAGACTGTGTGTCACAGTGAGATGATATGCTCACACGAGCATACTGAGACAGAGATGATATGGGTGGATAAGACCTATTGTAGGCACCCCTGACTGAGCATGGGTTCACGGAGTACGTTGTACCGTGTATGTCATGCGGAGTACGTTGTACCGTGGGGATTGTTGGAGTAGAGTGGCATTAGCCACGAGGCAGCAAGCTTTGCCTTCGCAATCCTGATATGCTGTTCTAGCGGGTATGACCGACCAACCTCCCGTTTCAGGTGTGATACCCCGCACACTAGGTACCGTGTTGCCAGAGATCATGAGGTTATGGACATAGTCCTATGTTGTTACTAATAGTCACCTACTTGTCTCACATGATATAACTATTGGTCAATAGACCAGGGTAGACCCGAGGGAGGGGTCAGGCCCCCGATTTTATGATTTTATGATATGTGACCCTGAAAGAAGGGTGGTTTTATAATAGAAGTTTTACAATGAATTTTAATGAATTGTTATATGAGATGATTGACCCGGAAGAGTTAGTTTATACTGCAGTTTTAATGCAATGATTTGAATGCAGTAGCGTGATGATGTTTTTCCATGCTTTCATTTCAAATTCATGATTTGTCTTACATGACATGAAAGGATGCATGATCTTGATTTACTTCATGCTAATTATGATTTAAGGATGTCACATAAAATGTTATTGTTGCATGAATTACATGCTTTCTATATGCATAAATAGTTTTGATAAACTATGTCATGGATATATGCATGGTTTTGTGCTTGAGATTTTAATGAAAAGAAATGGATTTTAAGGGCATGACATATGAGCATGTAAATAGTGGAGCTATCTACTTACTTGCATAATTGCATTACTGAGCGTGTGGTTTGCTCACCCCCTTATTTTCTCATCTTTTCAGAGCACTTATAGTAATTAGTAAGTGGCTGAGGACTTGCATGCTTGGTATCCGCTGCTTCCCATCGAGAGACAGGTATACACATTTGTATAGTTTTGTATCTAAATATGTAATGCACAGTACTATAAGCAGATTTGATGTCGGGGATGTAGAGTTATAAATACCAATGTTTATGTATTTAGTCAAAGTCAAAAGATAGTAAACTCTGATATGTGAATGTGATATGGAAATGGAATGGTAAATAGATGAGAGGTGACTAACACCGAATCATAGCCCAACTGTTTGTAGGATGGTCACGATGAGAGAAAGGTAAGAATTAAAAAATAAATGAAAAGCGAAAAATTTACTCTGATTTTTAGGTAATTTGGGTCATGACAAGTTTAATGGTATCAGAGCTAAGTTGGCCTGATATGAGTCGATGATAGTGGTTAAAGAAGTTTACATCCCCATGTACTGTGCATTGTTTAGATACAACTGTGTATATCGAGATGGAAGTGCAGCTAAGAATTTGGTTTTGAATGCAAGAATTGACTCATTAACTGATAGCCGCTATGGTTGAGAGGCGAGTACGTGAGCTCGAAGTCGTAGAGGTAGGCCGTACTTAGTCGCCACATGAGACTCAAGATGAGATTGACATGGAGGCTGATGTTGAGCATGCCCCACAGAGTCCTACAGAGAGATCAGACAGAGTCCGACAGAGAGATCGGACATTATTGCGCACGCTTCGCAAGGTTGGAGTGGAGTGTGGAGAACATTTTGAGAGCTAATTGCTCAGAGTATGCATGAGATTTGAAGGCGAGTCGGAGCATTGGTGGAAGTCCGCTCAACCCATCTTAAGAGTTAGACATCTAGAATGGATGTGGAAAATAATTTTAGATGTATTCCGGTGACAGAATATCCTGAACATTGTTTAAAGAAAATTACAGATAAAATTCGTTACTCTGACCTAGAGGAACTGATTGATTAACGAGTATGAAACTCAGTTTATATTCTTGGGCAGATATGACTCGGACACGATGAACAGTGAGAGTCGGGATGTCTGAAAGTTCATGGAAGGGCTCAGATTGTCAATTAGAGTCTGATTGGGCCGTTAGATATCACTACCTATGCCGAGGCAGTGCGCAGACTACTGTTGTGTGAATAAGATCATAAGTTGCATGCCTCTGAGATTGAGAAAGGTAGTAAGGGCAGAAATAGAGACAAAAAGAGAATAGAGAATGACAGCGATGTCAAAATAGATAAAAAGGTAGTTTGATAAAAAAATTAAAGCTGATGAGTTACGAGCTAAGATGATTGGTAACCCTAGTGTATCTAATTTCAATACTTTTGAGGGGTATTATGATTTGAGAACCCCGACATGCTACAGAATAGTGTAGTAGTGTAGCAGTGAGAGCAGTGTAACAGAGTAGCAGTGTAAGCAAGCGTAATCAGTGTAGGATGTGTGGTAGATACCACGGAAATAAGATGTTGAACGAAGGTGAGTGTATGCCATAGACCAGGACACTACTGATGTTTCATATGATGTGGTGGAAGATATCACACTGGTTGTTAATAATGAAGTAATTATTTTATTTGATCCTGGTGCCACGTATTTATTCATACCGCCTTCAATTGCTTATAAGCGAGTGAAAGATGTGAAACCTGTACCTTTAAGCAAGATGATGATGGTTAGATGATTATCACTAACTGAATATGGGTATAGAGCTTGTAAGTTGAAAATAGGGGTGAAAACATCACTGAAAAGCGTATTGTAAGTTTTAACCAGTAATGAAAGTGTTTGTTATAAGTGATATATGAAAGGAGATAAGCTTGGAGATGTGACAAATCTTGAATACGAGATATATTGGAATAAGAGGCGTATGCAAGGTAAGAATATCTTTGTTATGTAAAGTAATTTGGATGAAGCGATATGTTGTGAATATAAATTGCGACCAAGGATAAGAGGAGGATATATCCATAACTAGTCTATGTGGTCAAGTCTGAGGGTTAATAAAAGTATTTCAAAATGCTTCCCCGCCTGAAGACATGACAGCGTCTAGAAGCACACACATAACCTATAAATTGAAATCGACAGTTGTAATATATGCATTTAAAATTTGGGTACCTTTATTGGTACGATAAAGAAATATAGAATTCGATTAGTCATGAAGGTTTAAAAATTTAAAATTTTATAAAAGCTGTTAATATAAAAAAAATGAAATGACGTGGGTTAGTAGCTTGAACGGAAGCGTGACGATTTACTTTTATGCGTACATAGGTCAAGAATATGGGTGATGGAAATATTTAGTGGAACTCAATTATGATGAGGTATTTAAACCTTACCTAGACCGATTGATTGTCATCTTTAGCGATGATATTTCGATGTATTCGAAGTCCAGGGAAGAGCATGAGTAGTAATAGGAAACTGTCTTATAGACGAGTTATTGAGAGTTTCTCGAAATGGGCTGCTCAGTTGACACATCTTGTTCGGAAAAGATCGTTTGCCAGTAGGATGATAAGTATGAAAATGGCTTTCGTAAGTTTTGGTATATTGAAGGAATAAACTGACCACCGTAATTATTCTCACAATGACTAACGGCTCAAGAGGTTTCTTAATGTATATGGATACCTCAAAATAAGGATTGGGCTGTGTATTGATGCAAAATTGAGAGATAGTCGTTTATGGATCCAGATAGTTCAAGGACCATGAGAGAAACTATCCGACCCATGATTTAGAGTTGGCAGCCATAGCGTTTACACTGAAGGTATGGCGCCACCACTTGTATGGTAAGAAATTTCATATATGCACTGATTATAAAAATCCCCGAGTATCTGTTTTCACAGAAAGAGTCGAATATGAGATAACCAAGAGGGTTAGAGCTTCTAAGGATTATGATTGTGAACATTGTACCACCCAAGAAAGGCTAATGTAATGGCTGATGCCTTGAACAGAAAGAGCCTCGGGATGGTATCACATATGTTGGTCGGGGAGCGTGAGCTGCTAGAGCAGTTGTAATCCTCAGTAGTGATGTGATCCCTTCTGATGATGGTGGTGATTTTGTGACAGCTAGCCTGAGGTTAGAACCGGATTTGAATGACCGGATTTGCCAGGCTTAGCGTGACGATCAGCATGGTGTCGATAGTATGGATCAGATTCAGAAGGGTATACTGACAGAGTTCACAGTGAGTGATGATAACTTACAGAGGTTCAGAGACTGTATAAGTGCTCCCCATGACCACAGTTGATGAGATAATGTTATTGTCAGAAGCTCACTCTTCGGGATATACAGTGCATCCGGGAAGTAATAAATATATCGGAATCTCTGAAAAGGGTATTGGTGGTCAGATATGAAAAGAGATATTGTAGAGTTGTATAGAAGTGTCTCGTATGTCAGCAGAGTAAGGTAGAGTACGAGAAGTCTGCAGGATTATTGCAACCTCTACCTATTTTGACATGGAAAAGAGAACAAGTTACCATGAATTTCGTGATAGGTTATAGAGGACCCGGATAAATGACGAGGCTATCTAGGTGATAGTCGATAGATTGATTTAGTCTACCCACATTCTGGTTATGAAATCCCCTGGTACTCTAAGTGTGTAGGCGGATTTATGTGTATGGAAAATTATGGAACATTATGTAGCGTTCCAATGAGCATGATATCAGATAGGGATTCCCGCTTCACTTCCCACTTCTGGGAATATTGTTTTTGGAAGCCATGGGAACCTGATTGAGTGTTAACACAACTTTTCATTCTCAGACAGATGGTCAGTCAGAGAGGACTGTACAGGTTCTTGAGGATATGATGAGAATGTATGCTATTGATTTGATAAGCTCTTGGGATGATCAGTTGTTACTAATCGAATTCGCCAATAATGACAGTTGTCACTTGAGTATCGGGATGACATAATATGAGGCATTGTATGGCCGTAGGGAGTTGTTTCCCCGACTTAGATAAGAAAAAGTGGGTGACAGATAGAGAATTGTTTCCGAATTAGTAAGACAAACCTCTGAGGATGTTCAGTTGATTTGTGAGAGATAAAGAACACTTCAAAGCAGACAGAAAAGCTATGCTGACAAGAGACAGAAACCATTGGAATTCACCGAGGGTGAATCGGTATTGAGTTTCGTTAGATTGAATCCTTTGAGATTGGACAAAAGTGGAAGGTAAGACCTGTAGATTGGCGTTACCACTTGAATTAATAGGCATCCACTATGTGTCCCATCTTATGATACTTTGAAAATAATATCCGGACTCAGCATATGTAATCGGATATGAGCTTCAACAACTTAGCTCAATGAAAGTATAACGTATGATTGGAAAAATCGATCCGGGTATTAGACGGAAGGAGAGAGTGTTGAGGTTTAAGATGATCTCCCTAGTTAAGTATGTTGGTAGTATTACACTCTGGAAAAAGTCCTATGAAAATTAAAGAGTATGATGCGATAGACGTACCAGAGTAGTGTATGGACCGATTTGACTTGGTTCTAATTTGGAGGATCAAATTTCTTAAGTGGGGGAGATTGTAAGACCCGATTTTTATCGTAAGAGCAAATGGAATGAATATAAATTTTCGAGTGCATTTAAAAATGCAAAAGGATTGAAAATGAATTCCCGAACACGTGTAGGGGTAAAACGACCAAAAAACCAAAATTCAGTATTAATAGGGATAAGAAAATTTAATTAAAAAATATGGGAATGAGAAATCTTGATCAATGAAGAAGAAATAATTAAATTTCGGGTTAAATTGATCAAGATATGAATTTATTGGAATTAACCGAAATTTTCACATCGGGAAATAATCCCGAAAATAATCAAAAATTATACCGAAAAGGTAAAATCGGACTGATAAATTCATTTACGGATTAAATGAATTATATATAATTTTTTTGAGATATTTTGGTAAAATAATAATATAATATTGATTAAAATAATAATAAAAATAAATATAAAAAAAACGGAAAAAAAAAAGAAATTTCGCAAAATCGCGAAACTGAAGAAAACAAGCAGAAGCCGATGCTGTTTGGCTCAACGATCGAGCCACTGGCGACCTGGAGGCCGGTGAAGGAAGCCAAGCAAGAGGCGGTCACCCACCGGCACCAGTGACCTGAAGGAATGGCGAACGACGACCGACAAAATGGAAGAAAGAGAAGCCGAAAGAGGAAAGGAGGATTCCCGGCGACCGGCGCCGATTTGAGCCTGGCCACCACCAGCCAAGCGTTCCCCAGGCGTAGGAGGTGCGATTGGTGGTAGCCTTGGCTGGTAGAACGGCAGCCAACGCCGGCAACGGCAAGAAAGAGAAAAGGTCACCGACGACGAGGAGAGAAGAGGTCGGACCGGCCACTTTTCGACGACCTTGGGCGAAACCGAGACCAGATCTGAGCTGCGAACGAGCCCGCGGAGCTGCTGGCTGCAAAAACTTGCAGAGAACCAGTCGGCAAGGCACTGAACCGGCTGAACCGGACAGAACCGACGGTCTGAATCGAGTTGAACCGGATCAAACCGGTTCAGCCAAAAAGAAAAGGAAAAAAAAGGGAAAAAGAAAAATCGAAAAAATTGGGAAAAATTCCAGTGATGCAATCGAGCTACGGGTAAGGCGGTAAGCGGTCGAATTGATCGATTTAAATTTCGAAATATTTAATTTGATAAATAATCGACTGAAAATTTACCCGAAAAAGTATTTAATTGGGTAACTCGACGATTGACGTCAAACGAGGACTCGTGTCAGCCTCGATTTACGTACTATCATGGAATCACGGATAAGTAACCCTTATTTACGTCAATATTGCATCGTTATGCGTGTTAAAATTTACCGCATAAATTACAGATTTAATTTTCGTATAAAATGAATTATATTCTGAAAATTGGAATAAATTGTCGTAAATACTAAATTGAGTTATCCGAGAGTTTAGAACGAGGCTCAATAAATACTGATAGGCCCAGTGAGCCTAATAGGCCTCGATAATGTGAATAGTAAGTGGAAAAACGGGCTTAAGGTCGATTAAGGCCCATTATGGTGCAATCAGACCCAATATGGGTAAACGGGCCCAATGATTTAAATTAAACTCAGAAAATATGAAATACAATTAATTGCATTGTATTTGACCTGATGTATATTTATACGCAGTTTCGGAGATTTGATTGAGAGCAAATCGGACTGCATGACGAGATATCAATGGAAAAGGTTAGACTATACAAAAAAATGAGGTAAGGGAATTGTGTGAGTAGCTAGAGGTAGCTACGCGTACTTTAAATAGCTTTTGTATACACTGATTATGTATGTATACATTGATATTGTACAAAGGTCCTAAAAATGATTTAAAGATTTTAAGGACTCGAAATAGGAAAAGAATATTTTACCCCTATTGAGGGAAGTTCACCTAAGGATGGTGAAAGCATGACCTGCATGAAATGCATGATTTAAGGAATTTTCTGAATTAAAGAATTTGATTGGTTTTAATCAAAGCAAATCGGTAGATTTGCCAGTAATTGTATAAATTTCACAAGATAACACTACATAGGTGTTATTCATATTTAAATGAAATTTCTTTGGAAAACGGGCCAACTATCAAGTTTATATGGAAACAAATAGTGTCGACACATAGCTCGCACTATATCTGCGTTTGTGAGGGTGCATAAATGTGCTTGAGCGGTTGCTCGCACCGACTTGTGTGACATCATATGCATGAAATGTGCTAGAGCGGTTGCTCGCACTGATTTTTATTCTTGTGAAATGCATGAGAAGTGTTGGAGCCTAGCTCGCACTCTGTTTTGACATGTTTTGACAGGTTTTGACTATTTTGACGTGATATGCATAAAATGGTGCATGAGTGATTGCTCACACTAGTTTTAATGATTTGACATGCATGAGAGGTGCGGGAGCCTAGCTCGCATCCAGTTTTGATATGATAATTGCATAAAAGCCATGCTGGAGTGTAACTCAGACGAGATTTAAGGTATTTATGCAAAAAGCCGTACTGGAGCTTTGCTGGTACGTGATTTAATCAATTTAATTGCATAAAGTCGTGCTGGAGTGTAACTCGCACGAGATTTGATTTATTTATGCATAAAGCCATGCTGGAGTGTAACTCGCACGAGATTTGATTTATTGATGCATAACACTGTACTGGAGCTTGCTCGCACGAAGTTTTATATGGTTTTATAACTCATTTTAAAGTTGTACTAGAGTTGTTCTCATACGAGGTTTTTCACTGAGTTTTTATACATATCCGTACTAGAGCATTGCTCGTACGTGGATTTTAGTTGAATTTATAATTATTTTAAGTCGTACTGGAGCGTTGCTCGTACCCAGATTTCATTGATTTCTATGAAATCGTGCTAGAGCTTCACTCGCACGAGGTTTTCAAATATCATGAATATGCATGGAGCCATGCTAGAGCTTCGCTCGCACAGGGATTTATATGACATGCATATAGCTGGGTTGGAACCTCCTGTAGACTATGTGTCACAGTGAGATGATATGCTCACACGTGCATACTGAGACAGAGATGATATGGGTGGAGAAGACCTATTGTAGGCACCCCTGACTGAGCTTGGGTTTACGGAGTACGTTGTACCGTGTATGTCACGCGGAGTACGCTGTACCGTGGGGATTATTGGAGTGGAGTGGCATTAGCCACGAGGCAGCAAGCCTTTCCCTCGCTTTCCCTCGCAATCCTGATATGCTGTTCTGGCAGGTAGGACTGACCCACCTCCCGTTTCAGGTGTGATACCCCGCACACTAGTACCGTGTTGCCAGGGATCACAAGGTTATGGCCATAGTCCTATGTTGTTACTGATAGTCACCTACTTGTCTCACATGATATAACTATTGGCCGATAGACCAGGGTAGACTCGAGGGAGGGGTCAGGCCCCCGATTTTATGATATATGACCCTGAAAGAAGGGTGGTTTTATAACAGAAGTTTTATATTGAATATTAATGAATTGTTTTATGAGATGATTGACCCGGAAGAGTTAGTTTATACTGCAGTTTTAATGCAATGATTTGAATGCAGTAGCATGATGATGTTTTTCCATGCTTTCATTTCAAATTCATGATTTGTCTTACATGACATGAAAGGATGCAGGATCTTGATTTACTTCATGCTAATTATGATTTAAGGATGTCACATAAAATGTTATTGATGCATGGATTACATGCTTTATATGCACAAATAGTTTTGATAAACTATGTCATGGATATATGCATGGTTTTGTGCTTGAGATTTTAATGAAAAGAAATGGATTTTAAGGGTATGACATTATGAGCATGTAGATAGTGGAGCTATCTACTTACTTGCATAATTGCCTTACTGAGCGTGTGGTTTGCTCACCCCCTTATTTTTCCATCTTTTTAGAGCACTCACAGTAATTAGTAAGCGGCTGAGGACTTGCATGCTTGGTATCCACTGCTTCCCATCGAGAGACAGGTATACACATTTGTATAGTTTTGTATCTAAATATGTAATGCACAGTACTGTAAGCAGATATGATGTCGGGGATGTAGAGTTATAAATACCAATGTGTATGTATTTAGTCAAAGTCAAAAGATAGTAAACTCTGATATGTGAATGTGATATGGAAATGGAATGGTAAATAGGTGAGAGGTGACTAACACCGAATCATATCCCAACTGTTTGTAGGATGGTCACGATGAGAGAAAGGTAAGAATAAAATAATAAATGAAAAGCGAAAAATTTACTCTAATTTTTAGGTAATTTGGGTCGTGACAGAGTGTCTCAGTGTTGCTGTAGAGTAGCGATAGGAATTCGGTAGGGTGCAACAGAGTTTGTGGTAGAGTTGCGATAGAGATGTAACAGTTTCGTAAAGTATCTGGCGCATCTTACCCTTATCTAGTCGCGGTTGAGGTGGTTGAAATGTTGCGTTCTTACCAGAGCTTAAATGTCTCTCGCGAATAAAACTTTGCGTCCTTAATAGCCACCCCAGAAAGACATAATCCTGTTATTATACTCTCCCATAGGGAATTTCCCTATAGAAAAGTGGGGAGCAATTGATAGAGGTAATTTACCTCAAGCCCAATCGTGCGCCTGGGCCTCAGAATACGGAAGGTCCAAATCAATAAAATTTTGGGCCCAAACACCTATGAGTCCTGAGCTTATTGAAACCACACAATGGACATCTATAAATACCCCATAGGTATGATCAAAAAGACCCTAAGCTCTGCTTTGTTAACTGAGACTTTGCTTAAACACTTTTTCTAACTAAAGCATCGGAGTGCGCGCGCAGGGACAGATCCTTGCGCCTCTCTGACCTTTACTGTTTTTGCAGAATCTTCAGTACGTTTGGAGAAGAAGACAAGGAGGACTACATCAATATCATCTCATTGTTGTTAAGAGCAACAACATAATGAAAATTTTCTACAAAAAGATTTAAGAAATTAGAATCGGTATTTTCTTTATTAATAGATAAAAACCGTTAAACTAAATTTATAGTGAGTTTGGATGAGTGTTTCAAGAGAAGAAATCTTTTCAATTAAAATATTAAAAATTCTAAATTTAATTGCCTTATTTGACAAAAAAAATTGAAGAATTTAAAATTTAAGCAGAATTTTAAAAGAGAATTTATGCATTTTTAAAAATCAAATTAAAGAGGGGTTTTTCAAATTTCCTCTAAATCTTTTCTTATTTTATTGCACATGGTCTACTATTAAAAATAAAACAAAAAATTATTTTATTTAAATATAATATATATGCTTATTTTAAAATTATTAATAATAAATATATATATATATATACATTTTTACAAATATAATGATATTATATTGTATACTTTTTATTTTGATTTATAATATCCTTATTTAATTTTTCTTTTATAATTATTTTTTATTTCATCAAATTCTGTACTGAAATTTTGTTTCTAAAAAATATTTATAGAAACATGACAATTATATATGTTATTATCTTAAATTGATGTATTTTGAAATATTTTTGTTATGAGTAGTGAAACCAGTAGTGAAACCAGATTAAACTTTAATGCTCAAAAAATAACTCGAAAGATACAACCAAAAAGAAATTGACATGTGCAAGCGTGGAATCCCGAATGCCACCGCTGAAAAGAAGACTCGCACTATGTGGCACCAATCAAAATGTGCCATGTGGCACAATCGAAATGCATCATGTGGCACGAGCTAAATATGCCACGTCGCGCGAGCTAAATGCGTCACGAGGTGCAAGATGGCATCCTCCCGTGCATAGACAGGAGGGGTCTCTTGCCTATGCTGTGGGTGAGCCACGAGGTGCACCCACAGTTTAGTTGAACACAGGCAGGAGAATCCTCCTGCCTGTGCTGTGCATGGCGGGAGGGTCTCACGCCCATGATTGTGGCGCGCCTACAATCATGTCTAACATAGGCGGGAGGATCTCCCGCCCATGTTCATGGCTGCGCCATGTGGCGCACCCACATACAAGCCCACACATGGTGCGTTATGCATGAAAAAACCATGCGTTTAGGGACCCATGCGTTAAAATTTATTCGGATGATTTTATCCTTAATACCTTTGATTACGCAAGACCTACAAAACAGTAACAAACACTTAATTAGTAGGAAAATATGTAATTAAAAGTGGAATCAACCCCTATAAATAGGGGGCAAGTATGATTCGTCAGACTAAGACTCTATTTTGTTTACAGAAACTCTGTCAAATTCTCTTTCTGACTTAAGTATCGGAGGGCTTACGCAGGGATGAATCTCTACGTCTCTCTAATTATTCTTTTTCTTGCAGAGCCTTTGGTAGCACGTGGCATAAAGATCAAGGCGAAGACGTCAGTAATACATCACTGCTGTGTTTGGCGACAATAATTGACACCGTCTGTGGGAATCATAAAAGAATCTTTCTACTCTATAAAAATGGTGAGGACACGATCAATAGTAATGAGGAGTAACGAAAATGAGGATACTGTGAGTTCTCCAATGCGTAACTTGGGCCATGAAGCTCAAAGAGAGAGAGAGAGACACTTGTGAACACAGTTTCTGTGACAGAATTTGAAGCCATGAAGAAGCAGGAAGAAGAGATAGCCCAGGCATTGTGGGTTATGGTTGACTTGTTTAGGGGTGCATTGTCGCAAATGAACTTGCCTCCGATTTTTTAAAAACTTATTAGGAGAAGGAAGCTAAAGGAGGTGTACTTCAAACGTAGCGAATGCTGAACGCCAAGGTGTTGGAGAGCCTTGGCGTCAGGCTGCGGGAGACTTGTGCATGAGACTGTGGCAGACTTGAGACGTCAGGGTGTTGGAGAGCCATGGCATCAGGCTGCGAAAGACCCTGTGCGTGAGACTGTGGCAAACTTGAGACGTCAGGGTGTTAGAGAGCCATGGTGTGGGAGACCCAAAAATATCTATTGTATTTCTTATGATTCATCATTGTAAACATTGAAATGTGTTATTGGAATCATAAGAAAAGTTGTATTTCAATTCCAAGTCCAAGTGAAAGTAGAAAATGCCATGAATGCATAAAAGTGCCAATTATGAGCTATAGTGAGCTCAGGCTAAATCGAAGGGATTCCAACCAATCTGACTGAAGATATGAACTTAAAACATCAAAATAAAGGTGGTTCAAGAAGGGAAGTTGGTTTGGTTTGGTCCCAATAATGTTGAAGTGGTGAAAATACCAAAAAGGGCCCAAACGAGCTCAAAATCGATCGTTTGAGGTGTTTTTAACACTTTCAGCTACCAAGAGTAGCCAAAACGTCAAGATGGACTAACCAAGCATTGAAATGCATATATTTAGGTTTTTCAACTTTGGTCAAATGTGGTCAATGGTCAAAGCTAAGAGAAAAGTTGGAATTGAAGAATAAGCTTTGACTAATTAACCAAAGCATAGTTAACTTAACCCCACCATGGTTAACGCTTGAGAAAAATTAGTTTGGGTTAAAATATTTAATTTCCAGCCAATAATACTTAGGAAAGTTATTAAATTTAATTGGATTAAATTTAATATGGGCTGAAATGAAAAATACTAATGGGCCAAATAGTTAAATGGTTAAAGCCCATTAAGCATGGATTGAAGTGGGCTGAATTTTGTACAAGCAATTGGGCCGAATATTGGGCCAAGCTTGGGCTGAAATTAGGCTAAATAAGAGGCTCAAATCCCAAGAAAATCCCAGCCCAAAATCTGAATTTGGAAGGCCCAAACCGAAGCCCAATAGTAAAATTAAGATCAAGCCCAATTGATATAGTTCAAGCCCAATTCCAAAGCCCAAACTTAACCAAGTCCAAAACCTTTTCAAGCCCAATTTCATGGGCTGATTTTAATGTGATATTGGCTGATTATTATCCCTTAAAAACTAGAAAAATACAAAGGAAAATCAATCATCTTCTCTTGATGAAATTCAGCCACCATTGATTTCATAAACACCAAGCTTTCTCTCAATAGATTTCACCCATTTACAAGCATAATTGGAACAAGTGTTCTACATGAAAGTTGTTCCATATTTTGAGGAGATTAACATACCTCAAAACCAGTACCTAATAAGCTAAATTGAAGGGGGCAAAATCCTCTTGCATATTCGATCAAGTGTGAAAGTGTAAGCTAGGTAAGTTTTCATTCCACCAATCTCACATATGTTAATATAAGGATTTTATGGAGTTGATTGGTGTATAAATTGTATGGAAAAACATCACTTAAGGTAGAGAACAAGGATTTACTGAAATAGGTATAGAGTTTTGATGAGTCATAAGCACGATGTTTAATGGCATATATGTGTTAGTTATGATGTATACATGATGATGGTATGAATTAGTGAAATCAATTTGTAAGATTGGATAGATTTATGAAGCATGCAGGTGTTTGTGAAAATGCTTGAATGAACCAAATAAAAGGCTTAAGGTATACCCACCATGTGTTTGCTGAAATGCCTAAATGAGCTAGTCAAGAATGACATGAAATGGTGATACCCATTCGGCCTTTGTGGTGTGATGGCACACGACCACCATGCATTCAGCCAAAAGACTTCATGGCCGAACACATACCATTGATGGCCTAATCTTGTTAATGGGCCTAATGGATGGCCCACTAACTGTTAACGAGCCTCATTTGCCAAATGAACTTTAATGGAGTGAATAGTTAAGTGAAAATGAGCTTAAAACAGAGTAAGGCCCATTAAGTAGTAATAAGGCCCAATAAGAGTAATTGGGCCCAATACTTTAAATTAACCATAGGGAAAGTGAAATATGAAACTATCGGACTTAATTGATGTGAATGGTAATTACCTGCTGTTCCAGAAGATATATTCGGAGCCCGATAGACCGAGTGATTGGAAGTGGAAAAGATAGAAGCGCAAGCGACTCGAATCGAGGTAAGGGATTTATGTAAGCTATTAGAGATAGTTGTACGTATATTTCTTACCTCTTGTATGCAAATAAATACTGTAGAGTATATAGATATTGAAATATCTAAGTGAAAACGAAAAAATAGGAAATTCCTAAATTGACCCTATTTACAAAGTAAACTATACTGTAAATCCATCGATACAACATAATTTCATAAAGTGCATGTTTTCAATGTCTTTATCGTAAAATGTTGTTTTGTAAGTGTATAATGATAGACTGGCTTAAGATTTTACAGTCTGCATTAAATTGCACATTTTCCAAAGTTAAGCGGGTTTGAGTGGGAGTAATTCCATGGATAGGTGACCAAACAGAAGTTTCCCATCTTACTCTGTTTTACACCTTTTTACGTGTTGAACTCAATTTTGAGTATCGTTTTCAGCAGAATTGAGCCATCTATCAATTTTATATGTGAAATTGTGCTAGAGCCGTCATGTTAACTGTAAGTTACACAGACTTGCTCGCACTGAATTTTGATGTAATTTTATGAGTAAAATCGTGCTGTAGCCCTCGTGTAGACTGTGTGTCACATTGACTTACTTGTACTGGATTTTGAGATAAAGCGATGGTTGATATTGATGTTGGGGGGGCAAATCCTTGAGATTACTTGGTTCCCTCAATATAGTGGGGTCCATAGAGTACGCTGTACCGTGTAATGAGACATAGAGTATGCTATATCGTGCAGTCTTCAGACTAGTGTAAGTCTTCGAACTAGTGGCCGACAGGTTGGATTTGACCCACCTCCCGAGGTGTATGATATCCCGCACACCTGATCTGTGATGCCTGAAATCATTGGCTATGTACATATATCCACTGTTATTGCTATTGAATCCCATCCTAGTCTCCAATGTTATCGAAGTGTTATTGAATCATTTATTGAATGTATAGAGAGTGAAATGAAAAGAAATGAATGGGTTTTCTATCGATTGATGACTATCGTATAGAATGCTATTGTATTCAATGAATGCAATTGTTTTACAAGGTGATAAAGTGAATGCAATTGTTTTACGAAGATGATACAACATGTATTATATGCATTGTAAATAGTATGGTTATCTACTTGCTTATATATGTTCCTTACTGAGCGTGTTAGCTCACCCCTTTACTTTCTCCCCTTTACAGAGTATTTACAATAGAGTGTAACCGCTGCGATAGTCCTATAATCCTTTTTTTCCTATAGTGATTCAGCAGCATAAAGGTATACACATATATGTGACTTTTTGTATATGAATAAATAGTGCACAGTGATGTAGTAATGTGTATATGGGGAATGTATATGTAAGTCAATGTAAACGACTTTATATTAATGCAATGACAACTTTATAAATTACCATGTTGTTATGGCATGAATGGATGTAGTGTAAGGCTGATATTGACTCATAGCCCAACTGGTGAAAGTGTATGTGAAGTTGTCAGTCGTTAAAAATTTGTAGTGATTTTGAGAAAAACCGATCGCGACATGGCATCAGGTTGCGGGAGACCTTGTGTGTGAGACTGCAACAGACTTGAGGCGTCAGGGTGTCAGAGAGCCATGGCGTCAGGCTGCGGGAGACCCTGTGTGTAAGGCTACGATAGACTTAAGGCGTTAGGGTGTCGAGAGCCATGGCGCCAGGGTACGAGAGACCCTATGCGTGAGACTGCAGGGGGCCTGAGACGTCAAGGTGTTAGGGATCTTAGGAGTCAGAGTGTGGTAGATTTAGGATATTTGAATGGTATAGGAGGTGTTGAAATGATATGGTCCCATAGTTGGAGGACAGGCTCGAAAATAGATCCCACTTGGAATCTTGAAACGGAAATGGTGGATTTGCCACCTAGGACTCATCAAAGGCCAACTCATATTCTCCAAGTAAGGGAAAAGAAGTTGTTGATTGTGATCAAGTTGATTCATGTAACACTGAAAAGGTGAAAAATCGACCAGCACCCATGACATAAGAGTCTACAGATATGAAAAAAATGGTGGAACAATTCTTAGAAGAAAAAAACTTAGTTTCGGCTGAAGAAAGCCAGAAGAGAAGAATCTCGTTCAATGCGACGATCATGGGGAAACCCCTGCCCCTAAAATTCCAGATGCGACAGATAACAACATATACTTGGAAAATAGACCCTTATGACCACATTCAGAATTATGAGTCGTTAATGTTATTGCACGGATGGGAAGATGAAATTATTTGTAGGGCAATCTAGTTAACTTTGACTGGTCATGTGTTGAAGTGGTTCAATAGTTTGGCAGAAGGGTCCATTTCATCTTTTGATCAATTGGGGGGAGAATTTTTAAAGGCCTTCGTGATAAATAGCCACGTGCTTCAATCTTAGCTGCAATCGAAAGAACTGGAATACATCAATTCCCTAGAAGAGGTGAGGGGAATTTAGGACGAGACCTTGGGTCCTATTGTAGTTTCCACTCTGCCTTTGGCCATACAATTGAAAAATGTCGGGATCTAATGAACCAACTTGAGAAGTTAGCCAGAGAAGGGAAGTTAGACCACTATGTGTGGAGAAGTGAAAGGAATCAATATCTTGTGCATGGTCAAGGAGACAATAGACTGTGTGATAGGTGCAACAACAACAGAGAAAATATGAGGAGAAACGAAGAGAGAAGAAACAAGGCTAGAAGGGAAGAACGTAGGAAGCAGCAGGTAGACAATGAACCTATAGGAGATGCTATTAATGTCATTTTTGATGGAGAGTACATAGCTAGTGGCTCATCTATTTCACGAAAAGCTTATGCTAGGCAGGCATACCAGTTTCACTCTGTGATGAAAATGGTCGAAGAAGAAGAGATAATTACTTTTTCACCTACTCATAGAGGAGAAGTGATTATCCCACATGATGATCCTATGGTCATATCGACAGTTGTGGCTAAACATCCAATAAGTTGAATTTTAGTAGATAATGACAATTCGATGAACCTTATCTATTGGAATTCTTTTTGAAAAAATTAATTTAAGTCCAGACAGATTGAAGCTTGTGACTACCCCCTGTTTGGCTTCGCTGGAGAGAAAGTGAAGGTGGCAGGGTCTATCGAGCTACCCGTTACTTTGGGAGAGATCCCTAAAAGCATTACAAGACAAGTTTTGTTTATAGTAGTCAAATCGACATATCTAGCATACAACGTTTTCTAGGACAACCATTATTGAGT
Source organism: Firmiana major (assembly GCA_033439115.1). NCBI lineage: Eukaryota > Viridiplantae > Streptophyta > Magnoliopsida > Malvales > Malvaceae > Firmiana > Firmiana major. Next base: position 33,674,224 of record CM065907.1, read on the forward strand.
GACATGAGGGTCGTACTTTCTCCATGTTATTTGTTGATGAAGTTCCTAACTCCTGAAGGTGTAGGATAGGTAAGAAGAGATCAAAGGAGAGCAAGAACGTGTAATGTTGCATCGACTACATGTAAGGAAATTCAAAGGAAGGAAACCATTACTATCACTGAGCCACCTAAGCTAAAGCCTGTTGAAAAAATGGAAGAGATAAAGTTGAGGGCTGATGATGAAGAGAAGAAAGTGTACATTAGGGCCCAACTGAGGCCCGAAGTAAAGGAAGAGATAATAAAGTGCTTAAGAGAAAATACCGATGTTTTTGCATGGACCCTCGCTTATATGCTTGGAATTGATCCGAAAGTCATCTCTCCTGAACTTAATGTATTGTTGGGGGTGAAACCCGTCAAATAGAAAAAAAGGAATTTCGCCCCTAAAAGACAGCAAGTTATTGAAAAAGAGATTGATAAGTTGCTTGAGGCTGGATTTATTCAGGAAGTCCAATATCCGGATTGGCTTGCAAACATGGTAATGGTGAAGAAAGCCACCGAAAAGTAGAGAATGTGTGAGGACTTCACTGACTTGAATAAGGTATGTCCAAAGGACTCATACCCATTCCCTCAAATTGATAAGCTAGTGGATGAAACTTCAAGGTACGAGTTCTTAGCTTCTTGGATGCCTTTTTCGGTTATCATTAGATCTTAATGCACCCTAAAGATGAAATAAGACGTCTTTGATCACTGATAAAGGCACTTACTGCTATTGAGTGATGCCCTTTGGCTTAAAAAATGTGGGTGCTACATATCAGCGCATGGTGAATAAAATATTCTAGGATAGACTTGGTAACACGATGGAAGCCTATGTGGATGACATGGTCGTGAAAAGTAGATAGGGGGAATCCCATGCTATGAAATTGTCTAAAGTTTTTGAAGTTTTGAGGAAGTATAACATAATGTTAAATTCCAATAAATGTATATTCGGAGTTCAATTTAGGAAGTTCTTAGGGTTTATGATAACCAATTGAGGGATCGAGGCTAACCCCGAGAAGGTCCAAGCCATTATAGACATGAAACCTCTAGTTACTTTTACAGAGGTGCAAAGGTTGACAAGGAGAATAGCCGCATTAAATCGTTTCTTATCAAAGTCTGCTGAAAGAAACCTACCGTTCTTTAAGACACTCCAGGTGGGAAAAACTTCAAATGGACTGAAGAGTGTCAAACGGCTTTTGAAGAGTTAAAGAAGTACCTGAAAGAACTCCTGTTACTGCCAAGACCTTTAACTGGGGAGCGTTTGTTCATGTACCTTGGGATAGGCGATGCAGCTGTTAGTGCAATCTTGTTAAGGAAAACTGCAGAAGGGGATAGACTAGTTTTCTATGTAAGTAAAGTGCTGTTGGAGGCAGAAACAAGGTATCCTCATGCTGAGAAAGTAGCTTTAGCACTCGTTATGGCTGCATGAAAAATGAGCCCTTATTTTTAAGCACATTCGATAACGGTCTTAACAGATCAACCCTAGAGACAAATACTCCAAAAGCTTGAGCATTCAAGGAGGTTAATGAAGTAGGCTATTGAACTTAGAGAGTATGATATCTCTTTCCAGCCTCGACAAGCTATTAAAGCACAAGCCCTAACAGATATTATTATTGAGTGTACATGTCGAGAAGATCCTAAGGAGAAAGAATTAGAATGATGAAAGTTGTTTGTGGATGGGGCACAAGTAACAAAGGGAGTGGAGCTGGCTTTGTACGAGTGTCACCAGAAGGAGAAATGTTAGAGTACTCTCTATGCTTTGACTTCCCTAGTTCCAACAACGTTGCTGAATACAAAGCTTTGATTGGCGGCATGAAACTTGTAAGAGAGCTCCAAATTCAAAAATTGCTAGCCCATAGCGACTCACAGCTTGTTGTTAACCAATTTAATGAGCAATATGAGACATGAGAATCTACCCTTATTCCATACTTGCAAAAGGTTCAGTGGTTAGCTCGACCATTTGATAATTTTTAGCTAACTCAAATCGATCGATTTGAGAACAATCATACCGATGCTTTGTATAAGTTGGCATCATCTAAAGAAGCAATTGGAAGGTCTATAAAGGAAGAGAAGTTGGAGAAATCTAGCATAGAGGAACAAAAAGTGCTAGAAATCAAAGTTGGTGCAGACTGGAGGATGCCTATTAAACGATATTTAATGGAGGGACCACTACCTAATAACAAAGAAACAGCCTGGAGAATGAGAATCCAAAGTACAAAATTCACTCTAGTAAACTGAAAGCTCTATAAAAAGGGATATACCATGCCACAGTTGAAATGCTTGGGCCCAGAACAAGGCAACTACACATTGGTCAACGTGCATGAAGGGATATATGGAGAGCATTTAGAAGCTCGAGCTTTAACAACAAAAATACTTAGAGCAGGATTCTACTGCCCCACACTTAGTAAGATGTGCTTGATAAAGTACAGAGATGTGACTAATGTCAAAGATTTAACCTGCAATGTCGACTCTTCAAAGCACATTCTAACCCACACCGTTTACCCAATGAGGTTTGGATATACTAGGGTCATTCCCAATGGCTACTGGTCAAAGGAAGTACTTATTGGTGGCTACAGACTATTTTACTAAATGGATAGAAGCAGAACCATTAGCTTTGATTACAGAAAAGAAGGTTGAAGCAATGGTTTGGAAAGAAATAATCTGTCAATTTGGAATTCTGAGAATTTTGAATGCTGATCATGGGAAGCAATTTGATTGTGATGCATTTCAAAATTTTTGTAAAGGATTGGGGATCCAACCTAAGATATCCTCGGTATCGTACCCACAAGCTAACGGTTAAGCCGAAATCAGTAATAGCACCATATTTTCATGGTCTTAAGACTCGTCTAGACAAAGCAAAGGGAGCTTAGGTTGATAAACTGCCCAGTATTTTATCTGCATATAGGACCACAAGTTGAGTACCGACAGGAGAGATGCCGTTTAGCTTGGTGTATGGGGTCAAAGCTTTAATACCACTGGAAATTAGAGCCATCTTGCCAAGAGTAGTCCCTTATGTGAAGAAATAAATTCTTAAGGCCTGTGGGAGAACCTAGATTTACTCGATGAGCAACGAGACCTTGCAACTGTGCGATTAGCCATTTACCAACAAAGAGTTGCTCATTATTACAACTCCCGTAGACCTTACAAGAGGGAGATTTGGTGTTACGGAAGTTAGCCATCACCAATGCCTTAAAAGAAGATGGGAAGTTCAAGGCAAATTAGGAAGTACCTTATAGAGTCAGGAGGATCATTGGACCCAACACTTGTATCTTGGAAAGTTTACAAGGCAAGAAGATAACAAAGACATGGAATACCAACCACTTAAAAACATATTGGCAATGAAACTTTAATTTATTCAATGAACTATGGGTTGAAATTTCATTTATCGAACTATGATTTATTCCATATTAATGTTTTATTGCCATTGAGGTTTTTGAATAATTGATAGGTGACTAATCGTACCTGCTACATATATAAGGGCTTGAAGCAAAAAATACGCGAGGCAAGCCATAAAGAAAAAAAATGCAAAGGCTTGAAAGCGAAAAATGCGTGAGGTAAGTCACAAAGAAATAGTGCAAGGGCTTGAAGCGAAAAATACGTGAGGTAAGCCACGCACTCAAATTAATAAAGGCTTAAAGTAAAAAGTGCGCAAGAAAAACCATCCTCTCGAAAAAAAAATGCATGAAATAAGCCATACTTATGAAAGAAAGCGAAATCCAAATTCTAATGAGGCTCGATGTACAGGAACGCCGCTACTAACAATTTGAGGAGCGCGTTGTGCAGTAGTTGAGAGCCTATAAGAATAGCCTTCAGGAAGAGGAAAAGTGTTATGAATAGACCGAAGGTTAGATTCCCTAAGCTTGGAAGAAGGACCTAAATTTATTTATTTTCCACTACCTTGTCCGACCGTTGGGGAGCAAGTAATAAAATCGACAATTAGAAAATATGAAAAACCGAGCAGATATCTTCAGCTGGAGAATTCGACGTGAGAATTTGACTTCATATTTTGAATGAGAATTTGAGCTTAGACTATCACTAGAACATACGAATGAGTGATGAGAGTAAATTAATGGACCCAACATATATATATATACCTGCGAAAGGGTGCGTACACTCCTACAAAAAAGAATAACACCTTAGACCGTAGAAGCAAATTGCGGAGGATAACATGAACAATAAAAAAGAATATATATATATATATATATATATACTCTTTCGTAAGGTTATACCTTGCGAAAGAGTAGGGAGCGATTGTTGTGAGTAGTGAAACCGAGCTAAACTTTAATGCTAAAAAAATAACTTGAAAGATACAACCAAAAAGAAATTGACATGTGCAAGCACCCAGTCCCAAATGCCACCGCCGAAAAGAAGACCCGCACTGCGTTACATCAATCGAAATGCACCATGTGGCACAATCGAAATGCAGTATGTGGCACGAGCTAAATGCACCACGTGGCGCAAGATGGCATCCTCCCGTGGATTTCTCCATAATGCCCATGAACAGTTGCTTTCGGAGTCGCCAAATAAGGCTTAGCCGATCTTATTACTACAGAATCAACTTGAACAATAAAAACTTGACCTGATGTAAGGTTTGCCTAACACTTTGTGCAGTTTCATAATGTTCCTCACCAAGATTCGAGGTTGGAGTATAGTTGACATTGAGTCTAAAGGATCTACCGCTGGATAGATACCTTTGGCAGCTAATCCTCTTGATAGTACAGTAGTAGCATCTAAATGCGTAAATGTTATGGCCGGGGCAGGGTCGGTCAAATCATTCGCGGGTACGTAAACTACTTGAATAGAAGTTATGGATCCCTCCTTGGTAGAAGTAATTCTTATCACACCCCACTTCTGGGAACCCTTCTATCCATACATTCTCTACTACGGTTGGGCTGTGAGAAGATGCAATTACTAAAATTCATTCATTTACAGCGGAAGATTTAAATCTTTAATTCACACTCCCAGGTGTGTGTGTAGATATACAAAATCAATTGTATAAATACCATGTGCTTACATATCATCCCCATAATACTGTTTACAATTCCAAGATATAACTATGCGATACAATAGATTAGATACAAAATACTCGTGTATACAATCTTATACCTTTGCGAAATTGTGGGAGCTGTTCAACACAAAAGACCTAGAGACCACCGCTCTCTTACTTCTCAGTACCTTGAGGGGGAAAATAGTGGGATGAGCAAACCACAGCTCAGTAAGGAAATGTATGCTAGCAGGTAGATATCGTACTACCTACATAGCCCATGCATGTATAAACCAAAACCATGTTTTCAGTATAAATGGAAATATCATACGAAAAATGCATTTAAACATATATTTCTCAATAGCATTTTCGTGTCAATCAAATATGTCGAGCTTCCATTTAAAACATGCTGATAAATAGTGCCCTCACGACACAAATGTGAAATCAGAGATTTATCAAAAACACAAAATCTCTTTCTTCTCTTAATTCACTTTTTCTGCAAATCTCTTTCTTTTCTGAGATTATCTCTGTTTCTCGAATCTCTTGGACAGGCATGGAATTTTTGGCAATCAAATATCCACGACATATGGCCATAGTCAGTGATCCCAGACCTCACTGATCAGGTGTGCACAGGGCATCACTTCGCCTGAAGGGGGATGGGTCAGTCCTGTCCTCCGGCTCATCTTAATCAACCTCATCTCCTCGTATACTCATGGTAAAGATACGTCTTGTTTCTTCTACGCGATACTCGTACTCACGTGCACCCAGCACGGTACATAGTATACCAACGGACAACTACACTGTACTACGTACAACCGTGGACCCAATTCCATACTCCAACTCCGATGGACTTTTCATCCTGAATCCTGTCTCATATACCAGGCGAGCAAACAGTGTGACACACAGTCATCGCAAGGCTCCAGCGTGGTATGATCTATCGTTAAGGCCCAGCCCGTTCAAATAGCCGTCGGCTGGTATCCCCTTGGGTCCCAGACCCCCAGGTTTACCTCAGCTCAATAAAACAGTTGCGAGCAAAGTTCCTGCACTTTCTGAAAACCATCGTGCGAGTTAAAACTCCAGCACGATACATCAAAGGCATTAAAACGAGTGTGAGCTAGCACTTCAACACCAAATCTCATCTCAAAACTGATAGATGGCTATTTCATTTTTTTAAAACTCAAAACATGTTTATTCATACAGCATGCCTCTTCATGCTAAAACATGTAAAATTAGCCAACCTATCATCACATTTCTCAATCCTCAGTATCAATATAAAATTGAGAAAAACATTGAAAACATGCATATCATGCTATTTCCTTACCCTATCTCATTTCTCAATACATATATACATCATAGTACTTTTCATGCTTCCATATCATTTCATAGAATTATAATATCGTACTAGTTCTAGCAATATATCTACGAAATTGCTGTAAAATACGCACGAACATCTCTATGGCTAACACACAGTCCCTTGCCTCGCTTTACTTGTGTGCAACTATCCTCCTCTACGCTCCTCGCGTTCTCATCTCGACTTGCTCCGACGTATCATCCGAAACTGAAATTCATCCATCAAACACTTGAGTTAACGTTTCTAACTCTTATTCAACTAAACATTTATCCAATGCTTTAAATATACATTTTACCCCTTGTGGTAAATCTCATAATTTTATCCCAATATCAACATACCCAAACCATGTCCACAACATAATCATCCTTTCAAGATATCTCATTCATCATTAACACTTCTACATTCCACTTTCTCACACTAGACCATTTCTAAGTTATATTCATTTTATGTCATTCTAGGTAGTTCTACCCACAATGTGCACACCCAATTAACTTCATAATCATTAACTAGACCAATGTACTTGGATTTATGCACTAGAACTTACCTCATTGGATTTCCTCTTTGCTCCAATTAGAAATGCCCTTTATTCCTTCAATCTGACAAATAGGGAAATGCCTCTAGACTATGTTGTTCTTCTCTTAGACGTGAACGACTTTGTTTCTAATAGCTTTTCCTCAAATCTTACTGAAAATGGCTAGATTTAGGAGTGCGAAAGCTAGGTTTTTGAGTTGAAGTGAAAAGAAATGGTTTATCCCGAAATCTGCAGATCCAATTGCTCCTATTTATAGATTCAACTTGATGAGATCGATCTTCCTTGGGTGGAGATCGATCTGATCCTCTAAAAATCCCTCTTTTCTAAGACATTTTAAAGGCAGGAGATCGATCTGTCGAGGCTTGAGATCGATCTGCTATCGAACAGAAGATTAAGGAGATCGATCTGGTCTTAGGGGAGATCGATCTGCTTCCAACCTGAGAGCTAAGGAGATCGATCTGATTCCCTTGAAGATTGATCTGCTCCATTCCATTACTCACATAAGAGCATTCTGGCTCTTCCAGATCGATCTCTCATCCTATGAGATCGATCTGGCCTTCACATTTCCAGATTTCCTGCAATTTGTCTGCAACAACTTCATTCAAAACTTCCTCAATTTACCTCCATAGTCCTTTCCTCATTCATCCCTCATTGAGACTTAAAAATGCCATCCAATCACACTTAGCATGTATTAAAACTTGTTGGCACTCTTTGTATAACCAAATATACACGATATTGCCCGAATGGAAGTATACAACTTATGTAAATCTTTCCTTCCATTTTACCACACTACTCATATTCCATTTCATTCACATTCTTCTCGTGTTTAAGTTCATTTCTTCATACTCATTCATAATGCAACTTGTACGTATAATCACGATTCTTATTACAAGTGCGTACATTATCTTATGGACTTACATTGCATATACATCACATTATAAATGTATCATCATACTTATGATTTCATTTACATTTCTATGTTCCTATATACAGCTATACATATACGGGGTCTCACAATTCTTTCTTGTAAAGAACCCATTTTGCTCACCACCCTTCAATGCACGGTGTTCTTTGCCTCATCGTTACTTTAGATGGTGAAGATGTTGTTGACTGTGAACCCATATTAGGTTATTTACACAGAGGAATGGAAAAAATTATGAAAAACCGAACAATTATACAATATTTGCCTTATGTAACGCGTTGGGATTATATAGCCACTATGTTCATGAAAGCAATAACCGTAAATGGACCAGAACAATTGGGCAATATTCAAATCCCTAAAAGAGCCAGCTATATCAGAGTAATTATGTTGGAGTAGAGTCGTATAGCTTCTCATCTATTATGGCTTGGACCTTTTATGGCAGATATTGGTGCACAGACCCCATTTTTCTATGTTTTCAGAGAAAGAGAATTAGTATATGATCTATTCGAAGCTGCCACTGGTATGAGAATGATACATAATTATTTTCGTATCGGAGGAGTAGCCGTCGATTTACCTTATGGCTAGATAGATAAATGTTTGGATTTTTACGATTATTTCTTAACATGAATTTTTTAATTAGGGATAGTAATCAGGATAGTTATTCCATATATTTTGATAGTGAAAATAAAATTTTTGAGATAGACAATGATCATTCTTTTTTTAGTGAACTAGAAGGGTTTTTTTTTTATAGTTATCGTAATTCTAGTTATATGAATAATGGATCGAAAAATAACGATCCCCATTATGATTTTAACTTGTAAGATACTAACTATAGTTGGAATAATCACATTAATAGTTGTATTGACTCTTATCTTCGTTCTCAAATCTGTATTGATAGTTACATTTTAAGTGGTAGTGACAATTACAATGATAATTAAATTTATAATTGCATTTGTGGTGAAGGTGGAAATAGTAGTGAAGGCAAGAATTTCAATATAACAACTCGCGCAAATGGTAATGATTTAACTCTAAAAGAAAGTTCAAATGATCTCGATCTACACAAGCATTTGTGGGTTCAACGCAAAAAACGTTATGGATTAAATTATGAGAAATTGTTTAAGTCAAAAATGAATATTTGTGAACATTGTGGATATCATTTGAAAATGAGTAGTTCCATAGAATCAAACTTTCGATTGATCCAGGTACATGTCCTACCGAAATAGAATTTGTAACTTGCTATCCTCTTGCCTAGCGGGCAAGGATTTACCTCCGTGGAAAAGATGATTCATTCGGATCAGCATGAAAGCCCAACTCCATTGTATTGCCAGAATCCATGTTGTATATTTGAAAGAGGTTGACCTCCTTGTTTCTCTCATCGTACAATGCTCTTCCCGTTGAGCCCCCTTTCTCCTCGGTCCACAGAGACTAAATGTAGGACTAGACTGATAAAGATTTGTTTTTCAATTCATCCCTGGAGTTGAATACCTCATTCAAGAATGTTTTTTGATCCAATCCATAGGAATAAATAGAAAAGGCAAATCCTTTATGATACACCAGATCCGGCTCGATTATTGATAGAGTGAATAGATCGCCATTTCTTGAAATCTCTCTTCTAATTCAAAATTTTGGTGTAACGTATCCTCTATTTCTCTCAATTTGTAATCCAATACACAAATCAATCGGTTTGGTTAGGCTAGCTATATGCTGTGTATTATCAACGATTTCCACGGAAGGTGGTAAGATGATGTCTTGAGCAGTTACATATCCGAGACCCTTGGCACAAATAAAGGCCTTACGAGTTCCATACAAATTACTTTTCAATACAATTTCTTTCAAATTCATTAAAATTTCATGTACTGATTGTTGAATACCTACTATGGTAGAATATTCGTGTGGTATTTTCTCATATTTTGCACATGTAATGCATGTTCCTTCTATTTCTCCAAGCAAAGCTCTTCGCATCGCAATGCCTATTGTGTCGACTTGGCCTTTCATAAGTGGAGACAGAATAAAGCATCCATAATAAAGACGCTTACTATGTGTTCTTGATTCAACACACTTCCATTGTAGTGTCCGAGTAGAGACTTTTACTTTCTCTCGATCCATAGTAATATTATTTTATTTGATCAGATCATTGAATCATTTATTTCTCTTGAAATCTCTTTATTGTTTATTTCTACACGTCTTTTTTTGGGGGGTCTACAGCCATTATGTGGCATAGGGGTTACATCCCGTACGAAACTTAATAGTATACCACTTTTATGAATAGCTCGTAATGCTGCATCTCTTCCGAGACCAAGACCCTTTATCATAACTTCTGCTCATTGCATACCTTGGTTTACTACTGCTCGAATAGCATTTCCCGCTACGGTTTGAGCAGCAAAAGGAGTTCCTCTTCTTATACCCTTGAATCCACAAGTACCAGCCGAGGACCAAGAAATTACCCAACCCCGTACATCTGTAATAGTAACAATGGTATTGTTGAAAGTTGCTTGAACATGAATAACTCCTTTTAGTATTCTACGTGCACTTTTCCATGCACTACTGCACCCATTCCTATGTGAACCAACTTTTGTTATAGGTTTTGCCATATTTTATCATTTCATAAAGATAAGTCAGAGATATATGGATATATCCATTTCATGTCAAAACAGATCTTCTGTTTTTATTTGTTCATTGCTTTCTTTAATATTAGTTTCTTTCCTTTAAGGTGTTCTTTTTATAATAGAAAGATTATCCTTGTTTGTTTATGTCTCGGGTTGGAACAAATTATGATAATTCGTCCCCTCCTACGGATTAGTTGACATTTTTCACAAATTTTATGAACGGAAGCCTTTATTTTCATAGTTGTTATTCCTTAAATTTTTCTGAATCCACTCATTGGAAGAAAATAAGTTTCTTGAAATTTTTGAACCTTGAATTGGATCCCCCTGAAAGGAATCTTGAAGTTGAAAAAAACTACCTAATCGTTCGAATCCTTGTTACGGAGTCTATAAATTATACGCCCCCTGGTTGAATCATAAGCACTTACTTCACTTTTGTTGACTCTAAGCCACGGTGGTATGCGTATAAAACTTGATCGGATCCTTCCTGAAACATAACCTAGAATTAGATCTTCATTATCTAAAGGAGTCCGGAGTGGAAGTGATTCACTAATTAAACCTCCATTATTTTTGTTCTTTTATTCCAGGTAAAACTTCCTTGACGTATCAACTACTGTAGGACCGGAGGAGTTCTATTAGACAACCCGTGCTTTTTTGTCTTTCACAAATTGAAAGTTTTGGATACAATTCAAATATCAGACAGATTACCATATATAACACAAAATTTCTCCGCTGATTCCTTCTAGTCGAGCCTCCCAATCTGTCATTATACCCCTTCATAATTATCTTTTACAATACCTTAAAATATTGGAAGAAAAATACAGAAAATACACTAAACGAATCCAGTTTTAAACATATGTATCCATAAAGTTCCAATGGACCTTTAAAATACACTAAATACAAGTAGTTAGTGATCGATGAAGAATGAGAAAAGATTGGGATTTTTTTTATAAATGGGAAATTCAAAATGCTCGGGGATGAAAATGGGGAAATGTCTACAATACTTGGGTTGAATCAGATACAATTTGAAGGACTTTGTGGGTTCATGGTTCGGGGCTTAACAGAAGAACTTTATAAGTTTCCAAAAATTGAAGATCCAGATCAAGAAATTGAATTTCAATTATTTGTGGAAACATATCAATTGGTGGAACCATTGATAAAAGAAAGGGATGTTGTATATGAATCACTCACAGATTCTTCTGAATTATATGTATCCACATGATTAATTTGGAAAACCATTAAGGATATGCAAGAACAAACAATTTTTATTGGAAACATTCCTTTAATGAACTCTCTCGGAACTTCTATAGTAAACAGAATATACAGAATTGTGATCAATCAAATATTACAAAGCCCCGGTATCTATTATCAATCAAAATTAGATCATAACAGAATTTCGGTCTATACTGGTACCATAATATCGGATTGAGGGGGGGGGGGGAGATTAGAATTAGAGATTGATAGAAAAGAAATGATATGGGCTTGTGTAAGTAGGAAACAGAAAATATCTATTCTAGTTCTATCAGCTATGGGTTCGAAGCTAAGAGAAATTCTAGAGAATGTTTGCTACCCTGAAATTTTCTTGTCTTTCCCGATTGATAAGGAAAAAAAATTGGGTCAAAAGAAAATGCCATTTTGGAGTTTTATCAACAATTTTCTTGTCAAAGTGGGGATCTGGTATTTTTTGAATCCTTATGTAAGGAATTACAAAAGAAATTCTTTCGTACACATCTTCTCTTTATTTCCCGAGCCTATAGTGAGTTACAGACAGAGTTCGAAAAGGTCAAATCTTTGATGATTCCATCATACATGATTGAGTTGCGAAAACTTCTGGATAGGTATCCTACATCTGAACTGAATTCTTTTTGGTTAAAGAATCTCTTTCTAGTTGCTCTAGAACAATTATGGGATTCTCTAGAAGAAATAAAAGGTCAAATAGAAATGATTCGAAGCACTTCTTTTTACACTATTTTGGAAACCCAAGGACTCAATCGTATGGATATGTAAAATACAGGATTTCCAATCCTAGCAGGAAAGGGAGGGAAAAAGATACTCAATTTAAAGTGAGTAAACAAAATTCCATACTTGATCTCATAGATACATATAGAATTCTAGGGAAAACCGTATTCGATGAAAGTTGTATGTACGACTTGGAGGGAGATCTTTCATATCTTTCGAGATCCACCCTATAATATGGGGTCAAAAAGCCAAAATAAATGATTTTAGCCCTTATAAAAAGAAAACGGATTCTTTAACCCCTTTCACGCTCATACTCCTCCTCAAGAGGATAGATGGGGTGATTCAGGTGAGATCCAATGTATATCCAATTTTCTATTCACTCATGGGATCTGGGCGGTCCCGGGGGGGGGGGGGGGGGGAGGACTACCATGGCTCAAACTTCCTTCTTGCATGCTGCTCCTTCGGAAGCGCACACTAGAATAAGAGGTAAAAAATTATTGGTAGCTTATTCGATCAAACGGGTGATTTTCTCGCCTACTATGGATCCCATACTACCCCACATAAACTGAAAATCTATAACTCTAATTGCTATAGGAATACTGTTTAGTTGACCTGTGCCTGTTTGAATAGCTTCAGTTAATCCTGTCTTTCTTTGATAAGAATCAATACGATCTTTATAAGCCTCTTCTTCAGACTGAAATTCAATGGGATCCAAAGAGATCATGTCTTCATCCATAGGACCCCAAGTACCTGGATCAATCGAAAGTTCGATTCTATTTGAACTACTCATTTTCAAATGATATCCACATTGTTCACAAATATTCATTTTATAATTTAATCCATAACAATTTTCGCATTGAACCCACAAATGCTTATATAGATCGAGATCATTAGAACTTTCTTTTAGAGTTA